>JALMGJ010000004.1:21920078-22327578 GCA_023362775.1 Charina bottae | reverse complement strand
CAGCTTCTTCGGCATCAGTGGTTGGGGCATAGACTTGGATCACTGTGATGTTGAATGGTTTGCCTTGGATTCGAACTGAAAGCATTCTGTAGTTTTTGAGGTTGTACCCCAGTTCTGCCTTTCCCACTCTTTTATTGACTATGAGAGCTACTCCATTTCTTCTAAGGGATTCTTGCCCACAGTAGTATATAAGGTATAATGGTCTCTAATAGATAATAGATAATAGATAATAATCTAATAGAGTCGGATACTCTAGACCAGAGCTTTCCAAACTGTGTGTCGCGACACAAAAGTGTGTCACCACACACACCGTGGTGTGTCGCCACACCACCCGGAAGCGGCGGCACGCGCGTGCATGGCGGCCGCCATGCACGCGCGCGCCGCCGGCCGCCATGCACGTGCGCACCGCCGCCTGCCCCCCGCGCCGCCGCCCGCCCCCCACGCTACCACCGTTCACGCGCGCCACCGCACGCCCCCCCGCGCCATCACCGTGCGCGCGCGTGTCGCCGCCGCCGGGTGTGTCGCCAGCGGTGGCACTTTGGAAAGCCCTGCTCTAGACTAAAGCAGGTAAAGAACTGAAGACTAAATCAATAGAATGGGTATAAATAACAGTTATTACACCAGTATGTGAATTTCCTTATAGCCTTTCCTGTCTGGTTGATGTACAACTCTCAGAATTCTTCAGTCAACATAGCCACTGCTAAAAATTCTGGGAACTGCATTTCACATTTGGAAAGAACTCAAGCTATGAAATTCTTGGTTAACTTAAGCTAACTGCAGCAGCAACAGAAGTTCAGATTACAATTACCTTACAATTTCATTTCTAGCAATGGGGTAAAAACAGGCCCTTTTTATAAATTGAAGAAACTTGAGGGCTTGAAAATTGTTCGAGGATGTGACTGATCATGACATTCTTACTCTCTCTGACCTCCACAGATTCAGCAGGAAGTCTGAAGGAGGACTGCACTAGTTATCCTTCTCTAAATGAGCTGGGATGATAATAAAGTAGAGTCCTGGGCTGCACACCGAGTTGTACTCTGATTCAAGCAAATGTGAGTAGAATTTTCCAGCTGAATGCTAAGGATAAATCTAACTATCCACCTATTTGAAACCCTGATGTACTCGGGAATGCCTCAAGGAGATTCAGGTCAATAAAGACAAGTAGGTAACAATATTTAAGAATAAACATAAGTAGAGGAAGGGAAGGGAAGGGAAGGGAAGGGAAGGGAAGGGAAGGGAAGGGAAGGGAAGGGAAGGGTGCATGTAGGTTTCATTTCCCACCTTTTTCTGCACTTAATTCTCTTAAAGTTTTTGTTTGTTTTTAATTAATTTGTTTTTAATTCTTTTTTTTAAAAAAATCTGGTCTTTACTGCACTTGGAAACTAGTTTAGCATTCTTTGCAATGAGAAACAGGATTGAAAGCACAATTAATCAATAAGACATTTATTCATTTCTTCTTAATGCAATTGATTTTGACATTAATTTTTTTTTCCTTCCTAGCATTTTTCCCGCATGTGCTGGGTCCGCTTTTTTTGGATCTACTGAAAGTTGATCCATTGGTTGCAACAGGAATTGACTGGCTGGCTTGTAACCCAAGCCTGACGTCAGGGGCTGAGAGAGAATGACTGGCCCACAGTCACCCAGCCAGCTTTCATGCCTAAGGAGGGACTAGAACTCACTCTCTCCTGGTTTCTAGCCTGGAGCCTGGAGCCTTAACCACTAGATCAAACTGGAAAATATCTTGAGCATTAAGAAAATATTATTGTGAATTATGACATAAAGATATGATCCCAGCATTATTTAATTTTGTAATTAAGTGGGATCTGTGTGCTGAAAAACAGCTCTTCTAGCTTAGGAAGACAGTCTTTTTTTTTTTACTCTCCAGATGTTGTGAGAGGATATCAGCTCCACTAGTTAAACCATACCAATTCCTGGTGTATATATGAGCTAAAGTTTCAATTACACAACTCTACATTTCTTCCAATATAATAACTTGAATTTTTCAGAAATGTTACATTTTCTGGCACATGTTTCTTTTTATTTTCAAGTTTCTCCAGATCTGTGTGTAACAAATTATTGTGCATACTTAATTCCCCCAAAGGGAAAGATGTACTGTAAATCACTTATCTAATCTCATTGAATTTTAAGCCATTTTAGTTAATTCCTATGTCTTAGTAAAGGCAGAAAAAACAAACAAAAACCCAATAAGCTGATGCATTTCTTGAAGGCTTCATTTACATTTGATGACGCTTGGCTTTAATAAGTGACACTGAGAATCTGTAGCTTGAATCATGTCAACTGGATTTCTATTTTCTCAGTGGAAACGTTTCGCTCCTTATCCAAGGAGCTTCTTCAGTCTGAGCAAAGTTAGTAAGGGAATCCTAAATATGTTTCTAGGTAGCTGTGTGACCTTACACCTGGGGCTAGGTCATGGTTATATTGAGATGTTATTTTAAGTCCTTTTATCATCTAAAGGAGGATCGTTAAGATCACCATGCTGCTGTTGAGCTTGTGAAATGGTCTTAATCTTCCTAGGCACAGAAGACAAAGCAGGGAGGAACATTATGCCTGAGGCCCCCACCTCTATTCAAGGAAGGATTTTCCAAGTTGGCATAAATGGATTCCTTGACCCCTCTCTCAAACCACCTATCTTCTCTGTCTAAAATGTGAACATTCATGTCCTCAAATGAGTGTCCTTTTTCCTTTAGATGAAGATAAACTGCTGACTCTGGTCCTGTGGTGTTACTTCTCCTGTGTTGGGCCATCCTCCTGTACAAAAACAAAAAACAAAAAACAACAACAACAACAAAAACCCGTTTCCACTGAGAAAATAGAAATCCAGTTGACATGATTCAAGCTACAGACAATTCCACCTGGATGACTGAGAACCTTCATTGACACTGAGAATATACAGGTTGTCAATGTCAGGTGTTTAAATAATGTAAATGTTTTCCTTGCTCAGTCAGATCCCTTGATCAGGTAGACATTTCAGATCTCTGCTGGAGTTCTGCCTGTAAATTCAAAACAACTAAAAAAGAAAAGAAATGTGATAAAGAACTAGGATAAGAATGCTAACACAAAACCTTCTTTCAATGGAATTGCCACATATCTTGGTGGCCACATTGAGCATCTAGACTCACAGAAACATTATGAATGCATTTGGATAAACACTTCCAACTTTTCCCCTTTTCCTTTGATTTATCAGCTTTATCAAGACTCCAATCACATAAAAATGTATAAGGGCATTAATCTCACTTAATGTGTATGCATGAAGATGTACAGAGAACCTCAGAAGATATTGGGGCTTATATGTATGCATTTGCCCAAACCATACTTTTTAACTCTCCAGTGTACAGATTGAATATCTGCAGATAGCCCTCTCTAACTTTTCTGTTTTCTGTTTCACATTTCCCACATAAAACAAAATAACTTCATAATAACAATATGGCTGGACTGTGACTCAAAAGTTCACCAATATAACCACTTGAATGGATGCAAACTTTGTTCAGGAATGCTATTTACACATAATATGGAAATATTGCCAATTAATATTGGTATATATGTTTATCTCCAGCAAAGGAGATTGTTACCTTGTCGTGGTGCTGGAGCTTGAGCACTTCAATGAAACCATGAGCTAAACTGTGAAGGGACACCCAAGACGGGAAGGTCATGGCAGAGAGGTCAGACTAAATATGATCCCTGGGGAAGGTAATGGCAACCCACCCCAGTATTCTTGCCATGAAAACAAAATGGATCAGTACAACCAGAGATATGTCGGTATACCATCGGAAGATGGGACTCCCAGGTCGGAAGATGGTCAAAATGCTACTGGGGAGGAACAGAGGATACGTTTAACTAGCCCCAGACGTGATGACGCAGCTAGCTCAAAGCCGAAAGGACGGCTAGCGGCCGACGGTGCTGGTGGTGAACGACGAATCCGATGTTCTAAAGATCAACACACCATAGGAACCTGGAATGTAATATCTATGAGCCAGGGAAAATTGGATGTGGTTATTGGTGAGATGTCAAGATTAAATATAGACATTTTAGGTGTCAGTGAACTGAAATGGACTGGAATGGGCCACTTCACATCAGATGACCACCAGATCTACTACTGTGGACAAGAGGAACACAGAAGAAATGGAGTAGCCTTCATAATTAATAATAAAGTGGCTAAAGCAATGCTTGGATACAATCCAAAAAATGATAGAATGATCTCAATTCGAATTCAGGGTAAGCCATTTAACATCACAGTGATCCAAATATACACCCCAACCACAGATGCTGAAGAAGCAGAAGTAGATCAGTTCTATGAGGATCTGCAGCACCTACTGGATAACACACCAAAAAGAGATATTATTTTCATTACAGGAGACTGGAATGCTAAGGTGGGTAGTCAGACGACACCTGGAATTACAGGCAAGCATGGTCTGGGAGAACAAAATGAAGCAGGACATAGGCTGATAGAATTTTGCCAAGACAACTCACTGTGCATAACAAACACTCTCTACCAACAACCTAAAAGATGTCTTTATACATGGACTTCACCAGATGGTCGACACCAAAATCAGATTGACTACATCCTTTGTAGCCAAAGGTGGTGGACATCTATACAGTCGGTAAAAACAAGACCTGGAGCTGACTGTAGTTCAGATCACGAACTTCTTATTGCAAAATTTAGAATCAGACTAAAGAGAATAGGGAAGACCCACAGATCAGTTAGATATGAGCTCACTAATATTCCTAAGGAATATGAAGTGGAGGTGAAGAATAGATTTAAGGGACTAGATTTAGTAGATAGAGTCCCGGAAGAACTATGGACAGAAGTTCGCAACATTGTTCAGGAGGCGGCAACAAAAAACGTCCCAAAGAAAAAGAAAACCAAGAAGGCAAGATGGCTGTCTGCTGAGACACTGGAAGTAGCCCAAGAAAGAAGGAAAGAAAAGGCAACAGTGATAGGGGGAGATATGCCCAATTAAATGCAAAATTCCAGAGGTTAGCCAGAAGAGATAAGGAATTATTTTTAAACAAGCAATGTGCGGAAGTGGAAGAAGACAATAGAATAGGAAGGACAAGAGACCTCTTCCAGAAAATTAGAAACATCGGAGGTAAATTCCAGGCAAAAATGGGTATGATCAAAAACAAAGATGGTAAGGACCTAACAGAAGCAGAAGAGATCAAGAAAAGGTGGCAAGAATATACGGAAGATCTGTATAGGAAGGATAATAATATTGGAGATAGCTTTGACGGTGTGGTCAGTGAGTTAGAGGCAGACATCCTGAAGAGTGAGGTTGAATGGGCCTTAAGAAGCATTGCTAATAACAAGGCAGCAGGAGACGACGGTATCCCAGCTGAACTGTTTAAAATCTTGCAAGATGATGCTTTCAAGGTGATGCATGCCATATGCCAGCAAATTTGGAAAACACAAGAATGGCCATCAGATTGGAAAAAATCAACTTATATCCCCATACCAAAAAAGGGAAACACTAAAGAATGTTCAAACTATCGAACAGTGGCACTTATTTCACATGCCAGTAAGATAATGCTCAAGATCTTGCAAGGTAGACTCCAGCAATTCATGGAGCAAGAATTGCCAGATGTACAAGCTGGGTTTAGAAAAGGCAGAGGAACTAGAGACCAAATTGCCAATATCCGCTGGATAATGGAGAAAGCCAGGGAGTTTCAGAAAAACATCTATTTTTGTTTTATTGACTATTCTAAAGCCTTTGACTGTGTGGATCATAACAAATTGTGGCAAGTTCTTGGTGGTACGGGGATACCAAGTCATCTTGTCTGCCTCCTGAGGAATCTGTATAACGACCAAGTAGCAAAGGTAAGAACAGAGCACGGAACAACGGACTGGTTTAAGATTGGGAAAGGAGTACGGCAGGGCTGTATACTCTCACCCTACCTATTCAACCTGTACGCAGAACACATCATGCGACGTGCTGGGCTTGAGGAATCCAAGGCTGGAGTTAAAATCGCTGGAAGAAACATTAACAATCTTAGATATGCAGATGATACCACTTTGATGGCTGAAAGCGAGGAGGAGTTGAGGAGCCTTATGACGAAGGTGAAAGAAGAAAGTGCAAAAGCTGGGTTGCAATTAAACCTCAAAAAAACCAAGATTATGGCAACCAGCTTGATTGATAACTGGCAAATAGAGGGAGAAAAAGTGGAGGCAGTGACAGACTTTGTATTTCTAGGCGCAAAGATTACTGCAGATGCTGACTGCAGCCAGGAAATCAGAAGACGTCTACTTCTTGGGAGGAGAGCAATGGCAAATCTTGATAAAATAGTTAAGAGCAGAGACATCACACTGACAACAAAGGTCCGCATAGTTAAAGCAATTGTATTCCCTGTAGTAACCTATGGCTGTGAGAGCTGGACCATAAGGAAGGCTGAGTGAAGGAAGATAGATGCTTTTGAACTTTGGTGTTGGAGGAAAATTCTGAGAGTGCCTTGGACTGAAAGAAGATGAAACCAGTCCATACTCCAGGAAATAAAGCCAGACTGCTCACTTGAGGGAATGATATTAAAGGCAAAACTGAAGTACTTTGGCCACATAATGAGAAGACAGGATACCCTGGAGAAGAAGCTGATGCTAGGGAAAGCGGAAGGCAAAAGGAAGAGGGGCCGACCAAGGGCAAGATGGATGGATGATATTCTGGAGGTGACGGACTCAACCATGGGGGAGCTGGGGATGGTGACGGCCGACAGGAAGCTCCAGCGTGGGGTGGTCCATGAAGTCATGAAGAGTCGGAAGCGACTGAACGAATAAACAACAACAATATATGTTTATGCATATTTCTTCTTGTGTGTTTGTATGCATTATTTCCTGAGTGGGCACTTTTTGCAAGGTTTTTTTTCTTTTCCTTCAAGCTGGATTTTGTACCATTCTGCAGACATTCATACATTTCTTAGATGTGAACTGTGCCACAGCACTCTCCAAATGCAACATGTATATTTCAAGCTCTTCTATTTATTCAGAAAAACTGAAATTTATCCACATAACTGCTCGATAGGGAACAATTTAAACAGTGATTCCTAAATAATTACACTGACATTGGATTGACATTAACTTTTTCATTGAACTAAATACTTAAATCAGGATCCCAAAATCTATTTTACTCAAAGCACAGTTTGATATGCATTCAGTGAAAGAAAAGCCCTCTGTGCCATATCACAAACTTTTCTTCAGTTTCAGGGTTTTCCTGTACTGTAGGCTTTGGGTGCAGAAGTCCCATGTGTAAACTAGTTTAAGAAATTCTTTTTTTTTTTTTTTTTTTTTTTGTATTTCAGCCTCTTCCTCCACTTTGGCCATGATTATTACCTGTTCTGTCTGAATTGTGTTTGCCACAGCCCTTAAATAGTAGTTTATCCTCTTTCTTTATCCTTCCTGGATTGGGAAAAGAAAACATCACCATTTTACCATTTTTCTTGTCCTTTCATCTAGAAGGGGCAAGTGGCACAATTCTTGTCAATTTCAGCTGATTAAAAACAACAGCAGGCCCATCCTTTCATTGAGCCTGTTCCATCAGTGAACTTCCACAAAAGGATAGGTCAACCATTTCATCAGTGAATTTGGAGAGACAGACAGAATTTTTTTCATCATTCTACTTGTGAATTTATAAAAACAATGGTCATGGAGAATAGTAACCAATAACTGAAAAGAAGGGAACATTTAGAAAACACTGCTTTTAACACATGGCAGAAAAAAATAGGTGGAAATTGCCTTCCTGGTGGGCTGAGGGCAAAGAGGGGACAGTGGCATGCTTTATGCCTTCAAGAAATGGTGACTGGCTTAAGGGTTAAACTGGTCATGATGATCAGACCTCAGTTTCAGTTTCAAGAGATAATTTGTATGGTGTTCGGTAGGATACTGTATGAAAAATTTGTCTAAATTTCTCTTAGGTGCATGGATTCACTTTTAATTTGATCATTATCTGTGGAGTCCTTGGTGCTCTCTGAGCCTTGTTGTTTTCCTGTAGAAGTTTCGTTGCCAGACTAGGCAACATCTTCATCAACATCTGTTTATATACCATGGCTTGTCCTGCTTGTGTTGGTGTAGGTGTTGTTCTCCCCTTAGGAGTTCCTTGATTGGGCTGTTGTTTGCTGCTTAGTTGATTGACTGAGTTAATAGTTTCTTGATTAGGGTATATTGTGCTCTTTGATTGTTCCCCTGGTGCTAATCTTGGTGTTAATCTTTGCATATCTGGGTATTGATTGCCAGCAATCAATATTATCAATAATATGATCGTTATCTAGATTCCAAAATGACAGGCATACTCAAAAATAAGTGATATGATTTGTACCCACAGTGTATCATAGTGTGATACACTATACCCTGATAATTCTCTTACATAATCTGAAACATGTGTACAATCTTCATACACTGTGTACAAAATTGATCTCTATACAGATCAATTGCTACCAACTGAATTGATGTATATACAGTGTGAATGTATGTGTCCTAAAATGTTTAAGCACAATATTCTTTTACTTTTGTATAAGTTCTTTTTTGGAATCATAAAATGCATATTTTCAAAGAAAATAGAAGCATTTTTGGATTGCAGCCACTGAACATTCAATAAATTTAAAGAATGTTACAAAACCTAAGATTATGTATGGATTCTGTCTCTATGTCTATTTATTTCACTCCCAATAAGGTGATAGCTCAGGGATAGAAGGCTAAATCTTCTAATCTTGGAAACCATGGCAATAGATTATAATTTCTAATCTAGTCAACTCACCGAGCTCAGTTCAATAAAATATTGTAATGATCTGAGATACAATATATTTCAAGAATTTATGTATTCTTCCGGAGTGTCAGATGGAACCAGGCCTATTATTATAGATAGACTACCTTAGAATATCAGGTTGAAATCCAGATCACATAGGAGCTGATGAGCCAGCCAGCATATATTTAAGAGTCTCTGAGTTTCTATAGCAGGAACTGTCAAAGTTGGAACCTTTGGGCATTTTTATAGAAAGCCTTGGAAAGCTCTTCTGCTACTAAGTGCCACTGCACATTTGGGCATTCTGCTAACAGCAGAGAAGAATATGGAAGTAAAAATAAACAGAAGTCATCAGACTTCGTACTTTTCCCTGCTGTTATAAGCAACCAGACATTATTGCATGGAGAATTAGTGCATGAAGGAACATCAGTTAAACCAAGAGATCTTTTTATACTTTCAGAAATTATTGTATTTGACAATTGCTCATATGGTCATCCAGAAGTTCTGCCTGGTTCACAGGCCGCTTTGTTCCTGGCTTTTAGTCTTAGTCATGAGAACTTAACATTTTTTCTTAGCATTTTCCCCACTGGATTGATTATTTTGGAACTTAAACTATTTTCCCCATCCTAAATTTCAGAAGCAAAGCAGATCACTGCATGCCATAGATCTATGAAAAGGAATTTTCCCCCCACTGGATTTTCTGAATTGTTGATTATCCTTGCCTTGAGAAGATATCATCAGAGTCTCTTGTGTGCCCTGCTGGTATATAAAAGGAACCTGGGTGAACAAATAACACCAAGGTTTGGTGCTTGTTTCATTAATTTCATAAACAAACTCATCCAATATGCAATGAGCCACTGAAAAATGTTAATCAACACTCTTGTTCCGTCAGCCCAGTTAAAAAGCTAACTAAAGCCAGTTGTAGCCTTAGCACTTCATTAAAAAAAGTCAGAACTGATTTAAGCCAGCCCTGCCTATATACATCTCACAAACTCTGACTTACCTCATCGTAGTGAAGTTCTTACCACATAGATTCTAAAAGCACTTCATGTCCAGCTCAAAAGAACTTTCTGAAGACAACCATGAATCGTAAATCAGTCATAAATACCCATTACTTGGAAAAAGCTCTGCAGCTTGATGCCCATTTCTAAAGCCATGGGACTCAATTAATCCACAATCAGAGACATAGTTTTAAAATGGGGAAGGTTTGGGACAATAGTGATTCTTCCCAAGTGAATCTACCCTGTCACATTCAATCCAAAGAATACAGTATAAAATTATCTGAGATGCCACAAAGAACCACAGAACAACATCCAGGGATCTGCAGACTTCTCTTACCTTTGCTAAAGTCAGTATTCATGGCTCTACCATACGGAAGATACTAGATAAAAATGGGATTTAGAGTCATTCAGGTGGAAGCCATGGCTCACTAACACTATTGCTTTTCAGTTCTAATGACAGCCCCAGTTCCGATTAGCATACCCCCTCCCCTCCAGCATATGGTCACTGCCTTGGGAAGCCAGTTTGTCTTGGGTTGACAGGCTGCTATGTTCTCTGCTGCTCAGACGTTGCATCTGTTTGCCTATCATCCATCCATCCATCCATCCATCCATCCATCCATCCATCTATCTTGGGACTGATATAAAAGTGGCCCAATAAATTAATAAACTATTCTTAATTCTAGAAGCTCATGCTCCATCTAATCCTTACATCTCTCAGTGGGCACCTTTTTGGTTTCTCCCAGGCTGTGTGAAGCATACTCCCTTTGATCTTAATTCCTGTCCACAGTGCTTCAAAGCTCCCTTCCCTTCCCTTCCCTTCCCTTCCCTTCCCTTCCCTTCCCTTCCCTTCCCTTCCCTTCCCTTCCCTTCCCTTCCCTTCCCTTCCCTTCCCTCCCCTCCCCTCCCCTCCCCTCCCCTCCCCTCCCCTCCCCTTCCCTTCTTCTTTTTTAATAAAAAAAACTTTAAAAAACACACTTTTAAGCTGCAATGTTTAACCTTACTACTCTGTTTCTATGAAACTGAACTATTGGTTCTTCCTTGCTACAAAGTTACCATGGACCTTCAGGGGAGTGCAGAAACAAAAGAGCAATCTGTTACCAATTGTTTTGATTATTGTATCATCAATGGTGCAATAAAGGGGGGGGGCAGGGTATGTTTTATTGTCAAAAGAGATAATGTGGGAGGAGGGGCTGAAGACATTCATGGGTGCAAATATCTGGGAAATCAAAGGAAAGGCATGGGGACTAGTGAGATGGAAGCAATATCTAAAAGCAAAAGACAGACACTGGGAGAAAATTCCACCCAGGAGCCAGTCAGCAAGGCTTGCCTTCCCTGCCCAGGTAGGAAGAGCAAAAAGCAGGTTTTGCACTTAAGGTCTTGCAGTGAGCACCAGGCTGGCTCCACTGCAATCTAGACTGGAATTTCTGAAGTTGCCATAAGAAACAGACAGTTGCAGCATGTAGACAAGCAACTTAGGCTGTTTTGGAGAATTGCCCTCAGCAGCAAGGGTTGCTCACAAATTCAGAAAATCTGAAAGGAGGTGAACATTTTTTCATAGAACAGTATGATATTTTGAGCTTGGCTGAACATTTTGACACAGATATCCTTTGGCGAAGCTGGTAGTAGGACAAAACTCCTTTCCCATTCCAAGGATCCAGTTAATCAACAGATGTTCTGATGGAAGACAGGCTTTAAATAAAATTGAGATAGTCAAGGTTTCTTGATGTTTGTTCGCAAAAACTTACTGCGACTTTGAATATTTTAGTCCTCCTCCTCCTCCTCCTCCTCCTCCTCCTCCTCCTCCGGACAAAATGCTCATGGGGGAGAGGGAAGGCTTTTGTTAGAAGAATGTTAGAATGTCATCAGCCTGTTGATAGCAGTTCGAATTACACACATGCACGGAACTAACAATCCTCAGTCATGCTTCCTAACCTTTCAGGTAAGATCATGTGTGTGTGTGTGTGTGTGTATCTTTAAAATAAGTTATTTTTTTGTTTGTAAAAAACATATTTGTTCCGTTTCTAATTATATGTGCGGGTAATGGGTTTGGGTAATGGGTAATGACATTAAATGTCATCGTTTGTTATAGAAAGGAATTGAGAATTTAATATATAAAAGTAAACAGAAGTTTACTTTTGGCATTTATATCAGCATTCTACAAATTTAAAATTGCAATCAATTACACATACACGTACAGTATAAGATACAAACACTATTTCGTGTTTATTGGATACCTGTGTTTTCTCCCCTTCCCTTCCCCCAGAAGAAATTGATGTACCAACTAATTGCTCAAAATAGGGCAATAGTTTGTATGACCTGATCTCCTGCTTTATAGGTTCCCTTCTGGATAGAATACATTTCACATTCATTTTGATCCGAACAATTCATTTGTTTGTTATAGATGCTTATCTTTTTCCAAATTGTATAACAATATAATTTGGTATACCAATAACAGAAATGAATATTGTGTACTTTGCAGAAAGGATATATACTACAAGATTAGAATATCTATTCTTTGAAGAACTTTTCTTTCATTAAGTATTTACCCATGGAAATCCTGATTAAAAGGCCATTTGGAAAACTGGACTGCATATACCAAGGTATACATTTAATTTCCCATTCCCCCCTATGGTTAAGTAAATGACTTAAAATTACATAAAATGCCTATATTTTGATAACTATATAAGAGTTGTAAATTGTTATCATTTTCCTTATATTTTCTTCTTATTATAAAATAATAATTAAAAGTAATGTTATTGCTTCAGAATGTAAACACAGTTCTTTATGTTGCATCAAGATTTCAAATATGTGATCCTTTCCAATTAAGCTGCAAGTTTCCCCTCTTTGTCCCTGAAGCTGGCACCTACATTTGACAGTCTTTTGCACAGTTATGCAATTTGACAGTTTTTGTCTGTTAATGCCTGCCAAAAATTGAAACAACCAAAAGATGTCAACAGATCTATGGTATTTAAATTTTGAAGGACAGAAACATTGTGAGCATAACCAGCCACACAAGAATGATAATATTTATTTGTTTATTTGTTTGTTTGTTTGTTTATTTATTTATTTATTTTCTATCCCGCCCTTATTACAGTATTTTTATAAATAACTCAAGGCAGCGAACATACCTAATACTCCTTCCTCCTCCTATTTTCCCCACAACAACAACCCTGTGAGGTGAGTTGGGCTGAGAGAGAGTGACTGTCCCAAGGTCACCCTACCGGCTTTCATGCCTAAGGCGGGACTAGAACTCACATTCTCCTGGGTTCTAGCCCATTGCCTTAACCGCTAGACCAAACTGGCTCTATGTGCAAAAAACCACAGGGGAATCTGTCATAAAAAGCACTGATTATATTTTGCCTGCTTAAATAATTAAGAGTATAACCAAGGTCAGGAATTAGCATTTGAGATTATTAGCCTCCAATACATTATGGCAACAAATATCACGCTGGAAAATATTAGCAATCTTTGGAAACTTTACATATTACTGACATTCCCCACACCCCCAATCTTGACTTAAATAAAAGCAACTATCACAGAATGCCCACTGATTCTTACATCTACCTCGATATATGGGCTGCATTTGAGTTTTAAAATTATAGAGGGGTGGTATTTTTGTAGAAAATTTAAAGTTAAAAAAGTATATATATCATATAGTGATGCATTGAAGTGGACACTATAGTTAGAAAAGCAGCACTGGCAACATAAATTTTCTAGATCAATCAATCAAGCAATTCATATATAAGGTTAACTTTTGGTGGATAATGGGAATTTGATTTACAGATTGGCTCCAAAGAATGGAATTATATAAATTACATTAAAATGCAAATCTCCCTCCCTCCCTCTTCTCTCCCCACATTCCTTGTAGTTGGTGAATAGAACAGAGGGGAGTAAATAATAGAGATAAAGTATGTATATTTCAAACATGAATCACTACCACAAACACAACACTTCTGTAATATTAATTAAAGCACTAGTTCTTTTTTCTGGCTTCCATGAGAGTCTGTGGCTCATATGGATGCTTTATGGAATCAACACTTGCAATGAACAGCAGAGAGATGCTATGCTCATCTAAGTTCTGAAATACTTCTAAATAATTTCCAAGGCATATGAAGACCTAATAAATAATAATAGTTGGGATGGGTCTCTTGGGGAACATGACTTGACCAGAGTCCAGAGGTCTAAGCCAGCTAGCCACATTTGGTCCACTGACCCCAAATTCTGCGATGGTGATGATGATGATGATGATGATGATGATGATAACAACTTTATTGTCATCCCACTATACACTATACACCAAGTGCACAATAGAATGAAATTTTGTTGCAGTTGGCTCACAATTTCAATCAAACACTAAAATACTAATAATAATAATAAAAAATATCCATAGTTACTATAAAATATACATTCTTTAGCTCACAATTTCAGTCAAACACTAAAATACTAATAAAAAAATCCATAGTTACTATAAAATATACATTCTTTACACATCCAACATTTCACCTAAAAGAACTTATTTAAGCATTCAAGAATCCAATAGTCTGGGGGACAAAGCTGTTTCCCAATCTGGCTGTTCTACATCGGATACAGTGGAACCTCTTCCCAGAGGGTAACAAAGAAAACAAACCATGATGAGGATGGGAGGCGTCACTGATTATCTTTTGAGCTCTGGACAAACAATTATAATTATACATTAATTATACATTATTCAACAAAGTACCACACTAGGAAATTCTTCAAGAAAGGATAAAACCAAAAAGAGGAAACATTCTATAAATTACTTACATAGCAGGTTGTCAGGACCTGAATGATTACAGATCTGTATGTAAAGCTGGATTAGGTATGGGCAACATGGGCCTCCAGATATTCTGAGTTTCAACTCCCAACAGCTCTACCAATGGCAAGGGATTGTGAAAGGTATAATTCAAAACTTTTCACTGTTATTTGTTGCCTTCTTCTGTTTGCAAGTTGCAGGCTTTTCACATATCAATTTCATAGAATAGCTTTATTTGCTATTGGCAATAGTGTCATCTACTGTATATCTATAACTTTTGCTAGGACTGAGATTTAACTTTTAGACATAACATAAAACAAAACAAAACAAAACATGGGTAGTCCCTTCAGAAAATCAGTTAGGTATGCATTTTATCAGGAACTACTGTATATAGCAGTGAATTTTTTTCTAGGCTGTTACAACTTTGGTTGCTAGGAAACATCATATATTATGTTCCTCCTCCTCCTCCTCCTCCTCCTCCTCCTCCTCCTCTCTCTTTCTTTCTTTTTATGTCTTTTTTAATAAAATAACTTACTATTATTGTGATTTCTCTACCAGTGTTTACTAAAATCCATGTTGTTAAAAAGGCAGGACAATATAGCACTAATAGTTTCCTTTGTTTATACATTTGCCATTTATCTGAGCTCATAAACATTTTGGAGAATTCACATTAGCCGGCAATGATACAATGGGAGCATCTGCAGCCATCAGAGTTAGAAACATTGTAAAGTTTAAGCCAATTTGGAATTATAGCTTAAAATAAATAGTCCTGAAATGTTGATCTAAGCATAGACATCTTGATTCACCTTCACTAAGTGTGGGTTTAGCAGAGAGAGGGGAGGGCAATAGCATAATAGCTCTAACCCCTACTGCCTTTTTTTCCTTATAATAACTGTGTAATGTAGAGTATCCTGAGAGCCGCCATTAAGGGTCTGGAGGCAAGAGAAAGCTGGAAAGGGCAGTGACCATTGGAAGAAGAACTTCCCCAGTATGGCAACTGAGTGAGGAATACATGTATCGTGCAGTGTACTGGCTGCTAAAGTCCACCACAGGACAGGGGGCAGAGTGCTGGTAGCCATATCTGATTGAGAGAGAGAATAACTATCCCAAAGTCACTAAGAGAACAATGTAACTGAGAAATCTGCTTTTCTTTGAAATGCACTCTGTCCATTATTGATTTCTTGCCTGCTAGGAGGACTGGAAAAGTACACCCTTTTCCTATCCCAAATAAACTCTGTTAATCTCTCTGACATTTGTTCAACTTTCTACAGATGCTTTGTTCAAAAGCCAGTACCTTTGCTTGAATTTTGATTTAGGAGGCATTCAGTGGCTACTTTGCAATGTGAAATATCCATTTTGGCTGAGGGTGGTAAGAAGTTACTTGCCAGTGGCAAGTATGTTTCCTAGGGTTCTAGATGAAATACATTAAGTAATTCAAATGTATGCTGTGGATATTCCATGAATTTCAGAGAAAGGGGAATGGCTGACGAAATATTGAGTGATGCACATCTGTTTTTAAATCAGTCCTCAGGTGAACTGCATAAAAAAGGCTCAGTGGGTAAAATGCCAGGCTGTCGATTGGAAGATTGCAAGTTCGGAGGTTTGAATCCCTAGTCCCGCATGACGGAGTGAGCTCCCGCACTAGCCCCAGCTCTTGCCAACCTAGCAATTCGAAAGCATGCAAATGCAAGTAGATTAATAGGTACCACTTCGGTGGGAAGGTAACAGCGTTCCGCATGCGTCATGCCAGCCACATGACCGTGGAAGCGTCTTCGGACAACGCTGGCTCTTCGGCTAACAAACGGAGATGAGCACCGGCCCCTAGAGTTGGACATGACTGCAAAAATGTGCGCGGGGAACCTTTACCTTTTAAAATCTTCTGTGAAGTGACAAAATTATATAAAACAATACTTACCTTCTGTTTTCAGTGAGACCTCAGCAGACAGTTTTCAGCAAATGATCAGCAAGGGTCAAAATTCACTTGTCAAGTCATAGTCTGATTTGGACCCAAATTTACTGCATAGGAAAGCTGTGGAAACCTGGACCACAGATTTATTTTATATAGAAAGCCTAAACGGGATAAGAATCTGGTTATTGCTGGTATCTTTAACCCACTTCCATTCTAACAGAATATTGAGATTCAGCTATAACAAATAAATATGGAAACATAAGAGGGTTTTGAAGTAACTTTTCAAATCATAGTCACAAAGGAATGCAATCATTTATGTATGAAGTGCCATCATCATTCATCAGTTCCCTATGGATGGATCATTATTGTCCATTACTAATCTAAAACTTGCAATATCCAAATCTCAAGCATCCTCTAATATTGGGTTTTACTTTATTTATTTATTTATTTGGTTATTTATTTATTTTCTATCCTGCCTTTATTATTTTTATAAATAACTCAAGGCGGCGAACATACCTAATACTCCTTCCTCCTCCTCTTTTCCCCACAACAACCACCCTGTGAGGTGAGTTGGGCTGAGAGAGAGTGAAATTGTGATCTCTCTACTCATGTTAATAGATGTCATTCATTTTTAGATATATAGCTGGAACATAATCTTTTTTAAAGCAATTAAGCAAATGTGCTGCAAGTGTGTAAACAAATGTGGTATTCATCAAATCATTTTTCTGTAACTCTAGTCATTGCAGTATTTTCAACATAAATGAAAGGAGAAATTAGAAAAGGATGAAGGCTTACTCTTATGTGATGTCCTTATTAGCTTACATAGGTTTGGTCTGGTTCCCCCATCAAAACAAACTGACCATACAGTTCTAGATTATATATGATATTACTGTACATTTGTATTTTTTAGATATGTATAATAAAGGGTGAGGGCTCACTAACAAAGCAGATGTTTTCAAACATTCAGTTTCTGGTTGTCTTCAGTTAAATTTTAACTAACTATTTCAAAGCTGCTAGCAATTACAGGAGACAGTATTTGATAGATGGACAATTAGTGTTATTGAGTGTAAGTCAGTCTCTTTTTTTTCCTTCCTTCCTTCCTTCCTTCCTTCCTTCCTTCCTTCCTTCCTTCCTCCCTCCCTCCCTCCCTCCCTCCCTCCCTCCCTCCCTTATGTTATAGAGCAGGGGTACCCAACCTTTTTGGCACCAGGGACCGGCTGTGGAAAACAATTTTTCCGCGGACCAGGGGATGGGGTTTGCAGGCGGGAGCCAATCACACAGACGGGGCGGGGTTTGCAGGTGGGAGCCAATCACACAGACCACCACCACTCACCTGCTGTGCAGCTCACTTCCTAACAGACCGTGGCCCACTAGTGGGCCATGGCCCACAGGTTGGGGACCCCTGTTATAGAGATCAAACAGAAATCTGTTTCTTGGAAAGACCCACAAATATAACATGCAACTCCCTTTCACATTTATTTTTTGAAAAACCAATATTGAAAGGTATTCTTAAGAATATAACCCCTGTGATAAGTATTGATTGGTAGATGACCTACTGTGAATTCCATTAATCTTTTTTAAAAACAGGTTGGTACTAAAATACCTGAATAAAATAGTTTGTAGGAGTATCAAGAGGAAAATATTTTTTATAAACTTTCAAATAATACTCATTCACATTTAGTTTGAATTAGAGCTGGCTGAAAAGGGCCTCTTGCAGAATGTAAGCCAGAATTTATGGCTTTGTTCCTTTCTTTCATTATTGCAAGAGATACTTCAATATGTATAATTTATGTTTTTTGAATCTTAAAGCTCTTTGTAGCATTATTAGTCCAATGGGTCTTTTATACTAATATTCACATTCAAATTTATCTCAAATGTTTTTCAGTTTTGTTTTATTTTGTTTTGTTTCAGAATGGGCTGAAACATGGAGTGTTTCTTTTTTTCTCATTTTAGATTCACAAATTTCTTAGAGTTAGAGCAACATTTAATATAAAGAAGAAAAAGAAATGCTCAGAAATCTCTGTAATCTATCTGTTTTGAGTGTTGGCCACTTCATACTGCAAACGGGATCAAAAGCTTAAAGGATTTGTTTTTAACATTTGAGGAAAAAAACACATAACACTCATCTACATACTATAAAGACTATTCTAGATTTGTGTGCATGTGTGCATGATATATTTTGTATAAGAGAACATTCAGCCAATGCACCAGGTGGGGCTCCTGCATTCCCAGTGCCAGCATTACTATGAAAATAGAATCCTTTGCTTTGCTCCCTACCCCAAAGTTTGCTTTTAGCATGTACATATGTTTATCAATCGAATAATCAATCAAAGGGGCATGTTGGCTCAGTGGGTAAGACGCCAGGCTTGTCAATAAGAAGATTGCATGTTCGGAGGTTCAAATCCCTAGCCCTGCGTGCGGAGTGAGCTCCCGCACTCGCCCCAGCTCTTGCCAACCTAGCAATTTGAAAGCATAAAAATGCAAGTAGATTAATAGGTACCACTTCCATGGGATGGTAACAGCGTTCCACGCGCATCATGCCGGCCACATGACCGTGGAAGCGTCTTCGGACAACGCTGGCTCTTCGGCTAACAAATGGAGATGAGCACCGGGCCCTAGAGTCGGACACGACTGCACAAATGTGCCGGGGGAACCTTTAACTTTTTATGTTTATCAATATACATGTGAATTTTATAATATGCAGGCTATCCAATTGGTTTCAATATCATTGCATTGTGAGAAGGAGGAACCTTAGAAGAAAAGTCAAACAGAAAATCTCCAAAGTCAAGGAGTAAATAGAGATTTTATATTCATTTTAGAAAACCATTATTCTGTAAGCAGTATTTGGCTGAAATGATCTTGTTCCCGTTGTTCTAGAACATAACATTATGGGCAATACATCAATTCCTCCATAGGCCAAGCTATGCAGATCTAGTGACACTTTTATTAGGTGATCACAGCAAGGCAAGGGAGATGAAGTGTGTCTTTGTAGTGTGAGACAGTCACAAATTTGATATTGCACAGACATAACATAGTTAGGTATCCAATAATTTTAAGGAGCTGAAGCCATTATGCCTTGCTTTAGCTTTCAGCTCCAGTCACATAAGCAGTCAGTAAACAAGATGTCCTCTATTTCCTACATACCAAATTTATATCTGGCAATGATAGCTCTGTAAATTTCAGTAACTACCCCATTAATTTATTTGTAAAAGTTGAAATTGGGCACTCCTTTCTCTCCCTCTCCCACCCTCCCTCCCTCTCTCTCTCTCTCTTTCCCTCCCTCTCTCTTTCTCCACACATTAATTGCTCAGTTCTAAAACTGAACTCCATATATCAAGAAGCTGCTTTTATCATATTTAAATTCACTGTACATTTCTCAACCTGCATACAGAAAACACTACAACATTTCTTATTGATATATAAGTCTGATTTAATTTAGAAAGCCTGTCAGTAAAATAGTTTTTGTTTCTTTGTTTTTATTTTTTGCCAAATTCTGATTATGACATCAAGGGAGATGTAAAGAGTAGATGATTAAATTACAAACTAACTGACAGCAGGGATACAGTTTGTGAATATTATTTTTTGCCTAATTCATTGTTCTGAAATTGTATTATTTATTTGTTCATTATTTATTTCTTTATTCAATTTATATAGCCGCCCATCTCAAACCAGTGACTCTGGGTGGCTAACAGTCATAAAAAACAGTCAAACAATTAAAACACTACAAAATAAACTAAATATAAATAGCAGACAACAGAGATTAAAATCTGTTGGTGTCAGCACAAACATGAAACGGGGCTCTTTCACACTCGGGACCCCAGGCCCGGGCATATAACCAGGTCTTCAAGGCCTTCTGAAAAGCGAAAAGGGTCAGGGCCATCCTAATCTCAGGAGGGAGGATGTTCCAGAGGGCAGGCTCCATGGCAGAAAAGGCACGTCTCCTGGTCCCCGCCAGCTGAAATTCCTTGGCTGACAGGACCCAGAGCATGCCCATTGTACTGAACTGGATTGGATGGGTAGAGACAACTGACAACTTTTACTCCTTCCCTATCATTGATATCTTGTTTCCCAAGCTATCAAAGCATTTCTGTTAATACTAACTAAACTGCCAATTGAAGCTACATTGTTAAGATTCACCTAAGTTGTGTTATCGAAATCTGATTAGATGAAGAAGGGTTAAGTGAAATTCACCCAAATATGTGGCAACTTTAGCAGATGCCATACGAGTCATATATAAAAATGGAGCACACCTACTTCATGCAAATTCCATCTCCTAGGGTAGGTATCCCACCCAACACTCCATTGGTTTTAGGCATCCTGTCCAACAGTCCATCTATATCTAGTGGTCAAAATCCAGGCAAAGTAGAAATTCTGTTCATCTACTTTCCCCCTCACTGCCTAGTAGTCTGCCTATGCAAGTGATCTTAGGATGTTAACATATAATGTATGTCAATGGTACCTTGAGGTAGTCATGGAGTTATGGGTTTCCACAAATTATTATGTCCAATATAATGGAATAGAAATAATGATTTATTAATTGAGGAGCCATCTATGATGCTTTTGTCATAGCTCCATCCTTACCAGATCAAGCTGGACCTTCAGGCAGATAGCATCCAATACCTAAGAGTTTGCTTCATACAGATGGCTTTGTGAATTCCCTATAGAAGTTTCCTGTATTTTGGGTGGGAGATAAGGCTGGCATTGTGATTACTTTTCAACCAAAAGCTTCAAACAAACTGTAGAGTCAAGTCAGTTCTATAATATTCTGAGGCCATTGCTTCCCCTCAGTTTTTGTCACTGCTTCAAACTCCATACATAGGACCAGTGCGGAGAAGAGTAAATGCCATCTTTGCTTCCAGACAGATTAATATTAGTGCTAAATAGTTGATTGATTGATTGATTGATTGATTGATTGATTGATTATGCCATCAAGCCAGTGTTGACTCTTAGTGAACACATAGATAGATTTCCCATGATTTCTCTCCTCCAAATGGTAACCATGTGCGACCCTGCTTACCTTTTTGAGATTGGGCAGGATCTGTTAGGTTCTGTCACTGAACTGGCCCTGACACTTAAGCCATTGTGGTGGGGGGCAACAATAGTTGTTGTGATGCTGAAGTTCTGATACATGTCAACCCATCTACTCTGTTTCTGATGATTTCCCAAAGGCACTGTGAAGAGGAGTTGTCAGACATTGCATCCATTCTTATATTGGTTTAAGGTTAGGGAGAAAAACATCCTCTCTCTCTCTCACTTTCTCCCCCCCCCCCCACTTCTGCATTGGAAATAAGCTCAATGAGGAGATATATATCATATATACACACATACACACATATATACACACATATATACACACACACAAAACAGAAAAAAACTCATCCCTATGACTCTAAATTCAGAAACTCTTTATGCTCTCTATTGGAGCATGAATGTCTTTGCAGTCATCCACCATCTCCTCAGTGTCTATAACTGAAAAAAATCTTATTTGCTGTGATGGAGGGAAAGACGTTCTGTGAACCTTGTTGCTTAAGTTTGAGGAGAAGAGAACAGAAGGAATTGGAATGAGGAGAAAAGTCTGCCAGCAAGAAAGCCAGAATGTTAGGAAGAATTGCAATTTTCACACCAGAACATTTTTTTCTTCTACATAGGGAAACATATTCCATTTGTATGTCAGAATCTTTAATCACAAAGGATTAATTAATTTAATTAATCATTAAAGATTTCTATGGCATAGGAGGAATATAATATTTGATTCAGTGTACCTTTGCACTTTTAGCAGTTTCACCTCTATTTTTGTGTTGCCCTGTGAATATCTTTACCATTGTCATTCTCTCTATGGACAGAACTCTCTGTGATCCCCCAGCATCCTTTCAACTGACCAATAGGATGGGTGGGTGTATGGATGGATGGATGGATGGATGGATGAATGGATGGAGATGATATATAGATAGAGGTATAGAGAGATTCATTCAGTTTAGGCCTGTAAAATGGTGGGAGGGCTTCAGGGTACCTAGATTTCTATTTCAGAACTTTAAATGAATCCAGATACTGTAAATGATGGCAAGATATTATGGTGCTTGACTTCAGCGAGGAAGGGTGGAAGCTGAGGATCCAGGATATACAACAATAGGAGAATCCCTACCCTATAACTGAGGAGTTAACTCTTCAGAGCAGTTCTCACAGTATTTCCTTCTGTGTTCCAGTGAGCCATACATTAATCAGCTTGGCTTTATGAGAACTACAGAAAGGGACACAGAAGGCAAAAGATCTAGCTTGGATAAGGCAAAAAACTGTCTTGCTTCAAGTGTTCAGAAAGAACTTGGCTTTTGTGGTGGAATCTAAGCTCTTTTCAATGCCAAATCCCTCTACAACTTCCAGTCATCATATCTAGTGAAGGAACTCCAAACCCCATCTGCCCACATACAGCAATGGTGAGTATGTAGTATAGGAAAGCATACTAATAGTCTAGGCTGCCAAATGTGTAATCATGGTTTTGACAGATAATTAGTGATTCATTTGGTGCATTATACTTTCTTGTAGGTAACAGTCAACACACATGTTCAAATTCAGGGTTGTATATCTCCGAGTAAAAGCTTTGAAAACTATCATTAGGGCTGATAAGTATCCAAACTACTTAAACTCTGCAGTTTAAACACTTCTGTGATAAATAATAGGTGAAGTAATAGCTTATTTAGGGGGTGTGATGGCTCAGTGGTTAAGACGCCAGGCTTGTTGATTGGAAGGTCAGCGGTTCGAGCGCCATATGATGGAGTGAGCTCCTGCACTCGCCCCAGCTCTTGCCAACCTAGCAATTCGAAACCATGCAAATGCAAGTAGATAAATAGGTACCACTTCTGTGGGATGGTAACAGCATTCCGTGCGCGTCATGCCGGCCACATGACCGCGGAAGCATCTTCAGACAGCGCTGGCTCTTTGGCTAAAGAAACAGAGATGAGCACCGCCCCTTAGACTCGGACATAACTGTGCAGGGTAAACCTTTACCTTTTTAATAGCTTGTTTGCAATTGAGCAACATTATCCTTACTGTCTAATTCAGGGCTTTCCAAACTTTTCATGTTGGTGACATGCCTTTTAGCCATGCATAATTTCGTGACACACTAATGAGGAGTCCCCGCCCCACAGCCCACGTGATTGGCTTCTGGCTCCAAAACCCGCCCCCGGCCCACGTGATTGGCTCCCGGCTCCAAACCCCACCCCCGGATGACGTGATTGGCTCCCGGCTCCAAACCCCACCCCCAGCCCACATGATTGGCTCCTGGCTCCAAATCCCACCCCCGGCCCCCCAGTCTTGTACTGTATGTATTGTATTGTATGTAATTGTAGATCAGAGCTTTCCAAACTCTGTGTCGCGACACATTTCTGTGTCACGGCAAGGGCCCAGGTGTGTCGCAGGGAACCCAGAAGAGGCGGCCATGCACCACGTGGAGCCCCGCCCATCCCTTGCCGCGTTGACAGGTCCCTGCTCTGAACCCAGCTCTTCAGCTCTCGCCGCAGAAGCCAGGTAAGTTAGCAGCCCGGTAGGGCTGCAACTGGGGGGGAGGGTGCAGGGACGCCACTAGGCCACCGTGCTGGGGGTGGGTGGGGGGTGCAGGGACCACGTAGCGCGGTGGCCGGAGACATGGCTTTTCCTTAACGAGAAGTGCCAGCAGCCTGGCAGCTGAGAAAGGGATGGGGAGGTGGCTCCGCTGCCCACCTCGCAAGGCCCCTGCATCTCCCCTTCCCCTTGGCGGTGGCCCCAGCTAGGCAGAGGCAGGACTGGGTGTACAGGTGGCGCTCTCCACCTCTGTGGCCTGGCCTGGCTCGCTGCTTCCTCCTGTTGCCTACAAGCAGAAGATGGCGGTGGTCTGATGCAAGAGCTGAGCTGCGGCCGAGACGAGGGAGCCTGCCAGCGGCTCCAGCCCGAGAGGCCTCCCGGCGCTCCGGGGAGACCCAATGCGGGCGGTGGGGACAGGGCAGAAGCAGAAGGAGAGGAGCCGCTGGCAGGAGCGCGGCATGAGGAGCGCCTCACCGGTGCCTGCCCGGCTTCCACCGTGCTTCGTCAGAGAAGGTAAGACACCACGCCGGCAGGTGGGCAGGCAGCTGAGAGGCAGTCGGGCGGGCAGGGGGTCGTCCGACCGTCCTTCCCGGAGCTGCTGGGGCCAGATGGAGCGGTGGGGGACTCGGCATCGCTCCTTCCAGCGGGCGCTCCAAGCCCAGCTGTTCAGCCATCGATCAAGGATCGATCAGGCCCGGGGGCAGGGCTGGCTGAGGGGCTGGGGGGGGAGACTGGTCCATGTTGCCTGGGACATCCTCACGCATCCTCCCCCTCCCCCCACAATATGGCAGCAATAACAAGCACAGCGTCCACCACCTGCCACGAAGGCTCTGGCAGAAATGGATCCAAGTGTGGGACGCTCTTCTGGAGAGTGGAAAGTGCAGGATCCCCGCTCTTTCTTGGGGCTTTTCTTCTCTTTCGGGCCCTGCCTGTTATTGCTGCCATATTGTGGGGGGAGGGGGGGAGGATGCATGCAGATGTCTCAGGCAACAGGGACCTGTCTTCCCCCCAAGCCCCTTGGCCAGCCCTGCCCCCGGGCCTGATCGATCCTTGTTTGATGGCTTGGAGCGCCCACTGGAAGGAGCGATGCCAAGTCCACCACCGCTCCATCTGGCCCAGCAGCTCCAGGAAGGACAGTCAGACGAGCCCGCTGCAGGCAACCCCCTGCCCGCCCACCTGCCTCTCAGCCACCCGCTGGCGCGGCGTCTTACCTTCTCCGGTGGAAGGCAGGCAGGTGCCGGTGAGGCGCTCCGAGTGCCGCGCTCCCACCGGCGGCTCCTCTCCTTCTGCCCCGTCCCCGCCCAGCAAGGGGAAGGGGAAGGGGGAGCCGGAGATGCAGACAGCACGGGGGCCTTGCAAGGAGGGCAGCGGAGCCGCCTCCCCGTCCCTTTCTCGGCTGCCCCTGGCACTTCTTGGGAGGGAAAAGCCATGTCTGTGGCCACCGTGCTTCACGGTCCCTGCACCCCCCACCCCCCCAGTGCAGCAGCCTAGTGGCATCCCTGCACACACACACACACCTTAAGTAGGTAAGAAGCTTACCTTGCTTCTGTGGCGAGAGCTGGGTTCAGAGCAGGGACCTGTCCTCATGGCAAGGGATGGGCGGGGCTCCACGTGGTGCATGGCCTCCTCTTCCGGGTTCCCCTGCGACACACCTGGGCCCTTGCCGCGACACAGAAATGTGTCGCGACACACAGTTTGGAAAGCTCTGTTCTAATTGATCCAGATCATATCTACCTGTCCAAGTAATTTGATCCCCTTGATTCAATCTGGGTCACTCCAGAGGTAGTCTTATCCAATTTGATTTCTGGATCTTAATTCACAGAAACAGAGCTTCATCTTTGGTATTCACACATAGGAAGAACATATACAGCTGCAATTCTTTGAAATTGTTTGAATTTTATAGATACACTAAAGGTGGTAAGGGGATGAAGTAAGCCAGATTTCATAGAAATTGAAGTGGGTTTCAAACTAAAAGTGTCTGCAAGTTTCTAGTTCCAAGAGAAAATCTAGGGGCAGACTTTGTGTGTACAGTATGTTGTTTGTTGTTGTTGTTACTGAATAACTTTCTGTAATAACTGTAAACCGCCCAGAGTCTACTGCTGTAGAGATGGGCGGTGATAAATTTGACAATAAATAAATAAATAAATAAATAAATAAAATAACTATAAGCATCAGTACTTTTTATGGAAGGTAGGGAGGAAGGAAGGACACCTCAGCAGCACTATTTCTGGGGTTTATGAGGGCTGCAAAAAAGAGTGGTTGGGGTTATTCTGTCTTGATTTAGGGAAATGTATGTTTATTTCTTCTCATGCAAGGAATGGGAATCAACTCCAGTGTCCTTTAATGTTGAAAAATATCTGAGGATACAAATGATCTAGAATTAATAAATATTTCAAAAGAACAATAATAAAAATGATCTGGTACCAGGTGCTTTTCACAGATTTACAGTCATGCTTTACTTTCTTCATTACATTAACGATTCCTCAACTTGAAGGTCTTCATAACCTACCATAATTTGCATAATATGATTTCCCTTCAGAATAAGCAGCTAAAATAGTACCTTAAAATGAAAAAGAAAGAAAGTTTGGTTTACTAATTGACTGTGGAAATTAATTTTGTCAGTATAGATTACACTAATTATGAAAGTATGATTTTGAAATCTGGATACATATAAACAAAAATATAAAAACCAACAGCATTAAATGTTTGCATTAGTAGTTAGTTACTATACAAAAACATGGAAATACACTTATCTGCTTTCTACCTGGGATATACCTTAACTAAGTTATTTTATCCTCTTGAGACCATTTCTCTTAACTCAAAAATGTTAGACACATGGCATTTTGCCTTTCCTCTTTCTGTATAGAGTAGAAATTGTAAGAGGAGAGCTGTGTTAGTTAATGGTAAACACCAGCCTGGTAGCATCTTTTCCAACTAACACGGTTTATTAAAAGTCATACGCTCTCATCTGCTGCAGCTTTCTTCATGAGATGCATAGTATAGCTCGACAGACCTAGGATTTAAACTGGGGTGGGGAGAAAGGAGGGGAAGATAATTTGGTTATGCAAAAGCAAGTTACATGTGAGTCAGATTACAAGTACCTTATCAATTAGAAATTGTAATGTATTAAAATTCCATTGTGTTTGTTGAGACCTTTTGAGATAACCTGGAACCTTTTGATGTATGTGAGTTCAGCAATCTCTCACACCCTGGTGCTGTTAAAGTCCTGCTTTTCCAAAACAGTCCTTTGAGATCTGCAATAGAGTATCCTGGGAGGTTGGAATGCTCTGGTATTACTTTGTTCTTGCTTTGAGTACTGAAGTTAAACTTGTGTCTATTAATTATTTTTTGTCCCATTTGTCCTGCATAGAATCTAGAGGGCCATGCTGGCATATGATGTCATGTGTCACCTTAGAGGAAGATAAAGTGAAAGTACTTCTAATCTTGTGTGTGTATTTGTTGGGGCCTATGATGATGCTGTTGATGTAGATATGGGGGCACAGTAGATATTTGTGTGTGTGTTTTTTTTTGCAAGGTCTGATTCCCAGGATAACTAAATTGTCCTGTTTCTTGTTGCTTGTGAGATTCTGCTTCAGGCTGGATGATTGTCTGTATGCAAGTATGGGCCTGCCACCCAGTGCCTGAGAAAGTGCAGTGTCATTGTCCAGTATGAGCTTTAGCTTATTAATAATGTGTTTGAATGGCTTGAACTGTGAGCTGTAGGTGACAGCCAGTGTTCTGTTTTTGTGGTCTATCTTTTAATAGGTCTTCCCTGGGAATTGCTCTGGCTCTATTGATTTGTCTGTTGATCTCATTGGGTGAATAGTTCAGTCTCCTGAATGCCTAATTTAATTCCATCAGTTGAGCATCTCTGTCAGGTTCCTCCCCATGCTGAAGCTACAGAGAATAAAGGATTATTCCCTTCTTCCCAAATATCCTTCTCCTTTCAGCACAGATTGCTTGGATCTGCCATTGGATCTAGCAGTTGGAGACTAGAAGAACACTGATATATATTTGTGCTGCCATGAGACCAAGGTGTCCCAGTACTCATGCCTCATTTCATTGACATATTATGAGATCAGAAACTGGATCTCAGCATTGGGAGTAGGACAATTTCTGTCAATTGGAGCTCTACATCATTTGATGATCGTTCTTTGTGATTCTACACTACTCTTCGGAATATCGCACCATGCCCATACAGAGTAAATAAATGCACCTCCATCTTACTTTGATAGAAAAGTAAGTAAAGCAGTAGATATTTATTTAGAATTAGGTAATGGCTGTTTCATCTCCCTACTGTGTTAGAAAGCTTTTTTAATGGGAAAAAATAAGCTATTCAGTAAAAATACCTTTCTGATTTGACTTTAAAATCATTCAAAAAGTGTCTGAGCTGAAATAATTAAGAAATGACATACCATTTGCTAGTTCTCCCTGCTATTGACAGAATAACACATATGTTTTTTTTTCCCATTTCTCTTCATAATCATGTTGCTAGGGCTCAGTTCTAACTGTCCTTCTGTTGTCATTTCTTTATCACATAGAGGAATCGCATTTTGCTTTTTCATATCTTGAGTATATTCAATATTATTAGTCATTTATATTAAAACTTTTTCTCTTATGTCTGAATATTATAAGCTGGTTGTATACAATTTGGTACTACTCCTGAATAAGATAACTCAGGCATTGGAGTCTAGTGTCTGTTTGGCTGGCCTTAAAAGCTAAGCAGAGCAACTACCATTCATTACCAAAACTGTTGAAAACACACTGATTACATTTGAAAAGAGACATCTCTTGCAATTCTATACCATGAAAGCTAACCTATTCTCAGGGCCTTTTGTTTGGGAATAATGCTAGCATCTTCTTAATAAACTTTGATATTTGAAGAAAAGCATGTCTGCCACCAGTTCAATAAATAAACTATGTGATAATAGAAAAGTTCTAGTTCTACAAACTTTTTCTTCCCCCACTAGTGGGAAAGGTGGAGATGCAAAGATTATTCTTCACTGCAGATCTAAGAGATAAGACAAGGACCTTTAGAGCTACTATAAAATAGGTTGATTATGTGCCATCAAGTCGTTTTCGACTCCTAGCAACCACACAGATAGATTTTCTCCATAACAATCTATCCCTAACCTGTTCTTTCAGGACTCCCAAGAGTGCACTCATTGCCACTGTAACTGAGTCCATCCACCTTGTTGCTGGTCATCCTCTTCTTCTCTTTCCTTCCACCTTTCCTAGCATTAGAATCTCCTCCACAGAACTAGATCCTCACATAATGTGTCCAAAATATGATAAATTGAGCCTGGTTATTTGTGCCTCAAGTGAGAACTCTGGGTTGATTTGTTCAATGATCCATCAGTTTGTTTTCATGCTGTCCACAGTATTCTCAGGAGTCTTCTCCAATACCAAAATCCAAAGGTGTCAATACTCTTCATATCTTGCTTCTTCAAAGTCCAACTTTCACTTCCATAGAGTGTCACAGGGAATACCATGGCTTGCACAATTCTGGTCTTTGTAGGTATAGACACATCACAGCATTTGACTATCTTTTCCATGACCTTCACTCTATCAAGTGCTAGTCTGTGGTGTATTTCTTGATTGTTTGTTCCTTTGCTATTGTTGTTTTTCCTAAAAGGAAGAAGCTATCCACCATGTTGATATATTCATTGCCATTTTTAAGGCTGGTTGTTCTACATGTTGTCATTAGTTTGATTTTCTTTACATTTAATTTTAGTCCTAGTTTTTCAATGTGCTCTTTGACATTTAGAACTAGGGCTTGCAGATACTTTGCATTTTCAGCTATCAGGGTAGTGTCATCAGCATAGCGCAGGTAATTGATGTGTCTTCCTCCAATTTTAAAACCATGCTAATCTTTTTTCAATCCAGCTTTCCTTAATATATTTATTTATTTATTTTCTATCCCGTCTTTATTATTTTTATAAATAACTCAAGGCAGGGAACATACCTAATACTCCTTCCTTCTCCTCTTTTCCCTACAACAACCCTGTGAGGTGAGTTGGGCTGAGAGAGAGTGACTGGCCCAAGGTCACCCAGCTGGCTTTCATGCCTAAGGCAGGACTAGAACTCTCAGTCTCCTGGTTTCTAGCCTGTTGCCTTAACCACTAGACCAAACTGACTCAGCATATAGGTTGAATTAATAAGGGGAGAGGATACAGCCTTGTTGGCTCTCTCAGAAGCATAATCTGGAAGACACCTGATCAGATCATATAACACATAGATTAGTTAGATTAAATTTCCCTCCTTGGATGTGACTCCTACTTCTTTAGAAAAACCCATTGGGTGATTTGTCCTGGTTTTCAAGAGGTTGGTAAAGAGCCAAGGCCAAACCTTGCTGTGGAGTCTTCTAGTACACATTTCTTCATCACTTTACAGCCTTCTTTTTGGCTGCTGCTGCTTCTGGATATAAAAAAGCCCAGTGTAATATGTGCCATAGTGATGTCTTCCCTTGGGGTTTCATTGAATGTGAGACACTACAAAGAATGCAAATCCCTGGACAGACTTTTATGCAATCAACTCATCTTGACTATCTTTTAGTTCACACAAGCTCAAGATTCACTCTCTCCATCTACAATAACTGTTTTAATTTTTTTCTCTCTCTTTTGTAAAGGATTTCTCAAGCAATTTATTTTATATCAAATTTAGTAGGGTTGGAAAAAATATGGATGGATAGATGGAGAGAGGGAGGGAGGGAGGGAGGGAGGGAGAATGAGCAAGAAACTCTTCAATTATAGGTTAAAATATAGCCATTTTATTGAAAATTGAAACTTTTTGTCTGCTTTTTCTTGGCTTAAAGACATTAGGTTTTTGGTTATAGATTTTAAATAGTCTATTTCTTCTGGTTTCCACATTTGGACTGTGTGAGCTGCTTTGCCCCACTTACTGCTGTAACACATAATAGAAGTAGTTTAAAATAATAATTAAATGCAAAATAGCATGATTTCCTTAACCCTTAATTTTCCTATACAATTGCTGGGGGATGGGGGGGAGAAGGGGAGAGATATGGACTCCAGATGTTGCTTTACTATAGTTTTAACATTGGCATGATGACTGAGACAACTGGGAATTGCCATTCAGCAGCACCTGAAGACCACAGCTTTCCCAGCTTCCGGTGGGGGACATGGAAGACTAAGCAGCTTTGTCCACAGCCTCCGCAGACAGAACTGCCAATGCGACAGTTTTTTTGGGCTCAGGCAGGCTTTTCCTGAAGCCCAGGAGTGTTTTCACAGACTAGAAAATGCTTGGAATCACCCCATTTGTTCTCTGGAACGGTGACTTGTAGCCTGAGGATCACAAACAGTGTTTGTGCCAATCCGGTAAGAGCTGCCAGAAGACGGGGGTGCCATCATTTCCAAGCCACGCTGTAACCTTAAAGGGACACAAAGACCAGCCACCCCATTTCTAAATCACCTAATTTTTATTTTTTTAAGTTTCTGTACCCTAAGAGAGGCTTTCTACAGCAAGGAGAAGCGAACTCTCTTGGTGCTTATCATTATCTCTGGGATTAATTAAAAAAGAAAAATCTTTTTAAGTTTTGGCTTCTTTCCCTCCAAATATTGAGGCAGATTGAAAGTAAACATTTGTCTCCCTGTTATTACTTTTGTGCTGAATTTGAAGATTTTAATATTCCCCTACACATTGAATCTGCTGTTTTAAATCTTCAGTTTTCCACTGCTATTTTTCTCTGGGGAACTGTATCTTATCAGCCTTTTACTTATGTAAACAGTTCCAGAAACTTTCCATTACATTCTACTTTCGCTGGTTAAGTTCTTAACGGGGCGCCATAATTTACTGTGTGAGACATGGAAGATTTCAAGCAGACCTTCTCAGAATTCCATCGAGACCTTAAACAGATTTTATCTGACTTTTGCCAAGTTATTATACAAGATATTTGGGATATTGTTGAAAATATCAGCTTTGAAATGTGGCATCTGGCTGAGGAAGGAATGGAAGACCTTAACAATGATACAAAGGTTTCTATTGACAGCGAGATCAAGATTTTCGCTGAAATGCCAGAAGATGATTGGATGGTTGACAGGAAGAAACTGAAGGGACAGATTGCTGTTTTGAAGGAATGTTATGGGAAGGAAGGAGTTGTTATCTATGGGAGGCTTTTTGCTGAGAAGTTGGAGTATTTAAGGGGGACAGTTGGGCTGTTTGATTTTTCTTTGAAAAATGCCCTGTGTCTATTTTGGAAATATGTGAACACTTTGGTTTATTTTGAAGTGGGGTAGGGTTTGAGAATGGTTATTCGGATTGCTTTTAAGCCTTGTTTGATGTTATTCTTCTTTAATGATTTGGATTGAGATTAACAAGGTAAAATAACTACAGTATTATTAATTATAAGAGCAGAAAATGTATATGCCTTTTTTTTTAGTTTGATCTTTATTATAGTAGACAGAAATGTATAGAATAGCGGTAGGATGGAAGTAATTATATAAGTGTTTTTGGGTGGGAGGTTGTTTAAGTAGTTTATATATTTTCTTTTTTTTAATATAAGGGGAGGGAGCAATTGCATTTAGTGATTTTTATAATATGCTAATGGGAAATAATGTGATTTTGGTTTAACATAGAGTAAGGGATTGACTATGGGAGATTGTTGTATATTCTTGCTGTTAAAAGTCAGAAGTCACTTCTTATGTTATCCTCAAAAAATCTTTTTTCATCTTGTGTTTTCTCACTTTTTTAGTTTTTTTAGTTTTTCTTTTTGTAGGTTTTTTTTTTCTTTTTTGTAGTTTTTATCTTTGCTTTAAACTTAATAAAATTCTTATTAAAAAAAGACCACAGCTTTCCCATCTAATGTATAATGTTGTTACTATAGTGAATATAGCAATGAACAGAGCATGAGAGGACAAATGTACGGTCTGTATCTTATTTTTAATATGACTTCACACTGTGCCTCATTTGTGTGTTTTAAAAAATAAAACAATAAAAACTGAGATCCTATAAAATGGAACAAAGCTAGAGAGCTTAGAAACTGAATCCAGGTGGCCTTGAAATAATGAAAGGTCAGGCTTAGTGATCATCTGTCTCTGTAATTTCACCAGCAATTGGCAAATACAATTTAGAAACTGCCAAGGAGTAAAATTGATCTTGCCAGTGAAAGTGGGTGGGGGTGGAAGGTATCTATCACTTAAGATTTACCTTTGACTCACTACAGAAATGAATTCAAACACATTTGTTTCCAAGTTTATATAACCTTCCCCCCTATCTCAACAATCTTCTTTTCAGTGATTCTCATGTGTGTTATATATATGAAGTGGAAATAATAGGCCACATCAGAGGAGGAGGAGGAGGAGGTGGAGGTTGAAATGATTGCTTGTTACTTATGGCTTGAATGCATACTTATACTCCTTGTATTGGATTAGAGAATAGCTTAAGAAGCAGATCCATATCAGAGGGAAGGATCCATAAAGACCTTATTTATGCACAAGAAGCCGGTCTGACCCATAAACCTTTTCCAGGCATGTTGTTATATGAGTTAAATTCCTTCTCACATTAAATTAATGCAAAGCAAATAGCACAGGAACATCAATTGCAAAAATGCCAACCGTCCATGTCATGATCTTCTCCAATATGCTTTGAAACCACTCTACCCATTCTATAGATGCCACTTACAAAACTTCTGCCTTGCTCCAATCTGATATAGCATTTAGATCTTCACATCCAATAAATTGGGATGAATGGAGCTTTTATCCTTATTAGGATAGTTGCTTATGAAACATATTGCCCATATCCACTTTATTCTGGGGCAAACAACCAACTTTATGATCCAGTGGTAGACAACCAAGTTTGCCCTAGTTACATAGGCAGTGCCCATCTTCTCAGGAAGCCCAAAAATGCAAAAGAGCTATAGCCCTATCAGAAACAGACGCTGTGCAGATCTAAGCTACTTTTATTAGAACAGCTATAGTAACAGAATCTTGCAAGCCTGAATGTGCTACCTTTCCTCCCTCTTCTATCTTTATGTGAATAAAGGGAGAGGGGGCTGCCTGAGCTGTTTTGGCAAATTACTTTCTTGGCCAGGACTCAGATTTCATTTATTTGATTGTTGCCTTGGTAGCAGATCTTCCTTCTGTCCTTCAAGGACATCCTCTTTATCCACTAGAGCAGCTGTCAGGATTATCTATCTATCACCTACCTACCTACCTACCTACCTACCTACCTACCTACCTATCTCATCCATTCAGCCAGCCAGCCAGCCAGCCAGCCAGCCAGCCAGGATGGCCCAGTTGAAGTGAGATTTCACCCCAACTCTTTTCTGCTTATTCACCCCATAAGTATATGAAAAGTGTGAGGATAAAAGAGGAAGTTCCTAAATAGTATTTGTGCTTGGTTTAACTCTGTGTTAACCTTCTCTTCCATCTTCATTTAACACTGCTGACCAAGGGCTAGGAGTTTAACTCCAAACAATCTAGAGGTTGTTTTAGGTTAAAACTAACATCCTGTTTGAGTTTAACTGTGTGCATATCAGATTAATCTCACATACTGCATATACAGATACAGTCAGTGTGTTATATCTCTTTATTCTCCTGCTTGTTCATTAAATAAATAAATAAATAAATAATAAACGAATTACAGAAATCATCCTAGAATTTCCTAAAGTTGAAACTGAGCCTTCATTTTATTTGCTGATAGTACCTCATTGCTACCTCATGTTCTCTGGAAGGAATGGATTTTTGTTTTTCTTTCATTTTTAATATACAGATTTCCATGTTACTGCTTGACCAGTATATAAAACTATTAAGGTTTAAACTGATAGATTATTAACCCTTGAACAGATCAAATTGTTGATGCTAATACTCTTCTACTTTATATGTACCACCAAAAATGTGAGTTTATGTGTCCTTCAAGAACATTGTGCATTAAAAAAAAACAACTAGTTTCTCCTTCAAACTGAACCAAAAGAAAAAAAATGTCCTTCAAGAACACATGCATTTTGGAAGATAATCTGTTACTAAAAAGGCTTTATAGGAGATAGATGTCAAGTAGCATTAGCGATGGGGAAAAATAACCCTTGTTAGGAAAAAAAACATTTTGCTTTAAAATGTGAAGTTCACTGAAATGTAAGGAAAGTATCTCTCTTTGTGATGCCCTAAAATTTTATCCAGTGATGAGTATCAATTTGATGTATTGTCACTGTTTACTCTGTGATTTAGACAAAGTTTGGAAAGCAGGAAGTAGAAAGATAGGATTCCAAAGGTTCAACTGTCATAACATATATTTAAATACCTCTGTGTATTAACTTTTTAAAATGGATTTTTGAAAAAAAAACACAAATAAAGGAGAAAAGATGCTGTTGAGCTGAGCATCCATGCAGTTTTCTTGCCATGATTCAGTAGTTTGTCATTGCCTTCTGAGATATTTTTTCAACTTCCTTGTTCTGTTCCTCCCAGTTGTTCCCTGATCCAAGTACTAACCATGGATGGCTTTACTTACCTTCTTAGATCAAACACACACTATCTAAAATCAAAACAACCTAAGTATGTTTTAACAAAGTATCTAGATTAAATTAGTTAGATTTAGCTCTCTGAAATAATTCTGATATGCAGCAAGGCAGGTGGCTTGTCTTTATATCTCAATATCACGTACAAGTGTAAATATTTTAAATGATTGGAGCCATAATTTTGTCTTGTCCTTACTGTCCCTATTATGCCAAAATATGATGCTGGCTGGACAGCCATTTTATTGAAGATGATCTTAAAGGGTTTGTGAGCTGTTTGTTGTGATGATTTGGGTTGTTTTTTTTTAATGTACATCACCCTTATTCTGATATGGCCCAATGGCTAATCAATATAATATCACATTACATTGTACACTGCCAAAAGTCATCAGAGTGGGCAGCATAAAAATGCCATAAAAATCCATAATCCATAAAAATATTACTCCAGTTACAGAAACACAAAAGAACCTGTCCTGAGAACAACAGCATGATCAACATTATGGAATATGCATTATTTAGTTATTTTAGGGTTACAAAGGGCATTTGATTCATTTCCCCTTAATTATTACAAGGTAAAAGGAATTCACTAGAGCACAAAAATGGTAAAAATAACTATTGGGACCAAGATGAAATAATTTAACATATTCCATTTCCTTCTTTCATTATTCTACGTGATGGGGGTGGGGGTGGGGGGGAGAAGGAATTAGTGGAATTTTTTATTATTTTATGATATACAGTATGTTTTCATTTCATAGTGAAAAGATGTATGCTGAAACCTTAACTGAAAGTTTATTTAAAAGTAGATTTTTGTACAAGCAACTTCTCACAAAGACAACCCAGGCACAAAGCTGAATAACTTTTTTTTAATGCCTATGAATGGTCTGATACTCCATTTCTATCTTCTCCTCCTCAACAACTTTTACTAATACTGTCTCTGATCTATTGCCTATTTCCTACACTGATTGTGGTTATTACAGTTCTGGGTGGGATTCAAATTCAAGTTCAATTGTACTTAAAACAGACTAATTAAAATCAATTAGAGATAAGTTAGTATCTTCTTCTTAGTATGTCTTCTATGTACTGCTTTACTACATTCATATTCCACTTTTCATCTACGAGCTCAAGGAGGTTCACCTATGGGACTCCTCATATCAAATAGGTTGGGCACTGATCCTAATTCACCCAGTAAACTTCACGACCAAGTGAAGACTTGAACCTAGGTTTCAAAATCAAACACTTTAAATTCTATACTGTTCTCCAGCCAGAACATTTAGGAATAGTTATATCAGTTTGATGTCTGCTATCAAGGATTTGCATGCCAGTTTGGAATTTCTTAGAATTCATAGTACTGCTATGGAAAATCTCCTTCCCAGAAATGGAGAGTTCTCTTATCAAATCAGGATCAAATTTGAATAATACTAAAATAGTTTATTTATTTTAATTTGCTCCTGATTTAATAAATAAATGACTTTAATAATGGACACTGATTTTATAAATAAAACACACCTCCCCACCGAAATGTCTGTTGAAAACATCCACTATTTAGGGCATGCTCCAGGACTCTAATCTCCCTCTTCTCTGTAATCTGCTCCCTTCCCACTCCAATATTCCCACAACATGACTGACAATCAGATCCTTACACCCTCTTTGGAATGCCTTCACACACACCCAAGGGGCTATGTCCCTTAGTTTGGGAAATTCTGCCTTACATTGTTCCATAAAAATTGAATTAGACCAAGTAAAGATTTTTTCCCCCACATGTCATTAGCAAGCATGATATTTTCCACCACATTCAGATGCCAACAGTCAAGGCAAAAATTCAGTAAAACTAGTAAAAAGAAAACAAGTGAAATCAATTGCAGCAATGCAAATTATAGTCAGTGTAGAAAAAATAGTATTATGGAAACTTAAAATCCCATCAGATGAGTTAGATAAAAAAGTTCAAGTGCTAAAACTAAAATGGCAACTTGAGTATGATCATCCAGAGGTGTTAAATTGTAGGGTTTTATTTGTTTAAAAAATACCATCTAGGCACCAGAGCTTCTCATGCCAGATGATAAAATAACATGCTTCAGCAAACTCACTGACTTGATACTCCACAACATAATGGTTGGGATTTACAATACTCCATAGCATTGTATTCTTAACCCATCTTCAGGAAACCTGATTTAAGAAAGGCAAGTTGAAACTATGGAAGGGCAAAGGCTCAAAACAGGTCATATTCCAGTAGATTCTATGTGATGATTATAATGTCTCTTGCTGCTCTTCTTCAAATTTATTTATTTATTTATTTATTTATTTATTTATTTATTTATTTATTTATCAATCAAATTTATATAATAACCTATCTCACAATGTGACTCTGGGCAGCATACAGTAAAACAACCAGTTAAAACAAGAATAAAACAAAAATTAATTCCAATACAGATTCACAAATACAGTATACCATAAAACTTACATTTAAGTTAATATAGGAATCAGGTTCTTTTAATGTAATTTATGACTTTTCTGAGAGGAACCAACTAAAAAGACAGAAACTACACTGTCTCCAGACCGAGGAACACTAAACAGCTGGCGCTAAATAGGCCACTGCTGCTTGTGAATTCTCTGCTCAAGACATTTGACATACACATCTGTAGCTCAGAGATCTTGACTGACTCAGCTATGAATCAATATCTGACATAAATATGGTGTGAAATTTGTGGGTCCAGATATCTCTATAGAAATAAGCCTCACTATAAGCCTCTTTGGATATAAGGTTACTTTATTTAGATACAGTCCATTGCTTTGCAAAGTCACAAGTGACTCGGATTCCCTCTCCCCCCCCCCCATTGAGAACATTGGTTTCCCGCCTCCGCTTTGAAATTCAATCCTTGCAACATCTTTGGTTTTATGGCACAGTTCTCAGTCTCTGTTCTCAGTGTCTGATAGAGAGTTCACCACAACAGTTCCTCCGTCTCTGCTCATCTTGTCTCCATTGCTAGGTAACAATCAGTTCAATCAGTCCTCTCCCTTCCCCCTTTTACAACCCATGGCAGTAGATGCATTCCAGAGGCTATTAACTATTGCTTCTGGGGTGTATTTCTGGCATATGGATTTGTATTTGACATTCAGTGGACCACAGAACATTGGCTACAAACACGGTACATTTCCATATATGGCCCCTTGACTTTCAATTGTGTTGGTATACATATAACTCATGGAAATACTGAGTGAATCAATTTTATGATTATCTTGATAGATGCATGATACCGCATTTAACTTTTTAATCAAATCTAATGTCTTTCTGAAATTCTCTTTACACTTTGTTCTGCCTCATTGTGAATACAGAAAAGTAAGCTCAGCTATCCCAGGTAGTAATTTTTTGTACAAGTCTGATCTTGTCATGTCTCTTCTTGTTATGATTTTCCATACTTTGTTTTTGGCTCCCTGTGGTATAAAGATACCACTTATTAGTACAAGATTCATTGTGGCAACCTATCTGCACTGAATACTAACAATTTCGATAATGAATAAAGCTTCTTTTTTTAAGTGCTGCAACCATTTACATTAACTCTGAGCCATTTCTTCCTAAATACAACAACAAGGATCTGTGAAATTGTGTTGGGATGTGATTGAATTCTCTCAGAATGATGCAGTATTCAACCATCTCCAACTGTGAGTTAAAAGAATGCAGATCTCTCTCTCTCTCTCTCTCTCTCTCTCTCTCTCTCTCTCTCTCTCCGATCACTCGTGGCCGAGTATGATTGTCTTCCAAGGGTAAAATCTTAACAGTGCATCTGTAAGTGGCTGTAAAGGCCAATTCTGGATCTCCACAACCTCCCACAATGAGGGCATAGGTTTCCATTCTATACCACTTCTGAGAAAACATTTCACAGCCCGGGGATGACTCCTGGAATGGGCAAGTGAGAAGAAAAAAATCAAACAGAAATACCATTTACCTGAAATGAGATCTTTGCTCTGAAGGGAATGAAAAGTTTATTCTTAAGAAAGAGAAGAATCTAAGAATCTTGCATCTGAGGCACTGAGCCTTTGTACATGAATTATGGTGAAATACAAGCACTCCAGGTTACATGTTTCAGATTGAGAATATAATATAGACATTCATGAACTAGACTGAATCACTGTCAGTAAAGCCCATTCTCTGCAATGTTAACCAAGTAATGTCAGCCTCCACAAAACATTCATGCACAAGTCTTTAAGGGGAAAGCTTTTCTGCATATGAGCATATCTGTATAGGTTTCCATATGATCAAGAGCCCTCAGTCTCCTTTTCCCCAATGAATACAAATTTAGAGGTTCTGTGGAGGTTGGCATCATGTGTGTATATGTATGTATAATATTCTAGTCAACAGATCTACAAATTCAATATTCATCATCATCATCATCTACATGTAGATCCCACAAACTTAGAACCTAAAACAAATACTTGAGCTGACTAATTCAACTCTAATCTTCCATATTTGACAAGAAAAGTCAATCCATCACTTCTGCAACAAATTTAGCTTTATGTGAGAAGAGAGACAGGAGTGAGAGATGTTATCTTTTTCTGAATTCTTTAAAAAAGGGGGCTTAAAATAGAATCAAAATCAGGAATTGGTTACCCCTCAGCTCTAACTACGAGGACAACCAGACAACTGCAGTCTGTAGCTAGACCAGTCTTCTGCAGCTTGAGGATACTCCAACACACTACGTCAACAACAGTCACACTATCCTCCTTCAAGCCAGCTGTCTTTCTGAGCTATCACTGGAAATTGTCTCATGTTAGACATTAATGTATACAGATTCAGACTGTAAAATGTCAGTCAGTTAATCATCTACTGTGAGAGTCATGATTATGATACATCAGACAGCCATGTGTTAATTATTATAATAGAGAAATCCTATTCAAAGGGATTCTTTCTCAGAATTTCTGGCTCATACTTTTTTAAGAATAATATTTTCAAAGGACCTCTAAGTCTTACTGATGAAATATTGAGTTATTTTGGAGAAAAGAACAAACAACTTGTTAAAATTGGTAGCAGGATTGTTTCAGTGGAAGGGATCACTTCCCTGGAAATTTTCTCCTATCCAGTACTACAATTATAACCCTGGAATCAATTGATTTGACAAAGAATAGCCAGAAGGTTTGGAAACTCCTAAAGCATCTAAATAATGATCCAACTAATTCGTGCCAATATAAGAACATTACAGCAAACCAAATAGCTCACCAGCTGTTGCTAAACAGTAGGGTTAAGGAGAGACTTAAGAAATGCACGCTTCCAAGGGCAGTGGAAGGGAAGGCCAGTGCTCTGACTTCCCTCTTTGATAGAGAAGAACTGGAAACAGCAATTCGAGATATGAAGAATAGAAAAGCTGCGGGATTGGACAACATTCGTGTTGAACAAAAAAATCTTTGGGGATTTTGCTAAGCAATGGTTGCTGTCACTTTTTAATGTATGTGTGGTCTCAAACCGTATTCCAAAGATCTGGAGGAAAGCCCGGGTTATTGCCCTTTTGAAACCTGGAAAAGAACCGAATGACCCAAAGAATTTTCATCCAATTTCCCTCCTTTGCCATCTTTTTAAACTCTATGAGAGAGTTCTTCTAAGTAGAATGCTGCCTGCCATTGATCCGATTCTTATCCCCCAGCAATCTGGTTTTTGGCCTGGAAAGTCCTGCACAGGCCAGATACTTAATCTTGTCCAGCATATAGAGCATAGCTTTCTAAACTGTGTGTCGTGACACTTTAGTGCAGAGCTTTCCAAACTGTGTGTCACGACACAAAAGTATGTCGCCACACACAGCGTGGTGTGTCGCCACACCACCCGGAAGCGGCAGCACGCGTGTGCACGGTGGCCGCCATGCAGGCGCGCCCCACCGCACGCCCCCCGCGCCGCCGCACGCCCCCTGCGCCGCCATACGCCGCCCCGCGCCACCACCGTGCGCGCGCCGCCGCCGCACGCCCCCCTGCACCATCGCTGTGTGCATGCGCCGCCTCACGCAACACCGTGCCGTCGCCGTGCACGCACGCGCCGCTGCTGCCGCTGGTGTGTCGCCAGCGGCAGCACTTTGGAAAGCCCTGCTTTAGTGTGTTGCAGCACACAGTTTAGTGTGTCGTGAAACAACCCGGAAGCGGCGGTGTCGTCGTGCATGGTGGTGGCGCGGGGGCGCGCACAGCGGTGGCAGTGTGCATGGCGGCGGTGGCAGTGACGACAGCAGCAGTGTACCATCAGCACTTCTGCATTTTAGTGAGGCCGCTGCTGCTGCCACCGCCATACACGCCACTGCCACCGCGCGCCCCCCCGCGCCCCCGCTGCTGCTGCTGTTGGTATGTCACCAAGAGCGGCAGTTTTGAAAGCACTGATATAGAGGATGGCTTTCAATTAGGTTTAATCACCGGAGCTGCTTTCGTTGGTTTATCTGCTGCTTATGACACAGTTAATAATAGGAAGCTTCTCTTGAAATTATATAATATTACACACGATTTTGTTCTGACTAAATGCATCGAGGCAATACTCTAGAATCAACAATTCTTCATTGAATTCCAGGGAAAAAAGAGTCAGTGGAGAGTTCAGCGGCATGGTCTCCCACAGGGGAGCATCCTTGCCCCCGTGTTATTCAATATATTTACTAATGATCAACCTGTCGGTCCTGATACATTGTCTTTTATCTATGCAGACGATTTGTCACTTACCGCTCAGGGAATTAGCTTTGAGGAAGTGGAAGACAAGCTCACTTTGGCTCTTAAGAATATGTCTGAATATTATGAGAATGGACTAAAACCTAACCCATCAAAAACTAATGTCTGCGCATTTCACCTCAAAAATAGGCAGGCCAGACGCAGGCTTGCTGTTATCTGGGATGGAGTGAGTCTCGTACACTGTGAGGCGCTATGCTACCTCAGAATAACATTGGACCGAACATTAACCTTTAAAAGACATTGTTGCAACTTAAAGCAAAATATTTCCACCCATAATAATCTCCTCAGAAAGTTGGCTTGTACTACTTGGGGTGCTCATCCTACTACATATGTAGTACGCACTACTACGTACGGCTGTCCTTGCACTGTGCTACTTGGTGGGAGAGTATGTCTGCCCAGTTTGGGGCCACTCTGCGCACTCTACACAGGTGGATAGGGTGCTTAGTGACACATGCCGCATTGTTACCAGATGTTTACACCCCACTCCACTTGATAAATTATATATCTTGGCGGGAATAGCCCCGCCAGGCATTAGAAGGAGTGTGGCACAAGGCGTGGAATATGGAAAAGTGTTACACGATCTGGCATACCCATTATTTGAACGAATACCTCCTACAAAAAGATTGAAGTCAAGAAGGAGCTTCTTAGACTGTGCTGAGGAGATTGCTATTACATCTCAAACAGAATGATTAAAAAGATGGAAATCTCAAGCAAAACATCTTCATAATTGGATAGAACTGCTTGAGGAGCTGCCCAGAGGTTCGGAGGAGGAGTGGACGGTTTGGAGATGTTTAAACAGATTGCGCACTGGTTTGGCTAGAACTAAAGATAATATGGAAAAATGGGGGTTTCTCCCTGAGGGCAAGGATACTTGCTGTGAATGCAGCAATATTCAAACAACTACCCATCTTTTACAGTGCCCTTTGGGACTGACATGCACACAGAGTGACTTATTGGCCGGAAACACCTCTGCCATCAATGTAGCCCGGCATTGGGCTAGAGTTATATAAATTTTATATTTTTATTAAATGTTTTAACTTTTTAACTTTTTAACTTTTAATTAATATTTTTCCCTTTTTTATTTCCTGCATTTCTGACACGAAACAAGACGAGACTGCAATTATTACCACAATGCCCCTTAGAAATATGCCGAGACTATTCCTCCTTGATTCTCATATGTTGTATGTTAACAGAAACATTCCAAAAAAAATTCCTTCCTAACTATCAATAATTATGTGATTAGGAATGCCAAACTATTGCACTTTTTTTCCCTACTTTCAACATCAGCCCTCCCAGCTCCATGCTATACAGTATATCATACCTTAAGTAGTATAGAACTTTTGTATTAAGGAAGAAAGATCAAAGCTCTCCTAAGAGTATAGAACAAACTGTGCAATTCTCTAGATATAACTTTATTTCTCTTTGGAATGTTTTGTTTTCTTGTGGGATGGGTAAAAAAAATGCACAGCATTTTAGCCTGCGCTGTGCTTATATTGGACTTCTTCATACAGGAGTTGTTAGTTCTTTATACTGGGCTTCTTCAGTTAATTAAATCATAGAATCATTGAGTTCTATGTTCAAATCATCTAGTCCAAATTTAGACCTTGCTAAATATAAATATCAAGATGGCATGTCTGTAGTTTCCCTTCTGCCTCCTCTTTGTTTTTTTTCCCTGATCAAAGAAGTTAATTTAGCCATCTCTGCAAGTTGCATCGTCTTCACCAACCATTCCTGTGTTGTGGGTAATGTCGAACCTTTCCATCTTTGAGCGTATAATAGTCTTGCTGCAGTTGTCATATAGAAAAACAAAGTTCCATGAGTTTTCTTCTTTCTTCCACTTTCTGACAAATGAGAGGACAAGAATTTGCTGAACCTCAGACTCTTGGCAGAGTTAAATTTTCAGTAGAAGTCAGAATAAGTGAAAACCCCACTATCACTATTGCCTGCCTCTTTGGAAGACTAGTAATCTAATGGAGAAAGACTCATCTGCATCTGCACAGGTGGTCTATAATAGATTCCACAACTTTATCTCATTTGTTTCTTTCTCTTTTTATTCTTACCCAAATACATTCAATGGGAGTTCCATGTTCTGGACAAGGATACACCATACTGATCAAATTTTAGGAATCTAGCTTGGATGTGAGTGGGACATGATTGCAGCTGGCATATCAGTAGAAGTTCCAGTTCATACGTATATCATCACCCTTGATAATCAATACAAATATTATTATTATTATAGAGGATGCTGAGACCTAGAGAACCCCCAAGTTACATATTTGGGACTTCAGGAGGAGTTCAATCTGATAACACTAATCCATTCTTTAGTATGTCATTTACTGCAAATGAGTAAGGCTGTTTTAGTCCAAAAGTCAGGTAAGGAACTAAATCATAATCAATCCAATTTACCAGGATTATTCAAGTCCATCTGAAATTGAGAAGCCACCACTTTTACCAATAACTTATCCAATAATAATCTAATTGATTTTGAGAAATAATGATTCAGAATCAACTTTTTAAACATTTTTGTTGTTTTTTACTGCTTCCTTAAGTCAGTGAGACCTATACCTGCTAGAGAGACAATAATCCTGTTTAAGATCTAACTAGTAACTCCAATGCTAGCTGTTATTCATATTTAGGAAAGATATGGACCCAAAAAGCAAGTGATAGACCTTCACTTTTCAACAATTTGTCCATACCATACTGCTGTACAAGCTGGAATTTGTCCATTTAAAAAATACATGACATAACCTGTTAGGGCCCTGGCTTCATTCATCTCTGGAACTGGCAAGACAAAGACATCTATAACAGAAAGAATCAACTGGCAGCAAAATGTAATGCAAACTGATCGCACAGAGCCTTCGGAAGCTCCCATCTGACCTCCAGAGCTTATAAGAAGTAAATTTATCACTCTTGAAATTCCCTCTGCTAATAAGTAAGATAAACCTATGGCTGTTGTGGGTCTTCCGGGCTGTGTGGCCATGTTCTGGAAGTTGTGGTTCCTAACGTTTCACCAGCATCTGTGGCCAGCATCTTCAGAGGGCAGGAGCACAGATAGAAGCAAAATCTCTGTGCCCAGGTAGAGTGGCAATGTTCTATTTATAGAGCTAAATTATAGGAGATTAGGTGGGGTTTTTTTGTTGTGTTGAAATGTTAACGAGTGGCTGATGAGCGTGATTAGCATGTTCATTGTGAGAAGTATTCCCATGTCCTGGTGGTTGGACTGAGTTCGTTGACCTTTTGCAGGCTGTGTTTTTCAGGACTGGTAGCCAGGTTTTGCTAATTTTTAAACTTTCTTCTTTTTTATTGTAACTGTGCTGGTGTTTGTGAATTTCAATGGCTTCTCTGTATAATCTGGTGTAGTGGCTTTTGGTGTTGTCCAGTATTTCTGTGTTTTCAAATAGGATTTTGTGTCCCGTTTGCTTGAGAGCATGTTCAGCTACTGAAGATTTTTCTGGTTGCTGTAGTCTGCAGTGTCTTTCATGTTCTTTTATCCTGGTGTGAATGCTTCGTTTTGTGGTTCCGATGTATACTTGTCCACAGCTGCATGGTATGCGGTATACTCCTGCAGCGGTGCGGGGGTCCCTTTTGTCTTTTGCTGATTTTAGCATTTGTTGTATTTTTCTGGTGGGTCTGAAGACTGTTTGAAAGTTTTGTTTTTCCATCAGTTTTCCCATGCGGTCAGTGACTCCTTTGATGTAGGGCAGGAATACTTTGTTTGTGGGGGGCTGTTTTTCTTCAGTTGGATGTTGTTTTCTTGGTTTGATGGCTCTTTTTATTTCATTCTTGGAATAGCCATTTGCCTGTAGGACCCAATTCAGATGGTTAAGTTCATTGTTGAGAAATTGGGTTTCACAGTTTCGATTAGCACGATCCACCAAGGTTTTGATCATGCCTCTCTTTTGTTGTGGGTGGTGATTGGAATTTTTGTGTAGATATCGGTCCGTATGGGTGGGTTTTCTGTATACTTTGTGTCCTAGTTTGAGGTCCGGATTGCGTATGACCAGCGTATCTAAAAATGGAAGTTTGCCATCAGTTTCTTTTTCCATGGTGAATTGTATATTGGGGTGGATGCCGTTTAGGTGGTCCAGAAATTTCTCCAGTTCTTCTTCAGTATGACTCCAAATTGCGAAGGTGTCATCCACGAACCGGAACCAGACTGTTGGTGTAATGGGTGCCGATTCCAAAGCCTGTTTTTCAAAGTGTTCCATGTGCATCCTCTGAAGATGCTGGCCACAGATGCTGGCAAAATGTTAGGAACCACAACTTCCAGAACACGGCCACACAGCCCAGAAGACCCACAACAGCCATTGAACTCTGGCCGTGAAAGCCTTCGACAATACAAGATAAACCTATCCTTGTCCTGTATCCTGAGCACTACCAGATCACTACACTTTCAATCTTCCAAGGTTTCACAACTGAGCTTAAATCAAAGTTGGCTTTCTTCCATGTCATCTTCATTTTAAAAATATCTAATCGAAATGCAAATGTCATTAAGCCAAGCATGTCTGTATATTTGTGACTCTAGCATTCACAACACTAAACTCAACCAATAACCCCTCTCCTTTTTTTCCTCACTGATTCCAAGCTGGTCCACTTCTAAATACCCAATTCCCTAAGCTTCTACTATTGGGAATTAACAAAGGTCCTTCACCTCTGCTTTCTCCACAAAAATAATATATAATGAATTCCAAGTTTTAAGTTTGTTTGCTGATTTACAAAACAAACAAACAAACAAAATCCTTTAATGTGGCTGGTAAGAACAGTCTGTATGAAAACAAATGCACTGAAATGCTTTTGAAGCTTTTCAGTTGCCATGGTGTCATGCCTCAATTGCTTTTTAAACCTTGCTGTCTACAACCCATGTAACGAAGAGATGCTGGCATTTTTCCCTTCAGGTGGCTTTCCCAGTATGAGCATGGCAACATGTTATATTGGATGAATTTGTGTTTTTGTGTGGGAGGAATAAAGGAATATGGGTGTCATGCCTCCCCTGGACTAATCCTCTTGAGAAGGAGCAGGTACTAGAAGAGAATATACAGCCTGGTGACATTAACTCAGAGAATGACATGACTTCAAAAGTGCTCAATTGCTGGACCCCCCAAGTCCTTCTGTACTGCCTCATCATGGTGGGGGAGTGTTCCTGGGAAGGATGAGCAAAGAAAAACAGGAATGTATGCCAAGAGTATACAGTATATTCCCAGCAGGGTCACCCAAGGCATGAAGGTCATCCCAGCTGCCTAGGTAAAGCAACCAGGTACCGATATTGGGTAGCAGTGATATAGGAAGATGCTGGAGGCAGAATATCCCTTTAGTGACAATGGCAAACACATCAATTCATACTGTGCAGGAAAAGGCAATGGTAAACCACTCCTGTATTTCTACCAAGAAAACCACATAGAGAGAAAATATTAAATGATTGACAATACAGTGCTGGATGATGTTGAATGGCATTCAGTATGCTACTGAGGAAGGATTGAAGATCTTTCAGAGTTTTAATGGTGTTTATGACATGGCTAGGTTAAAGTTGCTGTCTAGTTGCTGATGTTGCCATACAGGAAAAGAAAATCTGAACCTGCAAACATAGAATTACAGTAGGAACATGGAATGTAAGAAGTATGAACATAGCAAAGCTCAAAACAGCAAAAAATGAAATGAAACTACTACAAATTGACATCATAGGCATCAGCAAATTGAGATGGACTGGGACTGGACATTTTCAGTCAGATGATCACACTGTTTATTACTCAAGACATGAAACACAAAGAAAGAACTGTGTTGCTTTTATAGTTAGGAAGGGTATAGCAAGAACCGTACTTGGTTACAGTGCAAACAGTGACCAAATAATATAGGTTAGATTTCATGGACAAGCCTTTAATATTACAATTATTCAAGTTTATTCCCTAACTAATGATAAAGAAGAGAAGGTTGATGAGTTTTATGAGCAAGCTCAATTTGAAATCAAAAGAACATGCAAGCAAGATGTGCTGCTTGTGTTTAGAGACTGGAATGCCAAAGTTGGAAACATGGAAGAGGAAAATGTAGTTGAATTGTATGGCTTAGAAAACCAAAATGAAGCAGGAGGCTGACTGATCAATTTCTGCCACTCCAATGGCTTACACTGTCTTAAAACAACCAAAACGACACCTCTATACATGGACATTGCCAGGCAGAGTATATAGAAATCAAATTGACTATATTATTGCTAAAGGGAGGTGGAGGAGCTGAATTATAGCATCAAAGACATAGCCAGGTGCTGACCATAGAACAGATCATGAATTGCTCATGTGAAAGTTAAAAGTTAAGCTAAAGAAGAAGAAGAAAGTTTCCATGATGTAATCCTGAACATATACCCACCATTGTCAAGGAGAATATGAAGAATTGCTTTGAAGTCCTGAACCTCATTGATAGAGAACCAGAGGAATTATGGAATGAATTTAAAGAAGTCATTAAGGATGAATGTGAAAATAGACTGCCAAAAATGAAGGAAGAGAAGAAAGCAAACTGGATGTTTGAACCATGAAAATTGCCAACAAGAAAGGAGAAGCCAAATCCAAGAAAGTCCAAAATCTCAGAAAGGAACTTAATAAAGAATTTCAGAGAGCTGTTAGAAGAGACAAGAAGCAGTATTCCAACAACATCTGTAAAGACATTGAAGATGGAAACAGACATGGACAAACAAAAACAAGCAAATTCTTTCAAAAGAATTTGTCAGTAAGTACTGTAATACATTCTTTGGGTGGAATTAATACAGATGTGAGGAAGCATTATTGGGCTACACATGCTATGTCTCTAGGCCAGACTAAACAACATGCAGCCCCCTGAGCAGACCCACCCATCATTGCATGTAGTCTTTGGGGGCAGCAATTTTCCACTTTTCCCATCTTTGTTCTGGATAATATACAATGCATTTGATAGCAAGAGAGAGGGAAATGGAGAGAAAAAGTGTATTTCAAGGAGGAAGTTCAAGAAAACAAGTTTCATATCATTAGGATTTTTCATAGTTTAAGAAGAAAATCTGTATACAGCAAGTATACTGCATAGGGGAAACGAGTTTGCTGCATTATTATGTTAGAGAAATAGCTTTGTATATGAATGCTAATCTTTGAAATTGGGAGGTCAACTGGGGAGTCACTGGGATGGTTGAGTGCACTCCAGAATATTCATCTCCTTCTGCAGACAATAGCAACCAGCACAGAAATTAAATAGCTAAGGGTGATTTTTGGAGTTCTGTTAATATGATACAAAACACACAGACTTATCAAGGTACCCATTATTAGGGTCTTATCATTATCATCATCATCTAGAAATCTATATGAAACATTTTCTGTGGCTTGTGAGCAAAAAAAAAAAAGCCTAATTTGTACACTGTAACTTGCATATTAAAATCCAATGCACATATGCCCAATAGTTTACAATGGCTTTTCATGCTGTTCCCACTCCAAGGAAAAGGGAAAAGTCCACCCAGACAGAATGTCTAATTCTAGTAAGCACATCTTTCAAAGCATGAATTAGCTTTGTTGCCATCTCTTTATGAGTTCTGGATCTCATTAGAGATCATTACTCTCTGGAGATAACGTACATCCCATAGACAATCTAAGCAATGCCTCCTCAACCTTGATTGCGGTTTTTGTATTCTCAAATTAATGTCTGAGCACTGAGATCGATTAAGAATATAAAATGGGGGAATAAAAAGTCTATGGTTTTCGCGACAAATTGCCTCTAAATTGCCATGTGGATAAAATAACAATGAGAATCAACTTCTTCTTTCATTCTCTAGTGGGCTTAAAGTTGAACAGAAAACTCTGATTTACATTAACCCCCACATGGTAGAAAAGAGTAGATGTAATGAACATTCTGAAAGTATTGTAATGTTTCATAATACGTGTTTATTGGCTGATATAATAGCTTAAGATAAGAATACTTAATGAAGTTTAAAAATGCATCAGCCTCTTTACAGCACTGAATCTAATATATTCTGAGATGAGAGACTATCATAAGCTTAACATAATTGCAGTGTTATCATATTTATTTCAGTCAGGAAATAGAAGTATGTGATTATTGTTTTAAGTTTCAATATTTCCTTCAGAGTTTATAATGTCTCTGGTCCTATGGGCATAGATTGATACATTCATTCATTTATTTATGCATTCTTTCTCATTCATTTGTTCAATCAATGACATAACAATGTTTTAAAAACAGGCAAGATGGATTTGTTATACCAGGGGCATGGGAACAGGGAAGGATTATGTTTCTCCCTTGTCTGGATTAAGTCTTTATACAGTTAGTAAAGAAAAAAAAGTAGCTACATGCTACATATTTATTGTATTGGGTTGTTGTTCCTAAGTCAGAAATTGGGTGGATCAGACATTTTATATTGTTAACAGAATGGCAATCGTCATTCAATCTACAATATAGCCTCAAGTTGGTTTTCCATTTTGTCTCTGAAAGTTAAATGAAAAAAGAGCTGGATGGCTGAGGGCTACATTCTTGTTCAGAAATCTACACATCAGCACAATCATTTGTTCATGACTTCCAGGGAAGAAATGGCAAACTAAAGACGGCTCCACTAAAAGTGGAGCTGATGACCGTGGTGGAATGAATTGCTGGCAAGTAGACCGGCTCTTCGTAATTCCTCTCCAGATAAGGAGAAGACCTGAGATCACCCACAAGTGCTACTTACAGTTGCTCCTCACAAGGAGACTGAAAGACAGCAGTCTCCGATGGGTTTAGAGCTCTGGGAGATGAAGGAGTAGCTCAAACCGAGGTCAGCGCCTTTAAGGGCACTGGGTTCACATGCTTCTTTTTCTAATCACTTCAGAAAAACTTTTTCTTTATTATATTCTTTCTTTCTCTCTCTCTCTCTCTCTCTCTCTCTTTTTCTCTCTTTCTCTCTTTCTCTCTTTTCTATTTCTTTTCTATTTTCTTTTTCTTTTCTGCACCTTCTATTCGTATATTTTATTTTTTAGTTTGTTTTTCATTGTTGCAGATGTAATTTTTAATAAAATTACTATTTAAAAAAAAGCACAATAATTTGTTCATGTATGCATAACATCAAAAATGGTAGAATGCAGTTTGGCAGAAAGAAATGCATGTAGGAAGAATCCAAAATAAATAAATAAATAGAGAGAGATAGAAAACCAGGCAAGCTGCAGACTGAAAGGTGGAGGACAAAACTGTGACAAGAGGTGCTGAAAATTGTCAGTGAATATAAAAGGGAAGAACAATTGATAGGTCTTTTGCTGGCTATACCCAAGAAATTAGAGGCCCATCCCTGGCCTAGATGTAGCTGAGTAAGAAATGAAAAACTGGAAAATGTCTTGTTAAATATACTCAGAGATTTTTGAGTGAGGAGGGTTGGTTGTTGTTGTTTTGAGGGAAGCCTATACATTCCAAAATATTATTTAGCTTTTTAGAAATTTCATCAAGTTTAATTAGTTTTTGAAGCCCTGCAGTTAACCAAAATCTGATGGATGGGGATTTCTCATGGAAGTTCTGAAAGCCACTAGTAGACTGCTAGAACCACTGAATGGGGCAGAGCTTAGTGCAGCAAAGCAATAAGTGCACAGAAAAGAGTTTTTATCAAAATAGCATTAATGAGCATGCTAGAGAGATATAGGTTATTGATCTTAACACACACGGCCCACCCAAGCATAAAGAATCACACACTTAGACAAAGCAGTTCCAAAAGTAAGTACAAATGAGTTCTTACGTTTATTTGGTCCAGTTACATGAATTTCAGTAGAAAATTGGCTTCAGTTCTTCTTTTCTTGTTCCCTAAACTTAATTAACTCTTAGCCCTCATTGCTGCTAAGGGCTGCATGTAGAAAGAGGGAACCTCCTGTATTCTAGGCCCACCACATGGCCCAAGATGGAGAGAGAGGCAGCATGCATACTGCCTTCCACGATGGTAGAAAAAAAGGCAGAGAGAAAGAGAAAGAGGAGGTGGGAGGAGCAACAAACAGCTTCTTCAGGAAGAAGCACATGGCCTCCTAGAGCAATCACTCATATGCTAATGAGGCATGCTGATTTGCTGGAACCTCCAACAAATTCATCCCAGGCTAATTTGATCAACCAAAGTAGCTCAGATATTTGTGCATAAAAGTAAAGGTTTAAAATAGAAAAATGATTCTATACAGCAACAGAAGCTAGGCAAAATCTTTTTTAAGTCCAGGTCAAGTCATATTAACTTCATGGATATGCTCATGAACTTTTTGTGACAGCAGTATAGAAGTGTTTGCTTTCTTCTGAGATGCTTCTTGAATTCCTAGTCTACCCCATAGTCCTATTCCTCTAGTTCTCCAATGAACCTTGACTCTGCTTAGCTTCCCAGGCCAAATAAGGTAAGTCAGGTACTGCCATCTACCAAAAAAGTACCTATATTATCATTCAGGTAACAGAGAAGGGTGACCTGGTTGAGAAGATGCAGGCAACTGAGTATGGGCTTCATATCAAAGTTGGGATACATAACATATTTACAGCAACAGCAAACCAGCAAAGAAATGTAGCCAGAGGCCAAAGTATTGCAGTCAAACACAAGTCCAATGAAAAGAAATAGAAAGAAGTTTCAAAGTCTGAGGGAGTGAGCTAGGTTATAATTTGGGTAAATTAGCAAAAGGAAAGGTTCTTTACTTACCTCTTATTGAGGATTTGATGGCAAAGGTAAAGTCTTATTCAAGCTGAGCTCAGTTCTTGGAAGGGGTTGCCATTGTCTTCTTCCAGAATTATGTATGTATGTATGCATGTATGTATACATTTTGCAGTGTAGTCTACATTCCTGGAATTTCCTGGTGAACTTCCATCAAGGTTCAACAGTTTCAACCCTGTTTAGCTTCCCAAAGGTAAAGAGCGATGTGTGCTTTATGCATGTTGTCTATAGTCATAAGCCATTACAAGGAAAGCAAAGAACAATGGAAAGTGTTTACAAATGCCATGTAGAAGCATCAACATACTTTCAGAATCTCACCCCGGCTAGCATGACAAAGGATGGGAAGGAGAGGAAGGGAGTGAGCAAGCATACAAGAGCCAGCCCTACCTGCACTAGGATGTAACCCATGCATTTGGCAGCAGGAGTTATTTGGAATAACCTGGTACTAGTAGTGTTTATTCATAATAATGAAACACAGATTTTATTTATTTATTTATCAAATTTTGTCACCACCCATCTCCCTCAAAAGAAGGACTCTGGGCGGTTTACAGTAAAGCTAAAAAAGATTAAAATACAATAAAAACAAGATATCTTAAATAAAAATAGAAATATAAAATAGCATCCAAGATGGCAATATTAAAAGTTCTTATTTAAATTCATAAGTACACGGGAATCACTTTAAGGCACTAGCTACCCCCAGGATTGACTACCCCCTTCCTGCCCCAAGCGAGATGGCAGAGCCAGGTCTTTAACCCTTTCTGGAAGGCCAGGAGAGAGGGGGCCTGCTTCACCTCTGGGGGAAGAGTGTTCCACAGGGCAGGGGCCATGGCCAAGAAGTCCCGCTTCCTGGGCCTCGCCAACCGATAGTCTCTCATGGACAGAGTCTGTAACATGTCCTCTCTGCCTGACTTGATGGGACGGGTCGATGTAATGGGGGTCAGGTGGTCCCTCAGGTAACCTGGACCCATGCCATGTAGGGCTTTAAAGGTGATACTGATAACCAACACTTTTAATTGGACCCAGAACCAAACTGGCACCCAATGCAGCTCCTTCAGCAAAGGTGTTATGTGTGCCATCCTTGGGGCACCCAAAACTGCTCACGCAGCTGCATTCTGAACCAGCTGTAGCTTCTGGATACTCTTCAAGGGTAGCCCGATATAGAGCGCATTGCAATAGTCTATACGGGAGATGACTAGGGCATGAGTGACTGACCGGAGGGCCTCTTGATCCAGGAAAGGGTGTAACTGGCGCACAACACGAAGTTAAGCAAAGGCCCTCCTGGCCACAACTGCCACCTGCTCGTCGAGCAGGAGTCGTCAGTCCAGGAGGACCCCCAGATTCCAGTCTTTCTGGGGCAGTGCAACCCCATCCAGAACCAAGGATGGTAAGTTCCTGGATACAGAGGAGCCCCCAAACCACAGCCACTCCATCTTACTGGGGTTCAGCTGAAGCCTGTTGTTCCTCATCCAGACCCCTACAGCCTCCAGGCACCAAGAGAGGGCAGTCAGAGCATCACTTACATCACCCGGGATGGAGATGTATAGTTGGGGATCATCTGCATATTGATGATACCTCATCCCATGGTGACAGATGATCTCACCCAGTGGTTTCATGTAGATGTTAAAAAGGAGCAGGGAGAGTACCGAGCACTGCGGCACCCTGCAAAGGAGGGACCACAGGCCAGATCTCTCGCTTCCTATCAACACCGATAGATATCCTCAAAACTAATCCCAAAGAAAGCTCTACTTTCAATCAGCTTCCTACATTGTTCTGTTTGCTGGTTGTCAGTGAGACAGCAACAACATTCCCATGGATTTATAACTTGTGAGGTTGCTTTAGATTAAAGAGTAAAGAGATATGAAGTGGAGAGGGATCCAGCTCTACCTTTGTGATAACCCTCAGTGTCAGAATTCCCAATCAAGAAATCCCTTAGGCAATTACTCTAAAGGATTCATTTATTCAGGATTAGTACAGTTCAAACTAGGAGAAGCCTCCAATAAAGATATTCGCGCCCAAGCAGCATTATCAAAAGATGCATCACTGGTAGTCTTCTTAGGTGTAAGCCTGGGTTTGGCAGTGGGAGTCTTGCTTCTGGGTTCTGGAGCTTATTGAGAGCGAGGGCAGGCTGAAGCGTGATGTCCTACCCTGCAACAGCGGAAGCAAGTGGTGTCTCTTGGCTTCTGCTTGCGGGGTGGTCTCCATCTTGGGTGTTGGTCTCTGCCTGGTCCTCTGCATTCCATGGGTGTAGCACTTGTAGGACCACGGTGATCTGCTAGTTGATAGTGACTTTGCCATTTAACCTGTTCGTTGGCTTCTTCAATTGCTCCAGCCAGACAAACCCATCCACGTAAAGTAGGTGGTTTGTCTCGGGCCAAACACCATCGTAGGATTTCATAGTCTAAACCCATGGTAAAATGTTCAATTTTTCAGCTCTTCTGTCCAATTTGTCATCTGGCCAGCCAAATTTTGGAATTCAGCAGCATATTCTGATACTGAGCGGTTATTTTGTCTACAGGCTTGCAATTTAGCATGAAGCCTGATTTCTGCTGATGGGTCTTTGAAGCAGCAATGGAGGGCAGTCATAAACAAATTAAAGTCCTCTAACTCTTCCGCATTAGTATCAAATAAGCCCACCGCCCAATCAGCTGCTGCATCTTCCAGATGTGCAGTTACTGTATATACTGAATTTTAGACTCCTCATCAGGAAACAATCCTTCCCATGTGTCCATAAAAATTGCACTTGGGTCAAAAACCAAACTAGCTTTTTTGGATCTCCTATAAACCTTAATTTTAACTCTCGTAAACCGAACACCTACACTTCAGGTTAGGAGAAGCCTTGAATAAAGATTTTCACGCCCAAGCAGCATTATCAAAAAGTCCCTCTGACATTATTATTATTATTATTATTATTATTATTATTATTATTATTTGTCTTATTTATACTCCGCCTATCCCCTCCCTACTGGAGGACTCTAGGCAGCTTACAGTATTATATATCTCCAATCCAATTATACAATTATACAACATCATTATTACAATTTATTCCCGCGCGACAGGGAGAGAGGAAGGGAACCGGCTCTTCCGCTGCAGGCATTGGACTGCAAGTCCCAGAATGCCTCGCTCCGCGCCGGCTGCTGACGTCCAGGAAGCTGGTGTCTCCGGATCCGTCGTCCTCCGTTGTCCTCCGCCGACATCGCCGCTCTTCCAAGGTCTTTCTTTGGAATCGAGGACAACCCTCCGCTGGACGCCCGCAAATTGCCCCACGTGAGTGGTACCCATTAATCTACTTGCTAAATAGCTTTCGAATCGCTGGGTTGGCAGAGAGCTAGGGCAAGTGACGAGAGCTCACCTCGTCACGCAGTTTCGAACTGCCAACCTTATGATCGGCAGTCTAACGGCTCAGTGGTTTAACCCGCTGAGCCACCGCACCCCCATTACCCAGAGTCAAGACATAACGATTCAGTTCCCACCCCAAGAATCCCCCGTCCTGACATAATGTCTGTTGGAAGAGCAGGTGCTTATCACTGTTCTTGCCAAGCGATGCAAAAATTCCAAGAGGGAGGCTTCTTGAAGCAAAGAAGTGCAGACCAGAAAACTACATGTGTAAAACAGTCAGAAGCATGGCAGACGAACATGCGAGGCTAACAACCTTTGACTCCACCCTAAAATGTAGCATTTCAGGAAAGAAAACAACCCAAGTTTCTTCTTCTCATCTGTTTTTTTACCTCCTTTAATGAAGACTCATCCAGAGGAGAGAATGGCTAAGACATAGCCTTGAGAAAAGAATATTGGAAAGTCAAAATAATATTTAGGCAATGATGGCATCATGAAAATGCCACCATTACATACATACGTACATCCTATCATTTGATGCATGTACTTATACTGCAAGCTTTGGATGATGATGTTGACATGCAGATTTCATCATTTGCCCTTCTTCTTGCCCTCCAATGCTATGCAAACCATTGAAACAGTGTGTTAATGCTAATGCAACACTCTTGCTCAAAGCATTCAAACAAGCAGGTTTGGCTTTAACAACTGTTTTGAAGGCTGTCCCCAACTCTCTGAACCTGCAGCTGCTTCACTTTGCTGGCAATTGTAGTAGAAAAGTCTTTGCGTGCATGTTCATGCAAATGGGAACAACTTTCGAAGCAGCTATGTGAGCCTTACAGGGGATATGGCTATATAATGCTGCAAGGAAGGTGGTTTGCTCCTACTAACATGCTTTGCAAAGCTTCCAAAATTGCCCAAATACATGAATGAATGAATCCTGCCTTTCATTCAGGAGCTCAAGGCACCCTCCATCTGATTTAAAGTTTTAGATGTTTTTATGTTTTTTTTTCTAATTTTGTACACTGCCCAGAGGCCATTGGAATTGGGCAGCTAATAAATATAAATAAATACATAAATAAATAAGTAAATAGGACAAATAGGAACTTCAATAATCTTGCAACAGATTGTGTATTCTCAAGAGGAATTAATGAGGCTTCAGAATTATGGTTTTATACCTATTTTTGAGATATTCTCAGCTTTTTGGGGAAATTTTCAGTTAATGTCCCCAAATTATTTCCATTGTCATATGATTAAATTGATCTATATGTACATCCAGAAAGAATATGACAGAGTTTTCGTATTTATGAAGAGGAAGAAAGAAAGAAAAATAATAGTTGCTACTACCTCCTCTCTTTTGACATGTCAAATATATAAGTAAAAATTGGCTTTAAACAATTTCTATTAATTGAATCCCATGTCAAGATGTTTGCTTGCTAGACTACTAAAAATAAAAGTCTAGACCAATTGTAGAGAAGCCCATTTATTCTTCTATTATTCAGAAAATAAGGCACAACATGTATTCCTTTCCCAAATGGTTAAAATTATTCTACCCAATGCTGGAAATTTGGTAGATGTATAATCTAAGGAACTGATTCCTAGATACATTATAAAGGGGAACTGTTTGCTTGATTTGACCTTGTTTTGTAACTTCTGGTTAACTTCTTCTCCTTCTCAAGATGGTTTATTTGAGAGAGGGAATGAGAACTGACATGTGTATATATGTATTGAAAGCACTTATTCCCCATTGTTTAGCCAGAAGTGTTAGAGATATCAGGTTTCAACCAAGCACGTCTCACACAAGCTTGAAGGAGGAGGCAGCCTCTGCTGTAACCTAATCTTACTTGCTTTGTGTGGGAGGGGCTGAACCCCAATTTCCTGTTCCTGTTCCCTTCTCTTCCCTGTTTGAATCTCCTACCAAGGAGGGTGGTCAGCTATGGCTGTCCACATTGCTCATACATGCATCCAGCAAGGCCACATTAAAAAGACTGTGGGTTTGGTCAGAACCTATCCCTCGCATGCATGAACCATCCTCTGCTACCATGAATCTGATCTACAATAAAACTGTAAGTTATTTTTCTGTAACTTTACATTAATGTGTGAAGTGTGTTTATTTTGTGTTTTTGAACTGATTAAGCCTTGTGCAAGTTCACTGGGACACTTCTGCTCTGCTAAACTAAACTAATTAAAACTGCGTGGACTTCTGTCATTAGCATTTCAGAATTCCTACATGAAGAACTCTTGGAGCAATTTATTATAAATAAAAGCAAGCATGACATCAGGCTTATAATCTAAAAGGGTAGAAAAGGGATGACAAGTGAAATGGAAAACAGGAAACATTCATGGTCTTTCTTATATTGTAAGATTATTATAATGGCTAGATGTTAAATCTAATTGAGATGGACATTGTCCTTCCTTCCTTCCTTCCTTCCTTCCTTCCTTCCTTCCTTCCTTCCTTCCTTCCTTCCTTCCTTCCTTCCTATATTTCAGGCCACTGCAATTATTTAAGACTCTGGCAAACAACAAAGCAAAATGGAAACAATTATAGCAAAATAAAAGGAAAACTAGAATACATGCTCAAGAGGAATGCCAGCAATCAATTTTAGCTCAGTGCACATTGGAACAGTATGATTTTAACTTCCTGGCCAAATGCAAGGCAAGATGGTGCCAGACACACCTCCAGGGGCATGTGTTCCAGAGCATGGGGGCTGTGATGGATAAGGCTTATTGCCTAGCCCAATCCCCCTCCCCCTCTCTCATGCATTTTCCATGGAGAAGGGATTCTCAGCAGACCTTTTCTAAATGTATGGACTATATGTGCAGATTCAGTTTGGCAAGGTGCTATAATTTAATGGGCTTTAAAAGCGATAACCAACACTTCCAATTAGAAGCTTAATGGCAGATAGTGCAGTAACTCAAGAATTATTCTGGAATGGTTGGCTTGCTTTGCCAGCAGTCTGGCCATCAAATTCTGAGTAGGAGCTGAGAGTCCATCAGTATTCATCCAAGTCATGAACCAATTTCTTTGGGGGCAGCACAACTGAATCTGGAATACCTAAAGGGACCAAGGTTATCAGACTGCCCTGATATTTACTGACAACAAGTAACTCCATGTTGGAAGAGTTTAATTTGAGTTTGTTTTATCCCATCCAGGCCCCCATAGCCTCCAGACATCAATTCAAGCTTTTCATGGCATCTGGTGTGCCTATAGGCATTTTGTTTCGGTCATATTTTCCTAAAAGGGTCTGGGTTATTCTGAACAGGGCTGCCAGGCAGGACTCTGCAGACACAATTGGTTAAGAGAAGAGTGGATGCAATGCTATTCTTATTGCCACTGGGTAGGCTTAGTTGCATCCACTTCTTGTGATTGACCAACTTTGCTCTTTGTGCCTTTTCAAATCAAATCAATTTATTACAGACATAAGGCTGTGTGTGTGTGTGTGTGTGTATTATAATATAATATAATATAATATAATATAATTAATATAATATAATATAATATAATATAATATAATATAATATAATTAATATAATATAATTAATATAATATAATATAATATAATATAATATAATTAATATAATATAATATAATATAATATAATATAATATAATATAATATAATATAATATAATATAATAATATAATAATATGGCTCCTACCACCACTGGGACCACTTTGGCCTTTACTTTCCACATCTAGTTCTTCCTTCAGGCCCTGGTAGGGCCTGAAAATAGTATAAAATAGTATCATAGAAAGAGATGAGATTATTCAATGAGTATCCAAACTTAATTAATGGTGTGATGTATTGTGCAGATGGTAGCACAAATCTGGGCAACTTGGGAGGATATTTTTGAGTCTTTGTCCAAAAGAAGTAACAGTAAGTAGAAAGCACACTCCCTGCCCAGAAATTTCTTCAAGATTGCATAAATGAAGGTATGTCTAGAATCCTTAAATAGGAAGCAGCAGATTTGATTTGATTTGAGTCTTTTCAATGATTTTATTTCCCTCAGCTCTTTAGTAAATCAAACAGCTGTTTGAGATCACCAACTAGGAAGAACTCTCACCTGAGCTATCACATCCAGTGCTCCAGCAATCTCTGTGATCAACCAAATGTAAGATGGAACTGCCCACCAAATTGTCAGGGAGCCACCACCACTGCTGCACACTCTGTAATCCTTCAGACTCCATTAGGCTCCTGGAATGGAACAATGTAGATCTGGTGCTCCAGAGTATCCATTGTTTGAAGAGGAAGTGAATTGACCATGAAAATAACAGATGTCAATGTCCTCTACCCTCAGATCATGTCTGGAAGGGACCACATCATCACTAAGTTAACAAAGAGCAGATAAGAACTAGAGTCAACTGTAGAGGATCACAGATCCCCCATCATCTCGATTAATAGAAAGATGTTGGGGACAATATTATTAAGAACTACCTAGGAGGACTAAGTTTAATCCTGCTTGTTACTCTCCTTTTTTAAAGTACAGCTTGCAAAAAGACAGAAGGATAGTGAAGTTGAAGAAAACTGAACCCACACCTAAATTAACTGTTCAAGTGGTGAGAATATTTTATTTTGCCTTTTCCATTTTATTTTTTGTCTTTTTAACCATTTCTAACAAGTCTATGAAGGTTCTCAGTCATCCAGGTGGAATTGTCTGTAGCTTGAATCATGTCAACTGGATTTCTATTTTCTCTGTGGAAACGTTTCGCTCCTTATCCAAGGAGCTTCTTCAGTCTGAGCAAAGTTGGTAAGGGAATCCTAAATATGTTTCTAGGTAGCTGTGTGACCTTACACCTGGGGGCATGGTTATATTGAGATGTTATTTTAAGTCCTTTTATTATCTAAAGGAGGATCGTTAAGATCACCATGCTGCTGTTGAGCTTGTGAAATGGTCTTAATCTTCCTAGGCACAGAAGACATCCAGAATTTCTAACTAGCATTTAAGAATGACCAGATAGTGAGCATTCTGTTGTTCTTCAAGTGTGGCTGAAAACAGTTTTATTGCAGAAAGGGTTTATATCTATTCTACTTGCAGAATTTCACATGAAAGCAGCACCTCTCTGCTGTTTATGAAAGCATAGGATTATTACCAGAGATAACTGGACTACAAGGTCAATTCTTTCAAGATGATCTAAAGTAAATCCCAGAGCAAACTTATGTTGAAATGTTCTCATTACATTGCTACAAACTCATTCAACCATAGTTAAAGATGCAATAAATGTTATTATGTGGCACCTAGTTGCAGAAAGACTTAATATAGTACCATCCTTAGAGGAGGCTATAAAAAACATTAATTAGATGTTTCTCAGCAAAGCATCTAAGCCAGATGGCATATCCCTTGAGATCAACAAACAAGGTGGACAACATAAGGCAGAGCAGATTACTAAGTAAATTAAACTGTTTGAAGAGGATGACATACTGGCACAAAATTTAAACAATAGTTAACTCTTATTTGGAACTATAAAGGGCATAGGACCGATTTGCCATTTCTTATGCCAGAAAGCCTTTGCAGATGCCACTTTGAATAAATTGATTGCCCAGTTTGTAGCAAGAGACAAAAGATTCTTGGAGGATCTGTTTTTTTTTATCATGCATCAGTACTAAAAAAATAAAATCAACAATGTAAGTGATCTTTGAAACATAAGAACATTTGATTCCTAACTTCACATTTCTGTAATATTGTTTTTCTACCTTAGAGTACTCCAGCAAAAGAGATCGTTACCTTGTCGTGGTGCTGGAGCTTGAGCACCTCAATGAAACCATGAGCTAAACCGTGAAGGGACACCCAAGACGGGAAGGTCGTGGCAGAGAGGTCAGACTAAATACGATACCTGGGGAAGGTAATGGCAACCCACCCCAGTATTCTTGCCATGAAAACTAAATGGATCAGTACAACCAGAGATATGTCGGTATACCATCGGAAGATGGGACTCCCAGATCGGAAGATGGTCAAAATGCTACTGGGGAGGAACAGAGGATACGTTCAACTAGCCCCAGATGTGATGACGCAGCTAGCTCAAAGCCGAAAGGACGGCTAGCGGCCGACGGTGCTGGTGGTGAACGACGAATCCGATGTTCTAAAGATCAACACACCATAGGAACCTGGAATGTAATATCTATGAGCCAGGGAAAATTGGATGTGGTTATTGGTGAGATGTCAAGATTAAATATAGACATTTTAGGTGTCAGTGAACTGAAATGGACTGGAATGGGCCACTTCACATCAGATGACCACCAGATCTACTAGTGTGGACAAGAGGACCACAGAAGAAATGCAGTAGCTTTCATAATTAATAATAAAGTGGCAAAAGCAGTGCTTGGAGACAATCCAAAAAACGATAGAATGATCTCAATTTGAATTCAGGGTAAGCCATTTAACATCACAGTGATCCAAATATACGCCCCAACCACAGATGCTGAAGAAGCAGAAGTAGATCAGTTCTATGACGATCTGCAGCACCTACTGGATAATACACCAAAAAGAGATGTTATTTTCATTACAGGAGACTGGAATGCTAAGGTGGGTAGTCAGACGACACCTGGAATTACAGGCAAGCATGGTCTGGGAGAACAAAATGAAGCAGGACATAGGCTGATAGAATTTTGCCAAGACAACTCACTGTTCATAACAAACACTCTCTTCCAACAACCTAAAAGACGATTTTATACATGGACTTCACCAGATGGTTGACACCAAAATCAGATTGACTACATCCTTTGTAGCCAAAGGTGGCGGACATCTATACAGTTGGTAAAAACAAGACCTGGAGCTGACTGTAGTTCAGATCACGAACTTCTTATTGCAAAATTTAGAATCAGACTAAAGAGAATAGGGAAGACCCACAGATCAGTTAGATATGAGCTCACTAATATTCCTAAGGAATATGCAGTGGAGGTGAAGAATAGATTTAAGGGACTAGATTTAGTAGATAGGGTCCCAGAAGAACTATGGACAGAAGTTCGCAACATTGTTCAGGAGGCGGCAACAAAAAACATCCCAAAGAAAAAGAAAACCAAGAAGGCAAGATGGCTGTCTGCTGAGACACTGGAAGTAGCCCAAGAAAGAAGGAAAGCAAAAGGCAACAGTCATAGGAGGAGATATGCCCAATTTAATGCAAAATTCCAGAGGTTAGCCAGAAGAGATAAGGAATTATTTTTAAACAAGCAATGTACGGAAGTGGAAGAAGACAATAGAATAGGAAGGACAAGAGACCTCTTCAGGAAAATTAGAAACATTGGAGGTAAATTCCAGGCAAAAATGGGTATGATCAAAAACAAAGATGGTAAGGACCTAACAGAAGCAGAAGAGATCAAGAAAAGGTGGCAAGAATATACGGAAGATCTGTATAGGAAGGATAATAATATTGGAGATTGCTTTGACGGTGTGGTCAGTGAGTTAGAGGCAGACATCCTGAAGAGTGAGGTTGAATGGGCCTTAAGAAGCATTGCTAATAACAAGGCAGCAGGAGACGATGGTATCCCAGCTGAACTGTTTAAAATCTTGCAAGATGATGCTGTCAAGGTGATGCATGCCATATGCCAGCAAATTTGGAAAACACAAGAATGGCCATCAGATTGGAAAAAATCAACTTATATCCCCATACCAAAAAAGGGAAGCACTAAAGAATGTTCAAACTATCGAACAGTGGCACTTATTTCACATGCCAGTAAGGTAATGCTCAAGATCTTGCAAGGTAGACTCCAGTAATTCATGGAGCGAGAATTGCCAGATGTACAAACTGGATTTAGAAAAGGCAGAGGAACTAGAGGCCAAATTGCCAATATCCGCTGGATAATGGAGAAAGCCAGGGAGTTTCATAAAAACGTCTATTTTTGTTTTATTGACTATTCTAAAGCCTTTGACTGTGTGGATCATTTTATTTATTTATTTATTTATTTATTTATTTATTTATTTATTTATACTTATACCCCGCCTATCCCCTCCCTAACGGAGGACTCTAGGCGGCTTACATACATCGTATACATTTCATTTTTATACATTTCACACATTTAATCCACATGCTAAGGGAAGGGGTAAGGGAACCGACTCTTCCGTGGCTACTGGACTACATGTCCCACGATGCCTTGTGTCGGAGCTGGCTGCTGACGTCCTGTAGATGTTGCTGCTTCGGGATCCGTCGGAGCTGCTGCCATTCAAGAGATCCTCCATTCGGTGGCCGACCCCCGACAGGACGCCAGCAAATTCTCCCACTTAAGGTGGTACCCAATTTATCTACTTGCTAAGCTTTCGAACTGTTGGGTCGACAGGAGCTGGGACTAGAAACGATAGCTCACCTCGTTGCGCGGGGGTTTGAACTGCCGACCTTCCAATCAGCAGTCTATAGCTCAGCGGTTTAACCCACTGAGCCACCGCGTCCCCCCACTGAGCCACCGCATCCCATCATAACAAATTGTGGCAAGTTCTTGGTGGTATGGGGATACCAAGTCATCTTGTCTGCCTCCTGAGGAATCTGTATAACGACCAATTAGCAACGGTAAGAACAGAGCACGGAACAACGGATTGGTTTAAGATTGGGAAAGGAGTATGGCAGGGTTGTATACTCTCACCCTACCTATTCAACCTGTACGCAGAACACATCATGCGACGTGCTGGGCTTGGGGAATCCAAGGCTGGAATTAAAATCGCTGGAAGAAACATTAACAATCTCAGACATGCAGACGATACCACTTTGATGGCTGAAAGCAAGGAGGAGTTGAGGAGCCTTATGACGTCGGTGAAAGAAGAGAGTGCAAAAGCTGGGTTGCAGTTAAACCTCAAAAAAACCAAGATTATGGCAACCAGCTTGATTGACAACTGGCAAATAGAGGGAGAAAAAGTGGAGGCAGTGACAGACTTTGTATTTCTAGGCGCAAAGATTACTGCAGACGCTGACTGCAGCCAGGAAATCAGAAGACATCTACTTCTTGGGAGGAGAGCAATGGCAAATCTTGATAAGATAGTTAAGAGCAGAGGCATCACACTGACAACAAAGGTCCGCATAGTTAAAGCAATGGTATTCCCTGTAGTAACCTATGGCTGCGAGAGCTGGACCATAAGGAAGGCTGAGCGAAGGAAGATAGATGCTTTTGAACTGTGGTGTTGGAGGAAAATTCTGAGAGTGCCTTGGACTGCAAGATCAAACCAGTCCATACTCCAGGAAATAAAGCCAGACTGCTCACTTGAGGGAATGATATTAAAGGCAAAACTGAAGTCCTTTGGCTACATAATGAGAAGACAGGATACCCTGGAGAAGATGCTGATGCTGGGGAAAGTGGAAGGCAAAAGGAAGAGGGGCCGACCAAGGGCAAGATGGATGGATGATATTCTGGAGGTGATGGACTCGACCATGGGGGAGCTGGGGATGGTGACGGCTGACAGGAAGCCCTGGCATGGGCTGGTCCATGAAGTCACGAAGAGTCGGAAGCGACTGAACGAATAAACAACAAAAACCTTAGAGTAAAATCACTGTTATTATGAATCTCACCCCTTATTATTTTGATAGTATTACTGATACTTCATTTAGATAATGAAGATATTTGGAGTTGTGTGCAATGCAGATGGTAGAGTGGTACAGAATATACTTTGACTATATATGATCCAGAACAAAATCTCTAGCAAAACAAAACAAAAGATCTTCAATACCAATGTTTTAGGAAGTCTGTCGGTTATGATGTCTAGGAATTCTGGTGTTGTCTTCTGTGATGGTGCCAAATTGTGAAAGGATACTGTTGAAGATTTTCTATGTAAAAATATATTAATACTCCATGAATATAATAATATAATAAGGACTTTCGGGGGAGGTATGGTGAACTGAAGACAGCTCTGCAAGAGCAGAGCCAACAACCACGGCAAAGACTAAGGAACTGGTGAGTAGACTTACATGGAAAGATAAGGAGAGGATGGGAGATTGCTCACATGTGCATTGGATAGCTGCTCCATGCAAGGAGACTGCAGGTCAGTGGTTTTCCATGAGTTTGAGTGCTGGGAGACGTTGGGTTGTTTTTGTTGTCGTCGTTTTCTTGTCTGTCCATGGTATTGTAGAAGAGTTCTTCAACACAAAAGTTTAAAATACCATTGCTTGCACTTTCTGATCTTTGCAAATATAGACACATCAGGGCATCTGGGTATCTTTTCCAAGGCTTTCATGCTGCTGTACCAAGTACTAGTCTGTGTCATATTTCTTGACTTCTCGTTCCTTTACTGTTGATGGTTGATTCTAAAAGGTAGAAGCTATCTATGACTTCAGTGTATAGGTTTCATGTGATGACAATGAGATATTCTGATATTCCCATTCTTCTAAATATGTTCCACAGCTTGACATGATCAACACGATCAAAGGACATTGATCTATAATCAATGAAGTGCATATTGACTATTTTTGGCATTCTTTGGCTTGCTCAATTATCCAGGGTGCATCAGTAATACTGTCTCTTGTTACTTGGACTTTTCTTGAACATCTGGCATTATCTTTCCATTTAAGTCTCTAATCTGTGTTGGATGATCCTAAGCATTATTATATTGCCATGTGATATTACGGACAGTGTACATTAGTTCACACATTCTGTTAACTCTCCATTTATTTATTTTTTTGCTATCAATCAGTATCTCTTCCAATCTGCTGGCCACTATGTCATTCTCCAGATTTGCTGACATACAGTTTGGTTAGAACCTTTTCAGATTCTTCTTTTGTTACTTGCCATATTTCTGTAGATATTCCATCAATTCCTATAGCCATCTGACTTGGTAATAGAGTGTTAATCTAACTTTATCTAATACTAAATTTCTTGCAGATAGGGAAAATATTCTAAGGTATCTTAGATGTTGTCATCCTTACTGTACAGAATTTCAGTATATTCCTTCCATCCAACTCATTTATAATGCAAATATAGCAGGGATGATTGAGGCTACTAAATCTTTCCATTTGTCATAAGAAGTTTGTAACAGTGCTTTATAGCAAACACGTTAGATTTTTTTAGAATTTCATCTGTGAAAAAGCCTCTATAATTATCATGAGATTTTTCCTTTATGGGAAAAACAAAAAACAAAAAGCAAGCCTAGATATATAAAGAGTGTTCTATGCTATTGGGGAAAGAGTAAATGTTTTAGAATCAAAGAATCATAAAGTTGGTGTGGAACATTTAGGCTAATAAATCCATCCACCTGTTCAATACAGGAATCCAAATTAAAGCACTCAATAATATCCCAAACCATTCAGCCTCCACTTGAGATAAAACCTATCATTTCTCTTGATAATTGATTCTGGCATCAGATTGCATTAATTTTTTTTTTATTCTCACTTTCAGTAATGTTTCTGAAATGTTTCACTTAACTGAGAACTTTCAAATGTACTTTTTATTTGTCTTCAGCAGCAACTGAGTGGCTAGATTAGCCATAATTATACATTAGGCCATAGAAAAAAGTACTCAAAGAAGAAGCAACTAGTTACTTTGATGGTGTAGAACAGAGCTTTCCAACCTGTGTGTCGCGACACAAAAGTGTGTCGCCACACACAGCGTGGTGTGTCACCACACCACCTGGAAGCGGCGGCGCATGCGTGCACGGCGGCTGCCATGCACGCACGCGCCGCCGCATGTCCCCTGTGCTGCCGCACGCCCCCCGTGCTGCCACAGGCCCCCCCACGTCACCGCACGCCCCCGCGCAGCCACCGTACGCGCGCGCGCCGCCACACGCCCTCCCGCGCCGTCACCGTGCGCATGCGCCGCCGCACGCCCCCCGCGCCATCGCTGTGTGTGCGCACCACCGCACGCCCCCCGCGCCGTCACCGTGCGCGCGCGCACCGCCGCTGCCACTGGTGTGTCGCCAGAGGCAGCACTTTGGAAAGCCCTGGTGTAGAAAGTAAGGAAGATGAACTTGACAGAAATATACAAAAAACATTACCTAGGCAAAAGGGGCTGAAACATTTTTAAAGTCCAGAACAATAGATGAACATTCAGAAGTGGCTCAGGCATATGCCTCCCTGATTCACTGAACTATAGGAAGAGGTACAGTAGAATCAGACTTGTAAGATTGTGTTACAGTATTATAGATAATCTGAATAAAAGTAGTTTTAGCCTTCCTGTGGAGTTAATTTTCTGGTCTGATCTACCTAGTGAGGCTGAAATCAGCCTTGCAAGTCTGATTCTGCTGTACCTCCTCCCCCTCTTATACTCCAGTGAATCAGGGCAGTGTCTGCCTGAGTCATTTCTTTTTTTAAAAAAAAAAGAATTTTATTAAGTTTCAAGACAAGGATAAAAGCTACGAAAAAACAAACAAACAAAACCTACAAAAAATAAGAAAGAAAGAAAGAAAGAAAGAAAGAAAGAAAGAAAGAAAGAAGAAAGAAAGAAAGAAAGAAAGAAAGAAAGAAAGAAAGAAAGAAAGAAAGAAAGAAAGAAAGAAAGAACTAAAAAGGTGTAAAGCACAAAATCACAAAGTGCCTGAGTCACTTCTGATGTTATCTTGTTGCTCTGGATTTTTTTTAAAAAAAGTTGTTTTGGCCCCTTTAGCCTAGGTAACAGTTCTTGCATATTTCTGCCAAGGTAATCTTCCTTGCTCTTTACAGATACTGTCATAAGCTATCTATTGAGAATATAGACACCACTTGTGAAAGTTTTTTTTATTACTTATTTATTTATTTTACTCGTATATGCCACTACAGTCACAACCAGTTTTGGAATCAAAATGAGACACAGCCTAATCTCAGAGATTTGGTAACTTTCTGTTTTACACTTAGATGATACAGACAGAATCCTAGTGTTTGTTCACTTTCAGGTAATTTTCCAGAAAATATCCTTACCAGGACCCTGAAAGGCAACCAGTTGTTTCATCAAAACAAAGCAAAGCAAAAACAGTTAAATGAGAAATGGAAATTATATCTAACATGATAATTGTAGAAGCTAAAGCATACTGTGATGTCTTATAAATTATAATTATAAATTATAAACCGCCCAGAGTCTACCACGGTAGAGATGGGTGGGGATAAATCCAAATAATAAAATAATAAATAAATAAATAAATAAATAAATAAATAAATAAATAAATAAATAAATAATTTCAGCTTAATCATGGATGGCTTAAAAAATACTTTGCTCTCCCCTTCTCCACCAACTTATTTTAACATGGATGGCCATCCCCTGTAGTCAGGATGAAGACTTTATAGAAAATGTAAAGCTGGGCACCAGATACATATTATTATCCATTTGGTGTACCTCAGTCCCTTCCACCTGGAGCAGATTCTTCACTCTGTCTCATGGTAGTGCCCACCTTAAACTATAAGCCTCCAGAATATTTTATCACTCATGAAAAAGAAAGGGAGAAGGTAGAGAAGCCATGACCACTGAAAAACATACAACCAAACATAAGGTTGTGAAAGAGGAGGAGATGGGATTAGAACCAAAGTTCATCTCTATCCTCTGCATCAAGTCCCAGGAATTTGAAGATGACTGTCACTGATAACTTTATTTTCAAAAATTGAAATCAGCCTGTCATATCAAGAGCTTTCTGGAATAATGGCATGCTTTGAAGCAACACTGGTCCTTCAGTCTCTTGCAGAGGGCCTTTGCAGATGTCAAGCAGCTAAGAGACCCGGATTCCATGCCTTCAAATAACTGTGTGCATTGTAGAGTTTGTATCCACTGGTAACTTCTACATTAGAATGTCAGGTCATCTCTGCCCACATACTCGCTGCTATTATTCAGAACAACTGCTCTTGCAAGATTATGTTCTGCTCCAAGAAGCATTAAAAGCAGCTACTTTTTTCTTCATTCTCATTAGAGGGTATTCTATTGAATTGCATGGTGCTGCAAAGAATGAAGTCCAGTGTGACATTAACTACAAATCTGTTCCTGATAGAGATGGGTTTCTGTGCTGAAAAATCCACCATGCACCCTCAAACTGAGGATTGGCCACCTGCATGTAAAAAGGGATGGGGAATCCAAAGTGGACAACAGATATCAGGCTGACCCCTTATAGTTGTTTGCTCATCATGGCAATCATTTGCAAGCATCAGGGGCCATGCTGACCCAATATATTTTGTTGCCTCAGACCAAGTGCAAATTTTGATTTGTGTTTATTTGATTTATAACTCACCTTTCTTCTCCAGCAAATACCCATGGTAGCACCTTCATGCCATTCCTCTAGAGAGACCAAATGGGCTGACAACTGAATTGAAATGACAAGAATATATTGTCTTCCAGTGCTCCTGAGAACAGTAGAATATTATAGGAAATGTAAGGCATATTGCTTACATCACATAGCTCTATCTTCCAAAATAGGAATCATTATGTCAGCCATTGCTTCCCTCAGTTATTGTCACCTGCTGAGGTGATTGCTTCCAACTGCCATAAGTAAGACCAGTCTTGGAGAAGAGTAAGTGCCATCTTTGGTTCCAGACACATTAATGTTCGTGCTAATTAGTTTAATTGATTCATTGATTGATTGATTATGTGTCATCAAGTCAGTGTCAAGATAGATAGGTAGAGATAGAATGTCTGTGCATGAATCTGTCTCTAACCTGGTCCTTCAGGTCTTCCAATGGTGCACCTATTGCCACTGTAGCTGATTCCATCCACCTTGCTGCTGGTCATCTTCTTCTCTTTCCTTCCAGCTTTCCCAGCATTAGAACCTCCTGCACAGAACTATATCTTCACATAATGTATCCAAAATATGATAAATTGAGCCTGGTCATTAGTGCTTCGAGTGGGAATTCTGGGTTGATTTGTTTGATGATCCATTGGTTTGTTTTCTTTACTCTCCCTAGTATGCTCAGGAGTAAAATATACTCTAATAAAACTCTAATAAAAAATTTCAAAAGCATCAATACTCTTCCTATCCTACTTCTTCAATGTTCAACTTTTGCTTTCATAGAGTGTCACAGGGAATACCATCGCTTGCACTATTTTGATCTTTGTATGTATAAACACATCACAGCATCTGAATATCTTCTCCAAGACCTTCATGGCTACTCTAACAAGTGATAGTCTGTGGCATAGTTCTTGACTGCTTGGTCCTTTAATGTTGATGGTTGATCCTAAAAGGCAGAAGCTATCCACCACTTCAATAACTTCATTGTCAGTTCTAAGGCTGGTTGTTGAACCTGTTATCATTAGTTCGGTGTTCTTTTTTTTCACTGTGCTCCTTGACTTTTATTGCGAGACCTTGCAGTTCCTTTGCATTTCAGCTATCAGGTTATTAATGATTCTTCCTCCAATTTTAAAAACATGATTATCTTCTTCCAATCCAGCTTCCCTTAATATATATTCAATATATGGGTTGGAAAAAGGGAAGAGCGTACAGTTCGTTTTGCCAAGTTCTGTCCATACTGTGGCTTCCTAATCTGTATATAGGGATTGCATGAGGACAATGAGATGTACTGGGATTCCCATTTTTCCAAGCACATTCTAAACATACTTATGGGACTGTCTGTCCCCAGGGGTCTCTACCTGTCCTGTTAGATCTGGCAGGAAAGGCATGCTCCAGGTCCCATCCACACCCAGGAAGAGAGCCTTTTCAGTACATCACCCCCCCAGAGATCAGACTTGCCCTGACCCTGCTGGCCTTTTGCAAGAAACCTGGTAGTGCCATCAAGCCTGGGGCCCTGATAGTATGGGTGAGCTCGTTTCTTGGTTATACTGATTGTGGGATGTTGTGAATGTTCTTGGCCACTATTACACATTATTTATGTTATTTACAGTTTTGATTGTGTTTTGATTTTGCTTTTAATTGGTGGCTGCCCAGACTCATGTATATGAGATGGGTGGCCATATGCATTTATTAAACAAATAAATTCCACAGTGTGACATGATCAACACAATTGAAGGCCTTTTTTATAATCAATAAAGCACATATTGATTTCTTTTGGGTATTATTTTGGCTTTCTCAATTATCCAACATGCATCAGCAATAATTTCTCACATTCCTTGGCCTTTTTAAAATCCAGCTTGAATATCTGGCATCTCCTTTTCAATGGAGACTCTGAACTGTGTTGGATGATCCTAAGCATTATTTTGCTAGCATGTGAAATTATGAATATTGTACTATAGTTTGCACTCTGTTAAGTCTCCTTCTTTTGGTATTGGAATGTAGACTGACTATTCCCAATCTGTTGGCCATTTCAATGTTCTCCAGATTTTCTGGCATAGATTCTTCTTCTGTTCGTTGTTATATTTCTGTGGGTATTCCATCAGTTTATGTAGCCTTTCAACTTGGCAATGACCAGAGTTCCGATCTAGCTTCATCTTCTAATACTAAGGCTTTTTGTAAGCAGGGAATATCTTCTAAGGCATCTTGGATACTGACATCTCTACTGTACAGAGTAGTAATAGTGTATACCTTTTTTGTATTGGGCTGATCAGATAAGGAAAATGCTGACTCACCGGAAGTGACGTCATAGTCCCTCCCCTCTCCCATGATCCTCTGCGTGTTAGCCACCCCTCCCATCATGCAACGCGTGTTTTGCCGGAAGTGACGTGTCAGCCACCCCTCCCTGGACCAGCCACATGTTTTGCCGGAAGTGGAGTGTGCCCCTCACCCACCCGCGTGCTAACCCAAGGCATGCTCAGGCATGCCCATGACCACATGGCTGTGAGGGAAGCAAGCCCAGGCATGCCCCTGCACCACATGGCTGTGAGGGAAGGGGTGGTTGCCTCAGCTCCACACTGCCTGTGTTTAAAGCCTTATCAGTTTCTAAGCAGAAGAAAGAGAAAAGCGGGGGGGCAATGCTTTTTCAAAAGGGGAAAAAGTTTTTCTTTCCTTAAGCAGGCAGTCACCCTGAAGGAAATGCCTATAAAGCCTTTCTAACTTGATCTGGCTGCAGGAGTTAAAATGCCACGGCTGGCATAGATGGCCAGGCCTGATTAGGAGGGAAGCATTTTTTAAAAGCAGGGTTTTCTTCTTCTCCACACATGCCAAACTGTTTTTAAAAGCCAGGGGTAGGCAGCTTTCCTTTCCATAAGCAGTCAGTCACCCTGAAGGAAAATGTTTATAAGCATTTCTAATGTAGCAGTAAACAAGGAAGGGTATAAACAAGGTTTAACATAAGTAAACACCGGTGTCTTTTTACTCACGCGGGGATCTGGAGGTGTTAAAATACCACAGCAGACATAACAGCCCAGTTCTTAAGAGGAAAACTTTTTTTTTTAAAAGCCGAGGTTTCTCCTGCACACAGCCACAAGTCCCGGGAGCACGGGCAGCTTGACTGACAGGAAGTCGCATGCAACAGCAAAGGCCTGAGGGGAAGGGGCAGCCCCCCCTCCGGCCAGCTCCTAGATCTCATTGGAGTAGCCGTTGCAATGTCCAGCTCGCTGGCTGATAGCAGAAACTGCTGGCAGCAGGAGTTGAAATGGCATTTTTAGCCTCAAAAATGAGCCTGCACACCAGGCCTAGATTTACAGTTCTGAACGTGGAAAATTAGGCTTTAAATGCACAAAGTGTTGCCCTTAAGCAGAAACTGTGACCAGGCTGAGGAAAAAGGAAGCCTGTAAGGGGCCAGGGAGAAAGCTGGTTATTAAAAGCACAACAGAAAAAAGAGAAAAAACATGGGTATGTGCATGTTCAGGCATGTCCGCAGGCGTGGCGGGAGAGCGCCGTATCAGGCTGCGACACGCGGTGCACACGTGACAGGGGGCAAGGTTATGCCCAGGCATGTCTCCGCCGCTTTTTCAGGCTATATACAGATACATCGTTAAGTAGCGGTGCCCATTTGAAAAATACAGACACGTGCTTTGAAGATGGCAAACTCCGAAGCCCATCTGTTTGAAGACAGCTTAACGCCAAAGCCGCCAAAACGAAAATTTAGGGCAAGGAAAACGTCCGAAGCTCCTGGACCGAGCGCTCTATTTGAGGAAAACGCTCAAGACGCATGTCTAATACCATGTTACTGTAGATTTTGTGCCTCAGATGGTGAGTTAAACATTGAAAATTAAGAAAAACACTAATTTAATTAGATAAAATTGCGAGTCTAATCCAGACTTATACTCTTTTCTTTAAGAAACAACATATCCATATGATTCGACCGTCGTACAGATTCTGAGAGCCTGTGTGATAAAAGTATTGCATCATTGTTTCATGGGGTGCATGCAAGCAGGAGGAGATCAGGTGGATTCCCGGCCACCCACCGAGGAAGAGCTTCTTAAGGCCTTATGCCCCAGAATATCGAGGGGCGAGATCCTATGGGTCATTATGAACATAGCGTGTAAGCTAGAGAAATTATATGTGACATGTGATACCCTTGATGAGCTTGTGGAATTCATGGAGTATATTGAGAGCAGCCCTAAGCCACAAGATATAATGGCGAAAATTGGTTCTGAATTACCAGTGGCTTTGAAGAGGCTTATTTGTCAAAATGTAACAACTATTAATTACCAGAAACTGTTAACCTCTACCCAATGATTGTAATAATAAAATATTTTTACAAATAACACGTTGCCTGTTTTTTCTTTCGCTGTCTGATAGCAGTAACTGCTGGCAGGATGAGTTAAAATGGCGTTTTTAGCCTCAAAATTAGAATGCACTCAGGGAGAAAGCAGAAAAAAGAGAAAAACATGGGGTATGGACATGTTCAGGCATGTCCGCGGGCGTGGCGGGAGAGCGCCGTATCAGGCTGCGACACGCGGGTAGCACGTGACGGGGCAAGGCTATGACCAGGCAAACCTCCGCCACATTTCAGGCTATATACAGACCTGTCTTTTCCTTGAGAGTCAATGGACACAACTTTTTGTATTTACTATATTTTGGCATATTTAATTTTCTCCAGCGGCTGAGGCTCAACCAAATCCCAGGCAGAGAAAAGGTTTCTCTTTTGAAGAAACATGGCAAGAGCTGCTTCAAAAAATTTTAATAGAAAAATAGCGAAACCTAGTGCCGTATGCTCTAGCACAAGGCCGGTGCCAGTAGAATGCAACAAACTCTGTTGTCAGGATTTTGGTGAAGAAAACAAAGAAAATTTTATATTCAGACCTGTTTTGTATGGTTGCGGTATGGCGTGTTGTGCCTTTACTGATGAGGCGGAGAGCGAAACAGAAGACTTCCCTTGTGATACTTACCGGGCAGCATGTGAAATGGTGAGCTCCACACCAACACCTTCCAGCAGTGGTAAGTAAATATGTTTTTATTGATGACAATGTAAATGTTGACGGGGACCCAGTTAGGGGTGCTAATAGGTTATGTTTTATATTTTGCAGTACCTGAGTTACCAAGTCCTAGAAAGCAAAGATACCGAAGGAGGGCCATATCGTATACCGACGGCCGCACATCTTCTGACGATTTATCTGCTCCTGAACATGACAACACCTGTAAATTATGCGAAGACCTGTTAGAATGTGGCAAAGGGCGCTGTTGGGAGGGTACAGATGAATCAGGGTTTTATGGCTCTTTATATTCTTCTTCTTCTTCTTCTTCTTCTGATGATGATGATGATGAGGGATATGTTTCCGGATCCCTAGACAACCTCTCTCAAAGCTGTATCACCAATAAAGCATTGTATTAAAGACAAAGTGTGATCATTTTGCCACAGACCCTTCGTCATAATGAGGTATGAAAATATTCTAAAAGAGATCTATTACACACCGGGTAGGGCAGGGAGCTATGCTGGGTTAAACCCACTTTTTCAGGAGGGAAGAAAATGTGATAAAAACCTGTCCATGAAGCAAGTCAAGACATGGTTGTCAGGACAAGATGCTTATGCGCTTCATAAACTGGCAAGAATTAATTTCCCTCAAAATAAAACAGTGGTGTCGGGTATAGATCAGCAATGGCAGGCCGATCTCATAGACGTGTCCAAATTTTCTAAGGAAAACCATGGAAAAAAGTTCATCTTAACAGTCATTGATGTGTTGTCTAAATATGCATGGGCATACCCTCTGACTGATAAGTCAGGGAGCGAGGTTGCTGCCGCCTTCCAGAATATCTTTGAAACAGGCTGGGCACCCCGAAAAATACAGACAGATGCCGGCAAAGAGTTCTTAAATACGCCTCTGAAGAAACTTTTAGCACGTTATGGTATTCAGCATTTTGTCACTCATAGTGAGACTAAAGCCACCGTTATAGAGAGGTTTAATCGGACCCTAAAAAATAAACTCTGGAGATACTTCACAGCTAGAAACACCCACCGGTACGTAGACATCTTGGCAGCCGTTCTTCAAGGTTACAATGACACGTACCACCGTAGCATCCGGACTGCTCCTAGCACTGTAAATTTGTCTAATGAAAGGGTTGTGTGGTTAAGACTGTATGGAGATATTTTAAAAAGTAAAAGAAAGGAAAAACATCTTAAGGTGGGGGATCACGTCAGGATATCCAGACTGAAGGGAAAATTTGAAAAGGGCTACCAGCAAACCTACACGGATGAAATATTCATCATCAAAGAACTGTTAACAAGAGGGGAAAGAGGGGTGTATAGATTAAAAGATTACACAGACGAGCCAGTAAAGGGCACTTTTTACCCTGAGGAGCTCCAAAAGGTTCCTGATGATCAACAACGTGTATACAGAATTGAAAAAGTGATCAAAAAAAGAGGGCGGGGAAAATATAGAGAGGTTCTAGTCAAATGGGTCGGCTGGCCAGACAAGTTCAACAGTTGGGTAAAAGAGGCTGAAGTACAAGACCTTTGACATGGCTGGCTTTTATATCACCCTCCCCAGCAACGCATCGGCAACAGCCTTCCCCAAAAACAAAAGTTCAAATTTTACTGTTCAACTAGCAAGAGCTCTGGACCTGCCGGGGTCATGGGAAGTGGGGCTGGTGGAGATACAGTACCCACACAGCTGGAACACGCTAACCACAGGTGGATATTTTGAAATTGCTAACGAAAAAAAGAAGTGGGAGTTTTCTTTGAGAAATGGATACTATACCAGCATCCAGCAGGTATTAGAAAATATGAACAAGCTTATGACAGACGCTGAGAATCCGCCAATGGCGACCCTGCGATACGACCCAGTTGCTCGAAAAATAAAATTTAAAGGAGATGGGGTGTTTAGCATACTAGCTAGTGATGAACTAGCGAACATATTAGGTTTGAAGCCCCAAGCCTGCTTCAAAAAATTCCCCTTTGCAGCCGATGTGACAGGAGGATTCAGTACCATATTTATTTATACAGACATTGTGGAGCCGCAGATAGTGGGCGACTTCTATGTGCCGTTACTGCGCTGCGTGCCTGTGCGGGGGCAAGACAACGACATCATCACGGTAACCTATGACCAGCCCCATTATGTTCCAGTCAGCAAGCACGGCATCAGCACAATTACTGTAGAGATCAAAACAGATCAAAACAAACACATCCGTTTTAACCATGGGAAGGTTGTCATCAAGCTTCATTTCAGGCCTCAGAAAAGTGAAGGATGGTTGTGATCAAGGAGTACGGGAGCCCTCAAGACTACGTGGCCTATTACAGGGCCCAAGCCGGAGCCGGTCTTGCGGGGTTCCGGGGAACACCCGTCATGTATGGGACAGGCCTAGGCGGTTTGTTCCGTGGACTTTTTCGAAAAGCAATGCCTCTTCTGAGGAAAGGGTTAGAAATCGTTAAACCCCACGTGAAATCTGCAGCTAAGAATATTGTCAGAGATATGGCAGGGCAGCTTGTATCCCGTGTTGTAGGGGGCAGCCAAGAGGGCTCGGGCTTGGTCGTGGCCAGAAAGAATTACGCCTTGGGACCGCCTATTCCCTCTAAAAAGAGAAAGAATGTGAGAAAGCGCCATCATACAAAGAGGAAACGTGCTCAGAAGAGGAAGCGCTGTGACAGCCGGGACATATTCTAATACAAAATGGCTTTTATCCACGAGGCATCGCAGGAGTGTGTTAAATCAGAACTGGACCTTTTTCAACTGTCACCTACTCAAACCAGTATTGAAAATAGCACGTATGTCGAGATCCCTCCTTTATCAGTTCTAACGCCCAATGCGCCCCTGGAATTTTTTATCACAGGACACGGTGAGCATTACACAGATCTAAATAACACCCTGTTGTATGTGAGTTGCAAGATTGTAAAGGCTGATGGCACAGATATTGATGACGGCGCAAGGGTGGCCCTGACCAACTATCCTATAGCTTTGCTGTTTAATCAGCTGGATGTTACCCTGGGAGACCGGCTCGTAACACAGAGCCACCACTGCTATTCTTATCGGGCCATGATTGAGCTGATTCTGAACTTTGGGGCTGACGCTCTGGGAACCCAATTTACAGCTGGGGTTTTTTACAAAGATGAATCAGCGCTTATGGAGAGCACTGTGCTGGCAGCCACGGGCAACGCTGGTTTCAGAGCGAGAGCGGCACATACAGCCAGGAGTCGTAAATGGGACCTGCTTGGGCCTTTGCACAGCGATCTGTTTTTTCAAGACAAACTGCTAATTAATGGGGTTGATGTGAAAGTCAAACTCACAAGAAGCAGAAACGAATTTTGCCTAATGAGGGATGGCAATGAGAATTACAAAGTGCAGCTCCTGTCGGCGTCTCTCTTTGTAAAGCGTGTAAAAGTAGCAGCAGGCGTACGGCTGGGCCACGCGGAAGCCTTGCTCTCCTCCAACGCCAAATATCCCATTGATTGTGTGGGGATGAAGGTTTACAGCATTCCTGCAGGCAGCCTTGTGTGTAATCAGGAAAACCTATTTCTGGGCCAGCTACCTAAACAGCTAGTGATTGGATTTGTGGACAATGCCTCTTTCAGTGGAGATTACGAAAGAAACCCATTAAATTTTCAGCACTGCAATGTTAATTTTTGTGCCCTGTATTGCGACGGCGAACAGGTCCCCGCCAAACCTCTTCAGCCTGATTATGCTCGTGGTGTTTTTGTGAGAGAATACATGCAGATGGTACAAGTTTCAGGCAAAGGCATGAAAGACAGACCTCTCCTAATCAGCCGTGAAGAGTTTAGTCACGGATATAATTTATATTGTTTCGACCTGAGTCCTGACCAGGGGTGCTCGGAACACTATTCTTTGATCCAGAACGGCAACCTCAGAGCGGAAATTAGATTTGCACTACCTCTCCCCAATACCGTCAATATGATTCTCTATGCAATCTTTGAAAACCTCATTGAAATAAGCCACACCAGGAACGTGCTTTTTGATTATATGTGAGGATGGACACCCTGCAGCTCCTCCGGCTGTTCTCTGGAAATCCCGACTTTCTAGGGGTCTACCCCTGTGATCTGCTACCCAAGAGGCAAATCTCCAAAAGACCTTTCGTCATAATTGTAAACACTCATCCTCAAACTCTACCTGGCGAACACTGGCTGGCTGCCTACTTCCCATCTCCCGGCTATGGTGAATTTTTTGACTCTTATGGAAAGCCTCCAGACAGCCCTGACTTTCCTGGAGCCATAGCGATATTCTTAGAGCGGCAAGCTAAGAAGTACACGTTTCACCAACTTCAACTGCAGCACCCCAGCGCTGTAACATGTGGGCATCACTGCGTGTTTTTTCTACTGAACCGGTCTAAAGGCATGGACTATGGAAATATTTTAAAGATGTACTCCGATGATGCTGTTAAAAATGATCAAATGGTAAAGCTTTTTGTAAAATGTATAAAGGTGGGGAGGGGGATTGGAGCCTGTAACCATCACCAGTGCATGCAGACATGTATGCCTTACTGCAAAATAAAGAAAAAGCCTTAAACGTTTTACTTCTTTCACTGTGTTTTTATTCATTTTACAAGCTGTACATACAACATTGCATGGCCAACAGGCTGAAAAGCATACGTTTTACAAATTGAGCCAGTTACCAAGCCTGATACTGCTTCTAGGCTTTACCATCAGGGGTCCAGAGGGTGAGACAGCAAACAGGGGCTTCTGAGTTCCAAAAGGGGCAGTCATAACAGAGTCAGGGCTAGTAGCAGCCTCCCCCTTAATAACCAGAGAGTCTTTCAACATTTCTAACTGCTCTTTAACAGCCGTAGAACCCAACACAGAGGTAGGGACATTCACCTCGGCCATAGCAGTCATAAATTCATCCCAGCCTTTAGGTTTCCGCTTCTCAGTAAGGGAGCGATGTTGCGAGGCGCCTTTCACCAGGTCTAAAATGTTAGTACCGGAAACAGGCATGCCCCTGTATAAAAACGTTCCACGTGTATCCCAGGATGATATGTCCTGGTGCTGTTTCATTTTGTTTAGCAAAAGTTCTGCATTTTTCCTATACCGGGAGCTGACGCCACTTAGGATCTCAGTCATGGCGGCGTCCTGCAGAGCGGCATGTGGAGGCTGTTCTGGCAAGCCTTGGGGTTGATGAGTCTCTTCTGAGGGGTAAATGAGATTCAGTCTGTCTTTTTCAGACTCGTTTTGTCTGGTCAGTCGTAGAAACCTCTGCAGCACAGAATTGTAGAGCTTAATCTTTTCCTCCTCGCCCAAATCAGCTCTCTGAAGAACGGAGCGCATCTCAACATCCAGCCGATTAGCAGCCACAGTCCCCATAGTAGGAGCCCTGCCCTGTAGTTGCCCCATCTGGTGGCGTGGCACCAGAAACATTTTCTCAGCATAGTCCATGGCTTATCCGGCTATCAGGTTAGCCAACAACGGTATAGCAGCCCCCAGCAGTGAACCAACGAAACCGCCCGACTGGCGAATGACCTGCTTCTTCTTTTTGAGGGATACCTTTCTATCGCTCAGTTTTTTTATGACACCTTTCTTCCTCTTTAAAGTTCGGTATTGTGAAGGCTTCAAAGGGAGGTTTCCTTTTAAGGTGTTCAGGGCTATTTCTGCTATTGCCCCCACCAGATCGTTATTAGCCTTGCATAAGATGGCCTTTCTCTGTTTTGGCCCAGCCCTTACTAAGATTTTTAAAACCGCCAAATTTCTGAGCACCCTGTCTGACATCCTGAATGAACTAGTGCTAAGGCATTCAGGCTAATGCTTTTTACTCTTCTTTTTCATAGTGTAAACAGCAGGCCAATCAGGGGGAAAGAGGCCTGTTCTCAACCGGTAGGTTTCTGGGGTGCTGGCTGCCAAATCTACCAAAAGGTACCCGTGCGGTTTGTGAGTGGCATCTTGGAACACTTCTAAAAAATACTGGGTGTTAGTGGGGTACATCTGGCGGCCCAGTGTGACAATTTGCAACTGATCATGAGGGCTGCGGAATAAAACCAAATATTTGGAATTCAGAGCTATTGTTCTCATCTTCTTACCTTGAAAAAACAGGTTTTGAAGTATGAGAATAATGCTCAGGTTTCTGTGGTGAACGTACTGTGTAAAAGCCTTCTCTATTTGATCGCTGTCGCCGGCTGAAGCCATGAGGTCGTCTACCACAGCTAAATTGGTTTGGTTTGGTGGAAACAAATCATCATCTTCAAAGGAAGACGGGAGGCCCTCCATAAACTTAATATAAGGGAATTTATTAAGCAGTTCTTTGTACAGAGGTTGCCAGCAGCTATAAAACCATACAATATTTTGTGGCATTTGAGACATCACAGAGGTACCATGCTCTAACATTTGCTTGATAAAAAAAGATTTGCCAGAATTGGACGGCCCGCTTATAATGCAAGAGAAAGGGTGTACAAACTGTACAAGGTTTTCCATAATGTTCAATAGCCGTACGGCAGTGTGCAGTAATCCTCGCTCTTTAGAGCCCTTTTATTATAGACGACCTTCAGGGTTTTCCTGAGGACTCTTGTTTCTAGGGCCCAATGTCTCTTAACCCTAAAAATACCCGTCTGTTCCACTTTGATCGATTTCTTTCTCTCTGGGCCGGTCAGGCAGTAATCATCCACCAGTTCTTTCAAGCTGTCAAAATTAACCTTTTCAGCATTGCCACTGTTTAGCATAATACCCTTCACCTTTAGCACCGCTTCTCCGCTGGACAAGGCGTATCCATATGTTTTGGGTCCGGCTGCCACAAACTCTGTGATTGAGGTGTTTTGTGGGATCTCGCTTGTCAGCTGCCCTAAATAGTCACCCAAAGGTGGTGTCCACGCCCCCTGTCTACTTATAAAAATGACTGAATCAGTGTCATGGTACAGGCATCTATCTCCCAATCCATCCAGTAGCCTGTATAATTCCAGCCGGGCATAAGCCGTTGTAAAACTGGCGATGAATATGTTAGTACATGTGGCTTTGGTGGGTTGGTTCTTGGCCATTTTCCACGTCACAATGGCTGTCTCTGTATCCACAAACTCGCATGAGGAAACATCATAATAGGGCACAAAAAGATATTTGAATAATTCCTCAGGTTTTGTCACCACTGATGTGGTCAGGTGGTTGGTATTCTGACCAAACTTGCCCCACAGAGAGTTTAAAAAGAGTTTGGCAATCTGCCTTTTAGCAGGATTTACTTCGATATGCTCACGCCGTAAGCGGACACCTTCCATCTTTTCATACTCCTGAATATATTTATCTTTATCCTGTTCTGTTTTGCACCAGGACGGGTAACCGCTGGCCTCCTGCTTCTGTCTGAGATGGGTGTTCATATACCCTGAAAATAATGTGACTGATGTTCTTTCAAAATGCCAGATCTCATAGATCTCAGCAATTCTGTAACCCTTTTCTATAGCCACATTCAATTCAACAGTACACCATGTCCCCGTCAGAGCCCTTTCTTCATCACTGTGTTGACAGGGGGCGGTTTGCAGCCTTTCTGTGCAGGTTGCACACAGGCTAAACATTAATTTGCCCCCTGATTTGTGGGGTAGGACTGGGAAATAGAGGTTCCTTGGTGGGTACACTTTGACTTTGGCAAGCCCGAAATACTGCTTTATGTCCCCAAAGTTTTGATAGATGATTTGGGGGTGTCCAATCGGGTACTCCTTGTTCTTGTTCACAAAGGGGTACAAACTGGTGAAATTGTAATATAAGATTTGCTCCCCAGCTTTTGGCTTGTAGTACAGGCATGTGGCATTTGTTCTACCCCCAAAAAATGCATCTCGGGGGTTCAAAGGGGTTGGGAGCTTGTTCTCCATTAGAAACTGCTTCAAAGCGGGGTCGTTCTCCAGCATGTCCCGCCATTCGTGTTCCCAGATGCTACGTATGGCATACCCCTGGTCCCTGAGGTACTCTTCTTTAATCCTGGTACGATTGTGCAGACCCCCGTATGTTGAATCAAGTAATTTGTTGAAGTCTTTTTCAGAGTAGCAGACAGGACAGCCGTGAAAAAAACAGCCGTGAAATTCAAAAGCAGTGGGGACCCCGTTTATGACAGCAAAACCGTCCAAAAAAAATTTGCCTACTTGCTTTTCACCACCCTTCAGAGCATGCTGGATATTGAGATTCTCAGTGTGCTCTATATGCAACAGCCATTGAATCGCTGGTGCTGAGTACCTTTTCTGTGTCTTGTGATAACTGTCCAAAGGGGCTAACGCAATGGTATTCCTCTTCAAATACATGAACAGGTACTGGGCCATGCAGACAGAGGCCAGTGTAATATACTGGAAGGGGTCAATGCAACGGATCTCTATCTCCTCAACAATCTCTCCCCCGCCATCTCTGAGGCACTCGCGTTCTGTCATTTTCATGACTTGGTCCCTGAATCGAATACAGGCCTCCCTCAGAATCTCCACATCTTGTCTGCAGTAGTAAGCCAGGGCCTTCTTTAGCTTAAACACCGTGCCTGCATTATCTGCGTGCCATTTCAGGAATTCTTCTCTCTCCCCGGGCATCATGGTTTCTGGACTGTAATACTTGGCTTCAGGGAGTGGCCCCACATAGTCTTGATTGTCCATTGTGTTGAACAAATGGGGGAAATACCCGTTGTTGCCCCGAAAACCCATAGCTTTCGGTAGCTTGCTTAATTTAAGGGGCAAAAAGGAGAGGCTGTCAATAAACCGAATCTTATAATCCGGTAGGAGAATACACAGCAGCTTACCCCCTTGACTGATCAATTCAACACGCACTTTTTCCCATATCAGCTGTCTCAGCACCAGGTACCCGTCATAACCTTTGGAATTGTGAGCGATAAAGGTACACCTTTTAAACTTGTGATTTATAAACTTCTTCACAAATTGCTCCAGGCAGCTAACGCCATGACAGCCCCAACTCACAGCCTCTTTGCCATCACCTTCCTCCAACATATCTGTGGCATACACGTAATTTGGTATATGCACGCCCGTCTCTTGACAACATTCAAAATCATAAATGATGTATCTTTCACCAATTTGCGGGCGCTCCAAGGGCTTCAGAAAGCATAAATGCCCTTCCAAGCTGTCAACCTTCTCAGAGCACTGACCACACTTTGTTTTCTTGCATTTTGTGTGGGGAGTGAAGACATAAAGGCCACACTTTTCACAATATACCTTATTCTTACAGTCAACTTTCCCTTCCAATGCCATCTGTGTATGGCTTTCAAGACAGGCCTTAGACCGGCAAAACAATTTGCATATGCAACATCTTACCCTCTCTTCTGCCACCTCCTGGCAGTCTTGCTTCAGGCACGCTCGACAGAGGTATTGGCAATCGTGACTGAATTTGTGATGGTAGGCTGTGTGGCAGAATTCACAGAAATAACGCTCGCCCAGGAAGCCCTTGATGTTTTTGATTCCGTAGTAATGCTTGTTGTGTAACAATATAAACAACAATTTTTCTCGCTGTGCTCTGCCCGTGACAAAAAAGCGCCACCCACCTTCGTTGTAAAACAAAATTTTTATGGTTATACCTAAAAGCTCTTCAAAGAGATGTATCTGTGAAAAGCCAATCCTGTTTTCTGTGGAAATGCCCAGTCTGGTGTGTAGGGCCCTGGCTCTAGTAGCAATTTCTTGATTTGTACCTTCTCCGCTGTCAAGCAAATACAGCACACTACCTGTGAAACACAGAAATTCACCCTCCACATTGAAATCCACCAGGTGCTGTCTTTTTGTCTCCAGGACTTTGGTGAATATCACGGTGCTTAACTTCCTACGCCCGCCGCCCTCTTTGTATTTCACGATAGTGACCACTAATTGTAAACAGCCCCTCCCCACATCAATTCTGCTTTGCTCTGTAGAAGGTTTTCAACACGGGTCAGAAAGTCATCAGCATTTAAATCATGCATATGTCTCCTAAGGGTAAAGAGGGGTCGATTTAGACCATCTGCATCTAGGCGTAGTTGAACAAAATCATTCGGCTCTATCACCCTAGAAACATTATTCAAAAAGGTCTGTACCACATTATGGATAATACCTATAGCCTCTACAAATGATCTGATACGTTCAAGATTAGCAAATCTATACCGTTGGTAGTATTCCACAGCTCTGTAATATAGGATAGGCCTCTCCCACTCCTGTATCATTTCTAGATACACATCATGCACATTCTGAGAGTTAGGGGTCTGTAGCTGTGACATAGAAGGCCATAGCTCCTCTTCCGGTTGAGGTTCTGACATAGGCTCATCTGTACAGCTATCGCTGTCTGTAGGGGCTGTGGAAAGGGCACCGCCAGACATATTTTTTGCTTTTTTTCCGGGCGGTTCTGGATTAAAAACAAGGGGAAACAATGCTTCAGTAACATTCTTTTTAATGTAATAATGCCCCTTACATTCTAAAACAGGTCTCAAGTAGGATAATACACTCGGTTATTTTACCTCCTAAAAGCATTCGCGTTGCATGGCTTGTACATGGCTGTGGGGTAGAGTTTATGCTGTCAGCCTCCAGAGGCTCTGGGGAGTTTGTAAACACTTGCTCATCTTCCCAACCTGAGAAACAGAGACATGAGAACCATTACAGCTGCTGTAGAAATGCCTCTATAACTAGACATTTTGTTTCTGAGGGCGAAAACAAAAGCAGCCTGATCTTAATACCTCCTAGGTCAGGCGGTGTTCCCTGTGGGGTCTCTGCAGGTATTGTAAAGTTTGCATACTCCTCATCATCTTCTACTTCTGTATTAGACATTTGACAAACATTACAACTGCTGCAGAAATATTTAAAAGCATCTAAGCCATACAGTTATTTAATTTGTATGAACTAAAAAATGTACCTAATAGAGCCTTCACACATTGCGTATCTGTTACAGAACCCTGGTGGAAACACAAGAACACCAGTAGTTAAATATCGTCACAAATGGGTACTACCCCCCCCACCTTCTGCCTCTCAAAACTGCTTGTGAAATTACTTACATTTCGGGCAGCCATCCCATCCATGTCATTACGTTCTAGGATGGGCTGTGTGCCTTGTGGGGGGTCTGCAGGCATCGTAAGGGCTGCATACTCCTCATCATCTTCTACTTCTGTATTAGACATTTGACAAACATTACAACTGCTGCAGAAATATTTAAAAGCATCTAAGCCATACAGTTATTTAATTTGTATGAACTAAAAAATGTACCTAATAGAGCCTTCACACATTGCATATCTGTTACAGAATCCTAGTGGGAACACAAGAATACCAATAATTAAATATAGCCACAATTGCTACAAACCCCAGCCTTCTGACTCTCAAAACTGCTTGTGAAATTACTTACATTTCGGTCAGCCATGGTGTCCAGGTCATTCTTTGCTGGCAAGCTGCTCCGTCTGTGGGTCTAGATAAGGTCCCAACTGGACGCTGAAAGGGACCTCGCCCACCATCTTTACGTCACCATTTGAGCCCCCACCCACCAATACATGGATAAACTGGTGTTAGCAAAAGAAAAAAAGCAGACAACGTATTATTTGTAAAAATATTTTATTATTACAATCCTTGGGTAGAGGTTAACAGTTTCTGATAACTAATTGTTGTTACATTTTGACAAATAAGTCTCTTCAAAGCCACTGGTAATTCAGAGCCAATTTTCGCCATTATATCTTGTGGTTTAGGGCTGCTCTCAATATACACCATGAATTCCACAAGCTCATCAAGGGTGTCACATGTCACATATAATTTCTCTAGCTTACATGCTATGGTCATAATGACCCAAAGGGTCTCACCCCTCGATATTCTGGGGCATAAGGCCTTAAGAAGCTCTTCCTCGGTGGGTGGCCGGGGAGCCATCTGATCTCCTTCTGCATGCATGCACGCCTTGAAGCACTGCTGCAATGTTGTTATCACACACGCTCTCACCATCTGTACAGCAGCCGAATCACATGGATATGTTGTTTCTTAAAGAAAAAGAGTATAAGGCTGAATTAGACTCACAATTTTATCTAATTAAATTAGTGTTTTCTAAATTTTCAATGTTTAACTCACCATCCGAGTCGCAGTATCGACAGTAACATGGTATTAGACATGCGTCTTGAGCGTTTTCCTCAAATAGAGTGCTCGGTCCAGGAGCTTCGGACGTTTTCCTTGCCCTAAATTTTCGTTTTGGCGGCTTTGGCGTTAAGCTGTCTTCAAACAGATGGGCTTCAGAGTTTGCCATCTTCAAAGCACGTGTCTGTATTTTTCAAATGGGCACCGCTACTTAACGATGTATCTGTATATAGCCTGAAAAAGCGGCGGAGACATGCCTGGGCATAACCTTGCCCCCTGTCACGTGTGCACCGCGTGTCGCAGCCTGATACGGTGCTCTCCCGCCACGCCTGCGGACATGCCTGAACATGCACATACCCATGTTTTTTCTCTTTTTTCTGTTGTGCTTTTAATAACCAGCTTTCTCCCTGGCCCCTTACAGGCTTCCTTTTTCCTTAGCCTGGTCACAGTTTCTGCTTAAGGGCAACACTTTGTGCATTTAAAGCCTAATTTTCCACGTTCAGAACTGTAAATCTAGGCCTGGTGTGCAGGCTCATTTTTGAGGCTAAAAATGCCATTTCAACTCCTGCTGCCAGCAGTTTCTGCTATCAGCCAGCGAGCTGGACATTGCAACGGCTACTCCAATGAGATCTAGGAGCTGGCCGGAGGGGGGGCTGCCCCTTCCCCTCAGGCCTTTGCTGTTGCATGCGACTTCCTGTCAGTCAAGCTGCCCGTGCTCCCGGGACTTGTGGCTGTGTGCAGGAGAAACCTCGGCTTTTAAAAAAAAAAGTTTTCCTCTTAAGAACTGGGCTGTTATGTCTGCTGTGGTATTTTAACACCTCCAGATCCCCGCGTGAGTAAAAAGACACTGGTGTTTACTTATGTTAAACCTTGTTTATACCCTTCCTTGTTTACTGCTACATTAGAAATGCTTATAAACATTTTCCTTCAGGGTGACTGACTGCTTATGGAAAGGAAAGCTGCCTACCCCTGGCTTTTAAAAACAGTTTGGCATGTGTGGAGAAGAAGAAAACCCTGCTTTTAAAAAATGCTTCCCTCCTAATCAGGCCTGGCCATCTATGCCAGCCATGGCATTTTAACTCCTGCAGCCAGATCAAGTTAGAAAGGCTTTATAGGCATTTCCTTCAGGGTGACTGCCTGCTTAAGGAAAGAAAATCTTTTTCCCCTTTTGAAAAAGCATTGCCCCCCCCGCTTTTCTCTTTCTTCTGCTTAGAAACTGATAAGGCTTTAAACACAGGCAGTGTGGAGCTGAGGCAACCACCCCTTCCCTCACAGCCATGTGGTGCAGGGGCATGCCTGGGCTTGCTTCCCTCACAGCCATGTGGTCATGGGCATGCCTGAGCATGCCTTGGGTTAGCACGCGGGTGGGTGAGGGGCACACTCCACTTCCAGCAAAACATGTGGCTGGTCCAGGGAGGGGTGGCTGACACGTCACTTCCGGCAAAACACGCGTTGCATGATGGGAGGGGTGGCTAACACGCAGAGGATCATGGGAGGGGGGGAGGGACTATGACGTCACTTCCGGTGAGTCAGCGTTTTCCTTATCTGATCAGCCCAATACAAAAAAGGTATACACTATTACTACTGTACAGTATTTCAATATAGTCCTTCTATCTTTGTTGGATCCTCTTTGAAATAGTTATTATCTTCCTATTGACATCCTTCAGTATACCATTTTGAGGTTAGAACCTACTTCTGAGTTCAGAAATCTTTTGGAAAACTTTCCTTGTTTTTTAATGTCTTTACAGATGTTGTTGTAAAACTGTTTCTTGTGCTTCTATCAGCTGCATGAAGTACTTTGTTAAGCTCCTTCCTGAGATTTTTGTCTGTCTTCTTTTTGGTTTCTCTTCTCTTCTCATCAATTTTCAGTTTGTTCTGACATCCAGAATGCTTTCTTCTGCTTCTTCATCTTTGGTAGTCTCTTTTCACATTTGTCCTTAACTACTTCTTTAAGTATGTTCTACAGATCCTCTGGTTCCCTATTAATGGGGTTTAGGACTTCAAAGAGGTGTTTTCCTTTAAAATGGTGGGGTATATGCTCAAGATCATACTATGGAAACTGACTGTTGTTCTCCTTTAGCTTAACTTAGAACTTGCACATGAGTGGTTCATGATCTGTTCCACAGTTAGCACCTGGCCATGTCCTTGATACTATAGTTGAGCTTCTCCAACCAATTTTAGCAATAATGCAGTCAATATGATTTCTATGCACTCCATCTGGTGAGGTCCATGTATAGAGGTGTCATTTTGGTTGTATGAAAGCAGTATTATCTACGAAGAATCACTGGATTGACAGAAATTGATAAGTTGGTCTTCTGCTTCATTTCAGTTTCCTAAGTGCATAAAATACAACTACATTTTTCTCTCTAATATTTCCAACTTTGGTATTCCAATCACAAGCAACACACCTTGCTTGCATGTTCTGTCAATTTCAAACTCAACATGATTATAAAACTCATCAACCTCCTCTCCATCATCAATGTTTGGAACATAAACTTGAATAATCGTCATATTAAAGGGTTGTCCATGAGGTCTAATCAATATTATTCGGTAATTGATTGCATTGTAGGCAAGTATTGTTCTTGCTATACCCTTCCTAACTATAAAAGTATTGTTTTTCATGTTCTGAATAATAAACAGTGCAATCTTCTGACTTAAAGTGTTCAATCCCAGTCTATATCAATTTGCTGATGCCTAAGATATCAATTTGTAGTTGTTTCATCTTTCATTGTGTTGAGCTTTCCAGTGTTTATGCTTCTTATGTTCCATGTTCCTACCATAATTCTATCTTTGCAGCTTCGGATTTTCTTTTCCTGCATGCCTACATCAGCAACTAGATGTCCTGAAGGTTTTAATGTAACTGCATCATAAACACCATTAGTACTCCAAAAGATCTTCCTCTCTTTCTCAATAGCATGATGAGTGCCATCCGACCTGAGGGGCCCATCATCCAGCGCTATATCATCAATCATGTTATATTTTCTATTGTGTGGTTTTCTTGGTAAAAATACAGGAGTGGTTTACCATTGCCTTTTCCCACACAGTATGAAATAATCCCTTGGTCATTGTCACAAAAGTTATCATCTGCTTCCAGCATCTTCCTATACTGTATGTCTGCTGCCCAATACAGGTCCCTGCTTCCTTTACCTAGGCAGCTGGAATGACCTTCATTCAACCCTGCTGGGAATATATAGTATTGGCATACATTCCTGATGTTCTTTGCTCATCCTTCCAAGGAACACCCATGTACACCCTCGCCGCAATGTGGCAGCACAGCAGTTTTGGGATGGAGGAGTTGATTTAGTAGGTACCCATATTTGATTAATTAATGCTGTCAAAATAATTGATCAGTGCCAACTAGGTTTATTGTCTTATTCAGACTTTATACCACCTTGAATAGTAATGATGGACAGACATAAATGAATATCTTTTCCTCTGATTGTATATGTGTAATGATGTGAGAATTTAGAACTTGTTTCCCTCCCCCCTCCCAGTTTCGTTGATGTGCAAGAACAAGGGAAGGATATTTATCTTATTTTTGGTAAGCATATTTGGAGGCAATGTTAGGAATAATAATTAATTGTTATTATTTATAATTAATAAAGAAATTGGGAGATAGTCATATAAATACTGTATATTAGAAACATATTTGTATTTGAATAATATTTACATTAGATAAATATATATAGATTTGTACCTATAATGATATATTATAACAAGTTTTTTTCTTTGTTATATTTCTTCACTTTTTTGTAATAGCAGTTTTAATGTTTTTTTTCCCTTGATAGTATATGTATCTTAATATTAATAATTAAAAAAAAGAAATAAGGAGATTTAGGCAATTGGACATGAATTTTCAGATGGCAGACTGATCAACATTCTGCTCCTCTGCTGTATCATTAGAGGAAAAAAAGCAGAAAGAGAAGGTCATCAGCCAAGGCAAGCTGTCTTATATTTATGCCTTTTTAAAAAAAGCATTTTGCATATTTAAACATTTCAATTTGTAGTTTCAGTACATTTATAATATGATTAATGATAAATTACTGTATTCAAGATGTTTGTCTTAGAGTGCTGTTGTTCTTCCTCTAATGCCTATAATTTCCGTATCCTTTTGAAAGGTCAGAAACTAAAATGGCTTTTTATTGCTAAACTGTAATCACAGTGGAGAGTAGTGGTATTATTCCTGGATTTTGATTATTTCATAGTAGGAACATGAGTGTAACTTGTCGGTCAAGGGGATGTTTTGCACTTATTTTGTACATCTATTAAAATGTTGTTGGCTCTGATGCAGCTATTGATGCTGCCCTATTATTTGGAAATTAACAGATTCATTGCATCATGAGTTCAGTAGGATTTAATACCAAATACACTGGTCTGTTACTTCAACTTTATTTATAACTAACTGGAATGACACCAAGGAATCAATCATAAATAAATTCAATTCACACGAAGTTTGATTCATATGATATTCATATAATATCACTCGTTTGGTGTTGCTTGACACCATCAGAAAGGACACTGGAATGATTTTGATGGAACTAAAGGAAGCTGTAACAGATAGAAAGGCATGGAAAGCATTGATCCACAAAATGACCGAGAGTCAGACACGACTGAACGGATGGACAGAGACAGAGAGGTGTTGGCTCAGCATGATACCTGACATTATAAATTTGTACATCACAACTTACAGCTCAGTTTATGCACAATCCTATTCATTATGCCTTATCCAAATAAGCATATTTAACTAATGTATAGTCAAAGGCTTCCACGGCCATAATCCGATGGTTGTTGTGGGTTTTCTGGGCTGTGTGGCCATGTTCTGGCATTTTTTGTTCCTAACATTTTGCCAGTAGCTGTGGCTGGCATCTTCAGAGGACAGGAGCACAGCTAGAAGATTCTCTCTGTGCCCAAGTGAAGGGTGTGTCTTCCTGCTGGTGTTAATAGCTGCTGAGAGGTCATTTACAAGAGACTGGGAGAGGGTATTTTGTGGTGATTAGGGGGTGTGGTGCTGTCGTGTGTGGGATTAGCACATCTATTGTGTGAGTTGTTTGTATATTTCTGTGGTTGAGTAGAGTTTGTTGACCTTTTGCAAGCTGTGTTTTTCAGGACTGGCACTGGACTATACTGTTTCTTTAATAAAATTCTTATTTTTGTTTGCATTTTACATGTAAATTTATTTTTAAATAAGCAAATAAACCACTTAAATTTCGTTTCAACAGAAATTGCTCTCTAATATAATCTATGGATTTATTGTACAAAAAAGAACTTTAGCCAAAAAAGGGAATTTCTTTTTAAAGAATGAAAGTATTGAGAGCACACTTAACTCTCCTTTGAAATCAATGAGACTTAACTTTTTGACAGGATTTTTGCCTTCAGTTCTGACTGTGCAGTCCTATATAAACAGAGAATTGCATGTGGTTAAAAGGTGTCATATAAGAAAGGAATGTTTAATAGACACAAATGTATAGGCCACATGAAATAAAATCGAAAACAACCAAGGCAGAAGATGGATTAAGCTGTTGGGTTGTCTGCAGGTACTGTGAATGAGCTGAAAATGTGTTTTCTTAAATGTTTTGTTTCCTTGAAAGGCTTTCTTTTCTTCCTATTTTGAGAGGGGAGGGAGGGAGAAAGAGAGAGAGAGATCCCTGGGGAAAGTAACTGTTTAAATAAGCTAATATAAAACATGGTGGAATGTGTGTTGTTGGTAGAATGTGATATGTTTAAACTAAGCTTTCTCTATGAATTAATAGAGAATACACATTGAAGCTAAGCAATTTTAAATAGAGAGACAGGTTGAGTACAAGCCAAAAAGCATTTACTGTAGATAAAAAATACCATCTGAATATCAGATACTTCCTCCCCTGTTCCTCCTCCTCCTCCTCGTTTTCTTTGCCATTGTAGATTACTAGTAGCAAAGTCTTTGAGGATTTCCAAAATAAAAAAATGTGGTTGGTTGCTATCCCAAGGAGGAAAAAGTTATGTGTTTTCTCAAAAATTCATCAGGAGGGCTAGAGAGTTAGACCCATGATAATTTAGCTTTGTTCTTATTTTATGAAGGCAGACATGGCAGTTCTTTGCTTATAGTTCCCTTCACTGTAGACCACATAATTCCAATAATGGCCAGTAACATTGGTGCTGGAAAAAAAACCCTACCATCTAGCTAATCTACACATTTATTTATTTGTTTGTTTGTTTGTTTGTTTGTTTAATTTATATTATATCTCACCCCATCCCACCCCAATTTTATCCTTCCAACAAACCCATAAGATAGGCTGGAATAGCCTTCTCATTCAGCAGAGTCAGGCAATCACCTCAAGCTGTAGATGTTTTGTTTTGGCCAGTCTTCTTGAGATACCAAGCTAGGGATCTCTTCTCTTGTAAGATAAAGTAGGACATATCACATTTCCTATCTTCTACCTCCTACAGTAATCAAATGCCCTTAGGTATAGTAAATGATCCTTTCCCCATGTTGGTGCTGAACTAATATTCATTTCCTACTTTTCTTCATTTACCTTTACCTCTGGCAATGAAATGTTGTGAGGCATCCTGCTTCTGTGCTTCACAATTTGAGTGGACATTTGAACTCAGGTCCCTTCCATTCCTGTTGACACTTTAACTACAAAATACCTGATATCGCCCTACTGAATATTACTGAAGCAGTGTGAAAACTGTCCACAAAGAAGCTACTGTCATAGCCTATAACACAGTCCATCTCTTCTAGCTTGTTGGGTTAGCATCTGGGCATGAAAAATTGGAGCATGCCTATAGACTTGTTTAAAAAATAGATGCAATTCAAACACACATAATGTTGCTTGCCATAAATTACCATGTGAAGAGGGCATTGCAGCACACATAATGGCGCTTGTTTTAAATTATAGTGCAAAGAGGGCATAGTTATTTATTTTCCGTTGAGCAACACCTTCTAATGCATATTAACTGTATAATCAAGGACAACTTTCAGCCATTTTATCCCACTGTCCTGAGACCTGTTCCACATGATTTTTTCCTCTCTCCTTCCCCTCCCCCAAAAACATCTGCTTTGAAAATTTTAACAGGCCTTAAATATTATTCATAGGCATTTGTTTCTGATACCTAAAGCTGTTATAGCAGAAAGGGGAATCAAATAAAGCTCTTCATACATTAAAAGGGCACATGAAAAGATAGAAACTAGTCTTTTTCTTTTCTAGTGTTTTTCTGTTAAAGCTGATCTGCATGACCAGCTTGCTACTATGCAAGGACAGGCCACTGACCACTTCTCAAAGCCAGGAATATGTGTCACCCTCTATCACACCCAGTCCTCAGTAAGGCAACCTGCACCCACCTGTTTCTGCTGCACATGAAATTTTGTGCTTTCTGACTTAAAAAGGTTAATAGAAATAGCAGATGTATAATTTATTAATAATTTAGAAAAGATAATTTAGATAAGTATTTTGATTCTTCGGATGGATATTAACCTTTTATATTATATAATTAATTGAATATTTTGTGTTCTTTTAATATAATCAAAAAAAGGTTTCCAAGTCTGTTTATATTCGTCCATATTTTTCCCGTGTATCTTGACAGTAAGTTTCGCCATTTGTGTCAATTCCATTAGTTTAATAATCCATTCTTCTATCGTCGGCGTGGAGTCTTCTTTCCAGTGACGTGCATATACCATTCTTGCTGCAGTTGTCAAGTATAATAAAAGTCTTTTGTATTTATTTTCTAAATCTTTGTCCAAATGTCCCAGTAAGTAGGAAGTCTTTTTAAATCTATCAAAACTTTCTTTTTTCTTACTCTCCTCTTTTTCTATTTATATATATAAACGTATTGGTATGTTAGTTTGTAGTATATGTTTTGTATGTTAAGTTTTTTATTTTTATTTTTTAAATAATAATATATATTTTTAATTAAAAAAAGGAAATAAACTTAATTCTGTAATAGAATAATTTATCCAATAAAATAAAATATAAATCTACTGCATTTCAAGGACATGCCTTTGGACATCTTCATTTTGTAGACCATAGAAACCTGACATTGCAGAATTGCAGAACAAAAATCTCAGAGAAACTCTCACAAACAATTATTGCCACAATGATAGGGCTGTATCCACTTCTACCACATTAAAATATCAGAGTAAAAGGCCTAAAATGCTGGGGACATCAAGCCAAATTGATATTTTGAAGCTCATCATGATCCTATTGGGTCGAAACAGAATTAGAACAGACTTTTTGATGTAACTGAAGACATCTTCCAGTTCCATATGAAAATATTGACATAGAACAATCTAAAGCAGAGCTTTCCAAACTGTGTGTCACAACACAAAAGTGTGTCGCCACACACAGTCTGGTGTGTCACCACACAACCCAGAAGTGCTGATCATCATCAGCGCTTCCGGGTTTTCCCGCGGCGACACACCAACTGCAGCGTGCAAAACCCGAAAGCGGCAACAGCGCTTCTGGGTTTTTGCGTGCTGCCGCAAGGACGGCACTTCCGGATTTTCCCGCGGTGACACACCAACGCCAGTTGGTGTGTTGCCACGGGAAAAACTTTCGAAAGCCCTGGTCTAGTGGTTGCCTGTTTTGGGGGTGGGGTGGGGTTGCAGTCCAGATATGGGAACCCTGCCAAATTCAGTGCTGTATCCACTACACAATAGTGTTTCTTTACAATGTTATTAGAATATTTAATATAATTAAATGTTGTACTTTCTGACTTGTGCTGCCTCAAATGGTGCTCCTCAGTTGTCTTCACTTTCACTTCGCTATTGTGCACCACGCAGGAATGCCTGCTTCCCTCTAATCACTGATCACTGTTTTCCACAGCTATCTGTCTATCTATCAGTTCACTGATGAAACAGTGAAACAATAGACCATTTATGTTTTTGTTTTATCTACAAATACATTGATGCAACAGTGAAACCCTGATCTCTCTCTCTCTCAGATTAAATGTACACGTTCTGCCACTTTCCCTTCTAGCCCAAGAGATAGGGGGAAAAGAACAATGGTGTTTCCTTCCTTCCTTCCTTCCTTCCTTCCTTCCTTCCTTCCTTCCTTCCTTCCTTCCTTCCTTCCTTCCTTCCTTCCTTCCTTCCTTCCCTCCCTCCCTCCCTCCCTCCCTCCCTCCCTCCCTCCCTCCCTCCTTCCCTCCTTCCCTCCTTCCCTCCTTCCCTCCCTCCTATCCAGAAGTGGTAAAGAAGCAGGGGAGTCCATCAATCATGGTAAACATAGTCTAGGCAGAATATCATGCCATCACCTTGGTCAAAGCAGAAGAAGGAGTTGAAAACTGTAAAAGGAATTCTTAAGCCAACTTCATGTCCAGCTGGTTTAAAGGGGGACAAGCAGCTTAAGGCTGTAATGCAGAAAATCCCTTAGTCCTGTATTTGGAGAGTGAATGGAGGGAATCTTATGTCAGTAGTGGCAAATGTGCCTGGTCCATAGTATTTTTTTGGATAAAGCAGGCTGAAGAATTGTGTGTCTGTGTGTGTGTGTGTGGGGGGGGGGAGAACTGGCTCCCTTTATATTAGGTGCAAGAAGCCTCAATGATTAACAGTTAGTTTGGAAATAGTTGAATATAACACCTTGTATTCCAGTTATATCCAGCCAGATACAGTATCTTAGGACTGAGAGAGTATTACCAACCTCAGGAAAGGATATAAAACTGCCCAGAGTCCCCTTCGGGGGAGGTGAGGCGGTGATATAAATTGAAAAATAAATAAATAAATAAATAAGTAAATAAATAAATAAATAAATAAATAAATAACTAATAACTAACAAGATCCAGGAATATGGTGTGGCCAGCTCATGTATGAAAAAAAAAAACAGTATCCTAGAAACTAGAGAGTCTGTATGAACAGAGTGTGGACTGTACCATGTGCCTGGTAGATGAATCGTTCTTTGGGAAAAATTTAGAAGATAGTAAGCTATGGGGGCTTATAAAATCCTAGCTTATAGAAAAAGAAAGAAGAATCCATTTGCAACATTCATTCAAGTTATCTCCTCTCCAGTCCAAGCATGGTTCATATGATAGCTGCAAACTCCCCTATAGTAGTTGAGTAGTATATTAATTGCTAATGTAATACTTAAATGCAGTTAATCTGCATTCACTGTGCACAATAAACTTTTAATGACCATATGCTGATATACAATGAAAAATCATCATTCCACTGTAATAATCAACAGGTAAGAGATGAGATGAATAATAATTACCAAAAATGTATTGATTGGATCTGTAGTTGGCTTTTAATGAACATGTAGTATGCTTTCCCCTCCCCTAAACTCTTGTTTTCTCATATTATTCTGTAGGGTTCTGTGTTCTTATTTTGTAGGAACCTTCATTCTCTCAGAGAAGATTTTCAGTGGACAGAGTAAAGGGAAAAATAAAGTAAACATAACAAAAATCACTTCCCTTTTTTTTCTGGTGGAAATGTTCATAGTGATAAGTTCAACAAATCTCAAAATTCTAGTTGTTCATATGCACAATGGCAGTCCTGGCAAAACTTATATGCTGATTCATACTGTTATCTTGTTCCTAGGAAGCTGTTCATAAATCCATTTTGGCACATTTCTTTATCTGATAAGCAGAGTAGAGATTCTCTCTCTCTCTCTCTCTCTCTCTCTCTCTCTCTCTCTCTCTGTCTGTCTGTCTCTCTCTGTCTCTCTCTGTCTCTCTCTGTCTCTCTCTGTCTCTGTCTCTCTCTGTCTCTGTCTCTCTCTCTCTCATTCTCTCATTCTCTCTCTCTCACACACACACACCCACACACCAGTAATGAAGGAAATGTTCAGAAGCAATGTCTCATCATAACAGCCTTCAGAGCTATAGTTCGGCAGAAACAAATCATGACTGGAGCTTTATGCAAGTCAAGAACTTAAATGAATGGGTGCCTTTTATCAATAAAAATCTGTTCTGAATCATTCTCCTTAGTCTCAGGTCTGATGCATACTCCTAATAATATATAATTCACAATCCAATCACAATCACAATATATAATTCGCAATCCAGTGCAGTGAGGAGTGCTCTGAACTCTACATTGGAGAAACCAAACAACCTTTGTACAGGAGGATGGCCCAACACATGAGAAGTAACACCACAGGACCAGAGTCAGCAGTTTATCTTCATCTAAAGGAAAAAGGACACTCATTTGAGGACATAAATGTTCACATTTTAGACAGAGAAGATAGGTGGTTTGAGAGAGGGGTCAAGGAATCCATTTATGCCAACTTGGAAAATCCTTCCTTGAATAGAGGTGGGGGCCTTAGGCACAATCTTTCCCCTATTTTCCTTCCTGCTTTGTCTTCTGTGCCTAGGAAGATTAAGGCCATTTCGCAAGCTCAACAGCAGCATGGTGATCTTAACGATCCTCCTTTAGATGATAAAGGGACTTAGAAATAACATCTCAAAATAACCATGACCTAGCCCCAGGTGCAAGGTCACACAGCCACCTAGAAACATATTTAAGGATTCCCTTACAAACTTTGCTCAGACTGAAGAAGCTCCTTGGATAAGAAGCGAAACGTTTCCACTGCGAAAATAGAAATCCAGTTGACATGATTCAAGCTACAGACAATTCCACCTGGATGACTGAGAACCTTCATAGACATATAATTCACATAATTATATAATTCAATATATAATAATATTTTATTCAGGATTTTGTTTATTCTGCTCTTTTTCTACCAATTAATTATAGCAATAATGCCAATATAGGAAAGTAAATATAGAACAGAAGGTAGTAGAATGATTCCAGAACTATTCATTTCAGCTTACAGTGATTTGTGTGGCATAGCACATCAGTTCTTCAGTCAACAATGCATCTGATAGGTACTGCTCTTCCCAGCCCAGATTGCTGAGCCGCAAACAATCACCTGGGACTTTTCTGTTATCTCTATATGGACAGATAATCAGCTCACAATCTGGATTGTATGTAAAGGAATAGGAGAAATCCCTTCTAGTGGTTCTCTGAAGGTCAAAAGTCTAGTTGTATACTTATATAGTATAAAATTCCTTACCGGACCTAGAATCCAGTAGTTGATGTATATCCATAGCTATGGAAACCAAACAAAGGAAAGGCTAAAAGATGGCCAGCTTACAAAGGACCTTGAATTTGTTTCTGAAAAGTTCAGTTCCACAGCACCTCCCCCATATTTTACTCTCCAGATTTCAGTCAGCATTCAAACTAACCATAGGGATGGCTTAGTGAAACCCCTTCCTGTCAAGATTTCATAGCAGGTACAGTGATTAACAGCGTTCCGCACGCGTCATGCCGGCCACATGACCGCGGAAGCATCTTCGGACAACGCTGGCTCTTCGGCTAAGAAATGGAGATGAGCACCGGCCCCTAGAGTCAGACATGACTGCACAAATGTGCAGGGGGAAACTTTACCTTTACTTACAGTGATTAAAGTTTCCCTGCCATTCTTCAAGCAGACCCAAGGAGTTTAGTTTTGAGGGACCACCTCTCCCCAATTATGTCTACCCATCCCATTAGGTCTTGCAGGGGAGGCATGCTCCAGGTTCCCATCTACTCTAGAGTGTGATCTGGTGGGACACAGGAAGAAATCCTTTTCTGTCATGGTGCCCACCCTTTGGAAAATAATTTCCCCAGAGATTAAATTACCCCTGACTGGCCTTTTGCAAGGCCTTAAAGATATGGTTGTACCTCCAAATGTGGGGATCCAGATGTGCTGCACAGTCCATGCAATGGTTGTATGGATTTGTTTGCTGGTTGTTTTGATTGTATTATTCTTATTGTTTTGTGTTCTTTATGGTGTTTTTAATGCTGTTAGCCAACCAGAGTCATGAATTTGAGATGAGTGGCTATAAAAATGGTAATATTACACACATACATGCACACATTTATTGCACAGAATTAAGAAGCTATGCTTTAATGTATTCTCTGTCTAACATCACTCAGGAATCCTGCCTTTTGTATATGGTAGTATGAAAATTTGAATCCTGACTCTCTTGCTCCTGACCTTTCAAGTCAACAACCATGTGACTCCTTATTGCCAGCTTTGAAGGTTTCTGCCATCTGCCCCTTCTTTCTAGAACAGCTTTCTCCAAAAATTCCTTCCTCACCAGCTTCAACCCTTACACTTTCAATTTACCTGTGTAGATGAGTGTAGCTGTGGCCTTGAGAAGGATCAGGAGAGATAAAATGGTTGATCAGCCCTGGGAAAGTAGAAAGTATGAGAAAGAGACTCAGAATCATCTTTCCTTGACCCTGTGGTCCTTAAAAAAAGGGGGGCAGTGAAGGTTTTGGACAGGCTTCCAAGATCCTGTTAATATATCCTACTACTAGAAAGTTGCATTCCTGGAATCCCTGTGTATTCTGTTTCTTACCCTGGAACATTTCAAAGGGCTGACAGTCAAATACTGTATCTATGATGCTGGAAAAGCTTGCATATTGTTTATAGCCTCCTGCCACTCTGCCCTGGGACCACAAAGGAAGGATTTCTGGTTGGAAGACATTGAGGCATCTCTCACAAAGATCAACAGAAAACAAACAAATAAACAGGAAAAGAAAATCAGGGTTCAAATGCTTGATGCATTCGTGCACATTTTATGATCATCCAATAACACTGTGTTATGATTTTGAAGGAAGTGGCCGGTGGTAGCCTAGTGAATATGCTGGTTTGTTTAATTCATGATATAGAAGTAGTGTTCTTTATGCCATTCTTTGAAAAGTTTTTGGTGGTCATCTCCATGTTATCTTCATTGATTTCCCAAAGAATTAAGGGAATCCTGGCCAACCATAACTGATTTCCAAAAGTAAGTAAGTTAGTTCACCAGCAGAAATCAAAGTTGTAGCTAAAAATGAGAACTCAAGAAAACACTCTGAAAGAAGGCAATGCCAAACCACTTTTATATGTTTCCCAGGAAAAAGTACATGAATCTGTCCAGTACCAATTTAGTCCAATAATGAAATGCAAATCACTTTTCATTATAAAATCCAAAAAAATAACCCACCATAAATTAGTAGTTAATTATAATATAATAAAAATATAATATAATAATATAATATAATATAATATAATATAATATAATATAATATAATATAATATAATATAATATAATATAATAATATATAATACAATACAATACAATACAATACAATACAATACAATACAATACAATACAATACAATACAATACAATACAATACAATACAATACAATACAATACAATACAATATAATATTTGTTGTTGTTGTTCAGTCCCCGCATCAGGATCTTTTCCAGTGAGTCCTCTCTTCGCATTAGGTGGCCAAAGTATTTGAGCTTCAGCTTCAGCATCTGTCCTTCCAATGAGCAGTCAGGGTTGATTTCCTTTAGGATTGACTGATTTGACCTCCTTGCAGTCCAAGGGACTCTTAAGAGTCTTCTCCAGCACCACAGTTCGAAAGCATCAATTCTTTGGCACTCAGCCTTCCTTATGGTCCAACTCTCACAGCCATACATTACTGCTGGGAAAACCATACTTTAACTATACGGACCTTTGTCGGTAAGGTGATGTCTCTGCTTTTTAATATGCTGTCTAGGTTTGCCATAGCTTTCCTCCCAAGGAGCAAGCGTCTTTTAATTTCATGGCTGCAGTTACCGTCTGCGGTGATCTTGGAGCCCAAGAAAATAAAATCTGTCACTGCTTCCATTTCTTCCCCTTCTATTTGCCAGGAAGTGATGGGACCAGATGCCATGATCTGAGTTTTTTTAATGTTGAGTTTCAAGCCAGCTTTTGCACTCTCCTATTTCACCCTCATCAAGAGGCTCTTTCGTTCCTCTTCACTTTCTGCCATTAGTGTGGTATCGTCTGCATATCTGAGGTTGTTGATATTTCTCCCGGCAATCTTAACTCCGGCTTGTGATTCATGCAGCCCGGCATTTCTCATGATGTACTCTGCATATAAGTTAAATAAGTTAAATAAGCAGGGTGATAATATACAGCCTTGTCGTACTCCTTTCCCAATTTTGAACCAGTCGGTTGTTCCATGTCCGGTTCTAACTGTTGCTTCTTGACCCGCATACAGGTTTCTCAGGAGACAGGTAAGGTGGTCTGGTACTCCCATCTCTTTAAGAATTTGCCACAGTTTGTTGTGATCCACACAATCAAAGGCTTTAGCGTAGTCAATGAAGCAGAAGTAGATGTTTTTCTGGAACTCTCTTGCTTTTTCCATGATCCAGTGAATGTTGGCAATCTGATCTCTAGTTCCTCTGCCTCTTCGAAACCCAGCTTGCACTTCTGGTAGTTCTTGGTTCACATACTGCTGAAGCCTACCTTGTAGGATTTTGAGCATAACCTTGCTAGCATGTGAAATGAGCGCAATTGTACGGTAGTTTGAACATTCTTTGGCATTTCCCTTCTTTGGAATTGGAACGTAAACTGACCTTTTCCAATCCTGTGGCCACTGTTGAGTTTTCCAAATTTGTTGGCATATTGAGTGCAGCACTTTAACAGCATCATCTTTCAGGATTTTAAATAGCCCGGCTGGGATACTGTCTTCTCTTCTAGCTTTGTTGTTAGTAATGCTTCCTAAGGCCCACTTGACTTCACTCTCTAGGATGTCCGGCTCAAGGTCAGTGACCACACCATCGTATTTATCAGGGACATTAAGATCTTGCTTGTATAGTTCTTCTGTGTATTCTTGCCACCTCTTCTTAATCTCTTCTGCTTCTGTTAGGTCCCTGCCTTTTTTGTCCTTTATCATGCCCATCTTTGCACAAAACGTTCCCTTGATATCTCCGATTTTCTTGAAGAGATCTCTAGTCTTCCCCATTCTATTGTTTTCCTCGATTTCTTTGCATTGTTCATTTAAGAAGGCCTTCTTATCTCTCCTTGCTATTCTCTGGAAATCTGCATTCAGTTGGTTATATCTTTCCCTTTCTCCCTTGCCTTTTGCTTCCCTTCTTTCCTCAGCTATTTGTAAAGCCTCATCAGTCAGCCACTTTGCTTTCTTGCATTTCTTTTTCTTTGGGATGGCTTTAATTGCTGCCTCCTGTACAATGTTACGAACCTCCATCCATAGTTCTTCAGGCACTCTGTCTACCAGATCTAATCCTTTAAATCTATTCCTCACCTCCACTGTATATTCATAAGGGATATGATTTAGGTCATACCTGAGTGGTCTAGTGGTTTTCTGTATGTTCTTCAATTTAAGCCTAAATTTTGCGATAAGAAGCTCATGATCTGAGCCACAGTCAGCTCCAGGACTTGTTTTTGCTGATTGTATAGAGCTTCTCCATCTTTGGCTGCAAAGTATATAATCAATCTGATTTCAGTATTGACCATCTGGTGATGTCCATCTGAGTTGTCTCTTGTGTTGTTGGATAAGAGTGTTTGCTATGACCAGCGTGTTCTCTTGACAAATCTCTATTAGCCTTTGCCCTGCTTCATTTTGTACTCCGAGGCTGAACTTGCTTGTTATTCCGGTTTATATAATATTCCGGTTTAATGTAATATAATTAATATATAATATATAATAAATAAATATAAGGGGCACGATGGCTCAGTGGTTAAGATGCCAGGCTTGTTGATCAGAAGGTCGGTGGTTTGAGACCCTAATCCCGCGTGACGGAGTGAGCTCCTGCACTCGCCCCAAGTCTTGCCAACCTAGCAATTCGAAAGCATGCAAATGCAAGTAGATAAATAGTTACCACTTCGGTGGGATGGTAACAGCGTTCCGTGCGCGTCATGCCAGCCACCTGACCACGGAAGTGTCTTCGGACAATGCTGGCTCTTCAGCTAAGAAATGGAGATGAGCACCAGCCCCTAGAACTGAACACGACTGTGCAGGGGAAAACCTTCACCCTCAATAAATAAATATTTTGTAGGAATTTCACAAAATTTGCATTCACTATTTTGGAGATATACTTAAGCACCTTCATAAAAGAATGCAGATATCTCTAAAACTGTTTTGCATCTAAAAGAAATGCTCATGTATGATCTGATATGCTTTCAAACTCTTATTTTCCAGCATCAAAACTCCAATCATTTATCATCAGTTACACAGATTTTGAGAAGACAAGGGTTTTGTTTTTGTTTTTTTCCCCAATATTGGAAACATTTTTTCCACTTTCCTGTACCCCATTAAGGGTCAGAACAGACTAACTGATGGGTGGGAAATCACAAGAAAATACCAAGGCTGGTAATCTAAAAAGTTGAAAAGCCTTTGCGGAAAAATAGGCAATAGCAAATCACTTCTGCATGCTAACAAGAAAACAACAGGTTCATGCAATCGCCAGGAGTTTTGCTGTTTCAAAGAATACTACATTTCATTATTACCATAGAATATTATACATAGAAATAATGCAATCCCATGCAGGTATTGTTTGCACACCAATATAAATAAGGACCTTCTGCATTTCAGGTCATCATATATTAAGATGAAATATGAAAATCCTGCTTTATTTTAACTATATGCAGGCCTGGATAATTTTGAAAAAAATCAGACTAAACCAGGATAGACATGTAGATGCTAAAATAATAAGGAAAATCTAGTATAAAACAACTTGGTATTTTAATTTCCCAAGTTATTTCTGAATAGGTTATACTAAATGATAACTTGTTAATACATAAAATTAAAGGTTAAACCATTACATAAAATAAACTTATTTTGGGGAAAAATTGCATCCTTAAAAATGACTAAGTTTTCTGATTACTTAATACAATTCACAGTAGTCATGTTCAGACATTCTTCCTTGCCCCCACATTATTGTCCACAGAAGATAGTCCTGTCTTATCCAGGGTACTCCATTTGAGATGTTAGAATCCTGGTTTTTCAGGGTTGAAAAAAATCTGTAAAGATATGTTTGCCCTTTGCAGATAGTCACCCCTTCTATATACTGTAGAGGTTGCACAGAGGTTGAAAATCATGTTACCTGCTCAGGAAGCTTATATGAAAGAAGAAAGAAAGAAAGAAAGAAAGAAAGAAAGAAAGAAAGAAAGAAAGAAAGAAAGAAAGAAAGAAAGAAAGAAAGAGGGAGGGAGGGAGGGAGGGAGGGAGGGAGGAATATTTGAATGGGTTGGTACAGCTGGACTTTAATCCATGATCATCTGTACTGTAAGTGGCATTTTTTGTTTAAAGTACATTTCTAAAAAATTAACAATGTATATATTGATGCTCAAATACTCTTGATTTATTAAATATTGTTCCTTTGGAAGGGAAAATGGAGAGAGAGGGGAGGGTTATTGAAAAATAAAGGAAAACAAAACTAAACCAACCTGAATTAAAAATAAAAAATAAAAAATAAAAAAAATGAGGGATGCCAAAACTGTTCAGAGCTCATCTGCAGCATCTGAGCAAGAAACCCAATACACAATATAATAAAACAAATAAATAACAGCAAAAAGAAATAAAGGGGAAATTACCAAGTTTTCTTCTGTCAACAAGAACTATTCATTTGAGTAGGGTACTGAATAATATAATACAATTTTTTTAAAAAAATTGTAATCATAATGTAATCATAATGTTTGTTTGTTTATTTATTTGCTGGATATATATCCTCTTTTTGGGAACTCAAGACAGCATACATAGAACTTCTCCTTCCTTTTCTTTCCTCACATCATCAGTCCTGTGAATTGGTTGGGATCAGAAAGACTGTCACTTGCCTAAAGTCACTCAGTTGAACTCCAAGGGCTAAAGAAAGACTAGACACTTGGTTTTCCCACTCCTAGGCTAACACCTTGACCACTATACCACACTGTCTCACATATATCAAAGACTATTCATGAAGTCAGTGACGATTTTCTATACCATGCTGCATTTTTAGTGCATGAAATCTGTCATTCCTACAAGTTTGTGCCAGCCTTAAGGGACCCTGAAACTTGGGATGGATTTCTGCCATGTGGCTGTCAAAACTGATCAGCAAAGAAAGTGTGCTGAGGTACATCCTATACATTTGAAGATGTCAAAAGGGGGCCATGTGTATGAATTGCTGCCATTCAACCAGCAGAAGAGGATTCTTTATCAGACATATTAGAGTTTTCATTTTCACTTTGAAATGGTTCATTGTTCTGTAGCTAATATTGATCAATTTTCTCCCTATGCATAGTTTAATCTTATTCCTGAATTCACCTATTGTTGCGGCATGTAGATTAGAAAACAGTATCTGCAAATAAAATTTCCACAACTGAGACAATCAGTTCATATTGGTAGTTTAAAAAAACATATGCTTATCATGCTGAGAGAGATGAAACAATCTAGGACTATTTTAGTGAACTGAAATGTCTGATAGTGACTGGAGGAGTCCTTCTCCTATGATATTCTGCTATCTTTTCTTCCGGTTAAGGTAGAAACATTTTCCTTTTGGACTTGAATGATCACATTTTTAATGGGTATTTGAAGCAATCACCAATGTATTGACATATATGGTGAGCATGAAGTGTTTGCAAGATACATCTATCATTCTGGATCAGAGGAATGGATTCTGACAACAATGCTTGTTGACATTTATTCACATGGTCCAATTTCATTCCATGATATTTTCATAGTGTTGGCAATTTATGTTCCTTGGGGAATAGCATCATTAATTCTATGACAGCAGCTCTGAACATCTATGATTATACACCATCATTTCTGAACAGTAGGTAATTATGGCAGGGATAAATGTTTTCTTGGTGACAAAACATCTGCTTTTGTGTTGTACTGACCATCTGTTATAACTATTGGTGCATGTATAACTTTGTTTTTAAATACTTTCTAGAAGCTACCTTTTCCAATTTATAGTCTCTGTCTCCCCAAACTGATTTAATTTCAACTTATGTTCCATTCCTTAAAGGAGATAAACTCTTATCTGAGCATAGTTGCTTTGATGTAAAATGACTTCTTATTGTTTTGGAAAATGCTATTGTGATGTAGAGGTATGAGCATAACTGTAGAAAATAGACCATATTTGTAGGACCTTCTCAGAAGAGACCATGAGAACCAAAGACCTTTCATTACTTCTGAAAAAGAGATAGTAGTTGAAACATTTTCCAGAACAAAGCACAACACAAATTAACAAAGAAACCTATCACAGTGGTCATGATCCTTTTTATTCTATTTGAAAGTGCATGCAAATTGTAATTTACATATTGTTTCTACATTATCTCATCCCCAGCATGTTATACTTTCTCTTCCATTGTTTCATCAATTGACCCTTATTTCATTTTATTTTTTTTAAAAATATTTCTCTTCTTTTCAATCCCAAAAGATTGCATAAACTGTGGAGTCCTTGGTGTTCCCTGAGTTTAGTTGTTTGCTTGCAGACATTTCATTGCCTGACTAGGCAACATTTTAAGTGCTAGAAAGGAGTGGGGTTTGCTCTCTGTTTATATACAGTAGCTTCCCATGCCTGTGTTGGTGGGGGTGTTGTTCTCTCCTTGATAGTTCCTTGATTAGGCTGTTGTTTACTGCTTGATTGTTTGACTGAGTTAGTAGTTCCTTGATTAGGGTATAGTATACTGCTTGATTGTTCGTCTGGTGTTAATCCTGGTGTTAATCTTTGCTTATTTATTTATTTATTTATTTATTTATTTATTTATTTATTTATAATTCGATTTGTATTCACTGCTCCATCTCCCCACAGGGGGACTCTGGGTGCTTATCTCGGTGTTGATTGCTGGCAAGGAGGAGTTCTGGTCTTTTTGTTTCATTTTTAGCTTTTTTTAATTGACTCTTTTGAATGGTATGTAAATGTTGTTTACCTCTATGTGCCTGTTGATGGCTGACTTGTCTGAGTGCCAAGTTTCCAGGAATTCCCAGCATTTTTGGATTTGGCTTGGTCTTGGATGCTCACAGTTTCCCAGTTGAAGGTATGGTTGAGTCTGTCCATGTGTTGTGAGATTAAGGAGTTTTCATTGTGTCTTCCGACTGCTTTTTGGTGTTCACGGATGCGCTTTGCTAGTCTTCTGCCTATCTGTCCTATATAGTGGCTGTTACAGTCCTTACGCTGTATGTTGTAGATGACTCCTGTTTTTTTCTTCTTGGGCTACTGGGTCTTTTGGTTTACTTAAGATGTTTTGGAGGGCTTTGGTTGGTTTGTATGCTACGATGATGCCATGTGGTTGTAATAGTTTGTTGGTAGTTTCCGAGATGTTTCTGATGTATGGTAGTGTTTGCATCATTAAGTTTGCATCATTTTGAATAAATATTATTTTCCCTTATTCTCTATATTCTCAGTCATTCCCCACCCCTATTGGTCCTAAGCCTTGTCCGTCATAGTTTTTTTCGCCTCTCTCTCATTTCCAGGAACTTAAGCTCTCCGGAATTCAGTATATATGTTTTACAAATTTCCCTAGCACCCTGTTTGTTTAAATTCTCTGCTGCATGTTTGCTGAGCTCACCTTGGCTGTCTGTTCCATGATAAATTCCCTGATCTTAGATCAAATTGAACCACTTGAAGAATATGGGAAGGCCTGCCAAATCTATCAATCTAGTCCAGCATCTTGTTTTCAAAGCAGTGTCCAGTGAGATCCTTTGGGAAATCTACAAGCAAAACATAAATGAAATAGCATTTTTCTACTGTCTGTGCTAAGCATGTAGCCTTTAAAAGGACAGTGTTTGATTGTGAAAGCTTTTCTAGCTGATTACCTGTTGTTTAGGCTATTTAATGTGTATTTTCAAAAACTTTTTTTTTTACATTAAAAAGGTAAAGGTTCCCCCCGCACATTTGTGCAGTTGTGTCCAACTCTAGGGGCCGGTGCTCATCTCTGTTTGTTAGCCGAAGAGCCAGTGTTGTCCGAAGACGCTTCCACAGTCATGTGGCCGCATGACGCACGTGGAACACTGTTACCTACCCACCAAAGTGGTACCTATTAATCTACTTGCATTTGCATGCTTTCGAATTGCTAGGTTGGTAAGAGCTGGAGCTAGTGCGGGAGCTCACTCCGCACCGAGGGCTAGGGATTCGAACCTCCAAACCTGCGACCTTTTTTATTTTTTAGTTGTTTAGGCTATTTAATGTGTATTTTCAAAAACATTTTTTTTACATTGGTGATGTACAGAATGGTGGCTGCCAGTTAACAGCCCCTAGGTGAAATTCGATTATGGTAAACAGTTTTGCCCATTACACCAAATGTTCCCTTATCCTGATAAATCAGCTAAAATAGCATGCCATTCTGCTGTTTGCAAATGGGGTTGGGGGCATTTTAGCTTTGCTCTAAAAATTAAGTAATAATACTGTAATTACTTGTCATAGCTGCCTGTGGGAATTTTAAAAGGTGACATCAGGGTGTCTGACAAAGAATTTTCTTTTTAAAATGCTGGAGGGTCTTATATGAGAGCATTTCCATTCTAAACCCCAAATCCACTGCATGCTAATCATATAGCAAGGGACTCAACAATGCCCCAGCCCTTAATACACTAGGCATAGAAATAGTGAAGGCTCCATTTGCTGTTCACAAGGTACACAAACAGAGCACAGTCACCAAATGAACCACACTGGCTTGAATGCCCTGCAGGGTTTTCAGCACATTACTATAGGTGCTAATGGGCTGGAAAGAGTTTTCGGTCCATTAACAATTTAGTCATAACTTTAGCACTACAGAATTGTCCATGATTATCAGACTATCACATTGCCCTGAGACAGGATTTGTAGATTTAAGCATCCCCAAACAGAGATCTACTTATCACTTTCTTAAGGATCTCAAATGCAGAAAACTGCAAAGCTTCCCTTGTCCCCTATTCCACTGAAATGAATATTGAAACTATTCCATTAGAACAAAGCCAGTTTGCTTAATGTGGATACAAAGCAAATACCACCTTATATCATAGCCTCAAAGGCACTCTGTAAGCATCCTGATTTGATCATTTCCCTTGGGCGGCTAAAATAAAGGAGCAGTTTTCAGGGATCTAATAGTCTTTTGTGAATGGCCATTGCTTTGCTTTTGGCTCCATAGAAGAGATATTGTGCAAGTGAGGCAATCAAGGAAGTGACTCCATATGTCAGAGCTATATAGCTTGAAGACCACAGACCCAAAGGTTCTCCTGATTCTGCACTATATTGAAGCAGAAGAAGGAAATTATGAAACATAAGAGTAATTAAATTGTGATTAAATTAAAGAAAATTTAGTCTTTCTACCATTCCCATTAACTTCTGCTCTAGCCCATATACAGTGTAGTCCTTGGCTACTAATCAAAGGCCAAGGGCATCACACAATTTCAGAAAAAATGTGCACCTCTGAGTGTTTATGCAGAAGTAAGTCTCATTCAGTTCAATGGAATGTTTTATCAGTCATGTACATATATGACTGCAGCTGACTTTGAATGTATATGCTTTCTGACTCTTCCTTTTCATTTTCTTTCTCTGTTCTGTCATTAAGTCCAGAAACTGTGAGACAGAGCCAAAGAAATATCTGTTTCCCTGCCAAATCTGAATTACTATTCCTCTTCTGGCAGAAAGTGATTTTTTTATATAAATCATCATCAACAACAATAACAGGTAGCTTCCTTTCAGATGGTACATTAGGGGAAAGAAAAAAGAAATACTCAGACAGAATTCTTGGAAATGATGCAATGTTTCCATTGACCATTAAAAAGAAAAAACAACCTCCTTTACAGGCCCAAGCCTAATAGGTCAAACAGAGATTTTTTTTTTACTTGTTCATCATTTCTTAGAATTAGATTCTTAAAGAGCTATAATGTTTAATTTGAAGACATCTGAGTACAGCTGGCATAGGGTATGGTATAGGAATATAAAAATATGATTCATTCCTTCAATCAAGATCCATTTTGCATGATCAGCACCATTTAGTTTCCTGGACAGTATTTTCAGAAAACTCCTGGTGAACAAAAATGTTCTTATTTATCTTTATTTTGTTTGGCTTGGCTAGCTCTTAATTCATTTTGTTTGAATTATTGGAGGTTTCATAGCCCCCATTTTGTACAACTATAGTTTAGTTTGTATTCAAATACCAGAACTGCTGAGTTGGATGCAATTTTCTACAAAAGTTAGGTCTACAATGAGCTCCACCCTGCGCAGACACAGGAGTGACCCACTTTTCTTTGATAAGGGTTGTCCACAATGAGAAAAACATCTTCTGCACTTCCTTTAGCCAGACAATAACTTTTGTCCCAAATTGCTTCCTACTGAAGCAAAGTACCTTTCTGAATAATAACCCTATATACATAATAGTGGTGAACATGATGCACTTTTGAAAAGTAAAAGGGGAAAAAAAAGTAGAAAAATGGCTGTTGTGGGTCTTCCGGGCTGTGTGGCCATGTTCTGGAAGTTGTGGTTCCTAACGTTTCGCCAGCATCTGTGGCCGGCATCTTCAGAGGGCAGGAGCACAGACAGAAAGACTGTCTGTGCTCCTGCCCTCTGAAGATGCCGGCCACAGATGCTGGCGAAACGTTAGGAACCACAACTTCCAGAACATGGCCACACAGCCCGGAAGACCCACAACAGCCATCGAACTCTGGCTGTGAAAGCCTTCGACAATACAAAGTAGAAACACTTTCAATCAGAATATCAAGTATAAGGTCCAGCTGATGTTTTCTATGTACACCTTCCAGAATTCCTCACCATTCTCCATCTGGCTGCAAGTGCTATGAATTGTATAGGCCATGTGTTGTCTACATTGGTGTAGGCCTGCATCCTTCAGAAAAATAAGCCATTACTTCTATCAATTAGCTACCAGAATTATTTAAAAATAGGGTTGCTGCTCCTTTCTTCATAGAAGCTTAGGCTGACCATACGTCCTGTTTTGAACGGGACTGTCCCATTATTTGTTATAGTAAAAATCTCAATTTTGTCCAGTTTTTGAAAGTTACAAGCCCCCCTGCCTGCACACACACACACACACATCCCCCCCGCACCCCCGCACCCCCCCCCCCACATGCACGCCCTCACACCCACTTTGTCCGGCAATGTTTTTGCTTCAAGAAAATATGGTCAGCCTATAGAAGCTGTAATCCAGGGATATATAGCATCCATTGGTTTGAGGGCTAGATAGCTTTGTGTGACATGTTGAGGGCCATGCTAAAAATAGAAGGTGTCAGGACCAAAAGTGGACCTGATTTTTTTAAGGAAGAATTGTTGGAGGATTTAAGGAATGGGGTGGGGGAAAAAAGATAAAAGACACCAATTTTATCCTTAAAATCCCAATAAAAAACTTAGTGCTTGCCAAGATTTCAAAGTGCTCTGAAATTGGACCCATAATGTATATATTCAATCTATTTTTCATTTCAATATTAAGTTAACAAATATGCTCAGGAAAATTAAAAGTATGGAAGTCGTAACTTTGAAAAAGAAAAGCTTGGACTCTTATAATTCCATAAAAACTTAATTAATAACTTATCAATTTGTTTAAAATATCAAAGAGGAATTAATATAGACATCCCTCTTAAGTATATTCAAATCATGATGTTTACATTCATTTTCACAACATTTATTTTTTTTCTCCATAGGCTCATTACCTACTCATTACCTTTCAAGCATCTATTATGGTGAACATTAATCTATGTTATGCAATTTGAAATATTTAGGTCTATCAACAAAGATATTTCCCTAGGAATAATTATCCCCCAGTATTTAATAGAGCATGAACAAAAAAACACAACCCCCTTTTTCATGTTTTTATTGAAACATTATTGCATATATATTTATTCCAATTTGTTATTCAATCAGAACATGTACCATATTAATGTACAATTGCCACTGAACTAGGCAAAAGCTTTGATAATAATTAAAAAGGGCCAAATATCATTAGTATAGAATAATTTATATTCAGTTCTAGTTGCCTGTATACCTTGAATATCGTTAAGATTCTCTTATAAGATAAGCTGAAGATTTCATCCTCAGATTTAAAAAAAGAGGAGATAAATGACATCCTTGACAAATTCCACAATATGTCTACAGTAAATTGGGGAAACAATCCTGTTTGTAATTGCTTAGGAACAGGTCTACAATAATAAAATTTAACCGAAGAAAGAAAATTTGAGGATTTTGCCCCTATAACTTGTTAAAAAAAATAATTTTTCCATATCAAAGGCTTTTTCCCTACTCAATGAAGCTATTACAGCTGTTTCAGAGTGAATTGCTAAAATACCTACCAACAATGCAGTGTTATTGGAAGTTTGATATCCTTTCATAAAACCAGATTGTGCAATATGAATTATTAATGGCCATACTTTCTGCAATCTCTGTGCCAAAATCACAGTCAACATCTTTGCATCCACATTTAGCAAAGGAATTCAGACAGTAACTTACAAAATGTGAAGTGTCTTTGCTGTGCAAGCCTCATCAAATGACAAGGGAAGGGCCTCATTTTCAAAAGACTCATTATATGTATCTCTAAAAGTCTAACAGCCAAGTTATCTTTACATTTTCCTCATTTCTCTATGGGAAACCATCTGGCCCAGTGGCCTTCCTAGATTTCATACTTTCAATTGTGTCAGATATCTGGCAGTGTTAAAGGTGTGGTTGAACCCTTCAAAGACATGAACATTTCAGTTAAAATACTATCAATATGTTCACAGGGTATCTCTATATTTCAACTTTTAAGACGTGCAATTGAAAATAAATTTTATGTGACAGTATTAGGTTGCATTGTAGGAGCTTTCTGAGTTTGGCCTTTCGGCTTTATTACTGTTATAGATAACTTCACCATTGCAGGAGTCTTTAAGAACTGAGGTTTGTTTCTTGGTTGGAATTACATGTCCTACCATCTTACTGTTATAGGCCACATCTGATGAGTCAGATTCTGAATTGGAGGAACAGGGCTTAACATGTTCTGACCTTACCACTTAGGAACCAGCAGGCTCTTAGAATTCTGCAGATCAGTGTCAGAAAGAGTAGGACTAATAAGATAGTAAGCTTGCAAATCTAGGGTAATCAGGTAATCAGCAGGCAGGAGGCTGAGTCATCTGACCTAAAGTCCAAAAAGGAAAAGATTCTCAGCTCTCGCAGATGTAAAAAAAAAATTATGGCAGGTAGAACAGAGACCTTTAGTGAGGCACCTTAAAAGGAGAATAGACATGCCTGACTCAGTGCTGCAAGATTTATAGCTGCCATGAAGAACTCTCGCCTAAATCTGACCTCATGCTTGGATGGGATGGTCCTGCAGATGTTTTGATGCCTTCTTGGTAGATTATTAATTTGGCTGATGAGGTGGTGGTTCTTTCATTTCTCTGTGTTGATTGCTTCCTGTATAATTGGTGATGTTGACAGCTATGTGATAAAGGGCTCATTGGGTTGTTGTTCTTTCCTTACCTTTGCTGAAGTTGGGGTTGTTAGGTGAATAAAGAGATGACTGTAATTTATCTAAGTGTTGGTTGATTGCTGTGTGGTGTGGAGGGAAATTCCCAGTGGATGAAACTTCTACACTGGCTCCTCACACCTTCTTTTCATATAATTGTCTCAGAGTAGTTTCTCAAACTCCAGCTCTTCTACAGCACTTATCCTATGGCTGCACAAATCTAGATTACATACATCTAGATGGCAGCCAAGATATTAAAAATCTCTAGGAGGCCTTTCACATGATGGATGATATTGGTTAGCCTGGAATTTTGGCCAGAAGAATAACCCAGCCTGGCCCTTAGAATGTTGCACATTAAAATTGTATGGACAACACTACAGCACAGACTCCTTTCACACACATGGCTATGAGGGTCAGTGAGACTTAGGACAGCATTCCTGCTGGCTCCAAGCAGGAGGGAACATAGCAAAGCAGCTGTACAGATGTGGCCTTCTCACTCTTCTTCCTGCCAAGGGGAAAATCTAATTTATTCAATCATTTACTTAAAAAAAATCAGGTACTACACAATTGGATCTAAAATGTAAACATAAATAACCCTCTGAACAAATACATTTTTACTGCGAGGTCTGCCATTTTGTTCCAACCACAAATTGGATTTGTCACTATTTTGAAATAATTGGCAGCAATTTTAAGAGCATAACAGTTCTTTACTTCACCATCCAGTGGTAAGCAAAATATTGCAAGGTAAATATTTATCCCTTCTCTCACTATATTGCAAATATGGTTGTAGTTTTTAACAACCTTGGATGACATATTGTTTGTTTGTTTGTTTGTTTGTTTTCCAGCATGTACCAGGAAAGTTGCTTACCTGGAAAGCTACAAGATGTTATTGTATACCAACTTCAGGAAAAAAAACTCTACCACAATAGGATTTGGTCTACAATTAAACTGGAATCTTGACAAAACTCTACAGTATATGAAGCATATATGGGAAATTATCTTTTTTTTTCTAATCTGAACAATTCCTGAAAATATTTATCCAGAATGGCCACTGGAAGTTGCTCAACCTCTGCCTATGGGAAGTTTAAAAATATGAGCTTGACTCTGAGCCAGCAAATGTGACCTTGACTTTGAGCCATGTTTTCTGGGTAGCCTATCAACTCCTTTCCCAATGTTGTATCTTTCATTTTGAGCTCTTGTGTCAATTTCCCATGGAATTCAAACACTATTTTCTAAAGCTTTTTTTAGTATTTATCTGAATTGCATCAAGCTTTATTTTAAACATTCCAACCATTCAGACATCTTTTATAAACCTTCTATTTATTGATGGTATTATGACCAGGAGCATAACATTAGAAACATCTCCTGTTTCAATTCCAGACACTAGCTCAGGAGTTAAAATTGTTATCTGCACATTGCCCATCTTATCAGCCAAAGCAATTCCTTCTTCAGAAGCAGCCAAATTCTCTGGCATAGAAGCAATTGGATCAACAGCTGTTAGGGATTTTTCTATCTCTCCTGGAGATGGTGCTGTTTGAGTAGGCAAAACAGAGGTGGAAAGAAAGCTTGTTTCTTATGGCTGTTGTGGGTCTTCCGGGCTGTGTGGCAGTGTTCTGGAAGTTGTGGTTCCTAACGTTTCGCCAGCATCTGTGGCCAGCATCTTCAGAGGGCAGGAGCACAGATAGAAGCAAAATCTCTGTGCCCAGGTAGAGTGGCAATGTTCTATTTATAGAGCTAAATTATAGGAGATTAGATGGGGTTTTTTTGTTGTGTTGAAATGTTAACGAGTGGCTGATGAGCGTGATTAGCATGTTCATTGTGAGAAGTATTCCCATGTCCTGGTGGTTGGACTGAGTTCGTTGACCTTTTGCAGGCTGTGTTTTTCAGGACTGGTAGCCAGGTTTTGCTAATTTAACGTTAGGAACCACAACTTCCAGAACACGGCCACATAGCCCGGAAGACCCACAACAGCCATTGAACTCCGGCCATGAAAGCCTTCGACAATACTTGTTTCTTATGCTTACAAGGTATATTATTTCCCCAAATTCCAAGCTTAATAGACAATGGTTTAATCATGAATGCTTCTGCTTATTAATTATTTTGATAAGCAGTCCAGATATAGCTTTCAATATGTTATGGACAGAGGGAAGAACAATCTGCAGCTCAGCATGTTGCCACCATAACACTGCTTCTACCTCCCTCCTACCTATCTACTAGTATTAATATTTTATTGTGACTCATAGTTTTGACAATTTTGTGTTTGTAGTCTTTTGATTTTTGGCTGCAAAAATAAAGGAAACTAACTCCCCATGTCTAGAGAAAAGTATCTTTGAATCAGCAAAATTCTGGTTTGTATTAGGTGGTCTCTATCTGCATGACATTCCATCCTAATATTATTTTTCTCCAGCAAATTATTAAAAACAAATTCAATTTGTTATGCAATTATATGGATTATATATGTTTCATTCATACATGCTATTATGTATATGTTTCTGCATGCAAATTACATGACTATATGTACACTTTTTAATACACTTTTTCTATTCTCATATAAAAACAAGTAAACATAATATACATTGTTTATTTATCTGTTAAATTTGTATGCTGCCTGACACTCAATCACTCTGGGTGGTTCACAAGTAAAACTGTTTTAAAAAATGCAATAAAAAACAGAAAAAGTTTCTCAACTTTCCAAAATATACATTGATTTTACTGGTGAAGGAGCCGTTGAAACCACCAAACATGTTTTATTATATTGTTTATTTTACATTGACCCTTGTTGTGAGCTGTTAACCCCACACCTAATTAAATATCCTGGTCACTCTGGTCAGTTTTATTTAAAATGTTTCCTTCAGATTTAAATGATTCTATTTCCTTAGGTATGGCCAACTTTTGTTGTGTAATATGTAGTTGTGCAACAGTCTGATTAATCTGTTTACCTAATTGGCTAATCAATATTAGCTGCAGTACATGTATGCAATGTGTTTTATGGACTGGCCATTGATTGTAATTAAGATTTTTGTCTTGTCTATATTGATTTTACATGTAGTTTTTGTAAACTGTCATTTAATGTGTAGTTTTCTCAAATAATTACTGTTTTACATAAACCTTTTATCAAATTATTTATTTTTTATTATTTTTTTTATTTATTATATTTATATCCCACCCATCTCCCCCACAAGGAGGGACCCTGTAAAAGGAAATAGTTTATTTATTTATTTAATTTTTATCCTGCCTTTATTATTTTTATAAATAACTCAAGGCGGCAAACATACCTAATACTCCTTCCTCCTCCTATTTCCCCCACAACAACAACCCTGTGAGGTGAGTTGGGCTGAGAGAGAGTGAGTGGCCCAAGGTCACCCAGCCGGCTTTCATGCCTCAGGAGGGACTAGAACTCACAGACTCCTGGTTTCTAGCCCAGCACCTTAACCACTAGACCAGGAGTCGGCAAACTTTTTTTGCCGGGAGCCATTTTGACATGCTCGTGCACATTTTGAAGTGCTCGAGAGCCAGGGGGCGGGGTTTGCGGGCAGGGGCCAATCGCATGGAAGGGGGAGGGGTTTGCGGGCAGGAGCCAATCGCGTGTAAGGGGGCGGGTTTTGCGGGCGGGAGCCAATCGCGTGGAAGGGGGCGGGGTTTGCGGGCGGGGCCAATTGCGCACACTTAGGGCCTGCTGCCGCCATGCCCACTGCAGTGCCCGCCGCCGCCATGCCCGCTGCCATGACTGCGCACGCGGAGCTGCCTGCCTGGCACTCGGGCGCTCTGGCTGGGGTGCAGCGGGACGGGAACATCGCCGGTGGCCCACGAGGACCGGCCAGGGAAGGCGCGCAGGCGGAGCTCCAGTCCCGCTGCACCCCAGCCGGAGCGCCCGAGTGCCAGGCAGGCAGCTCCGCCCGCGCGCCTTCCCTGGCCGGTCAAGATCCCTTCCCCGCCCCCAGCAGAACCAAATATGTTAAAAAGTGGGTAGGTAAAGCACGCTCGCATAAACATCCTGGTTCCTTCATGATCAGTTGAGCAGCAGCCACGCAGCAGCAGCAAGCAGGCGTCTTTGACAAATTGCTCTGGAAGGGGGCAGGGGAGGTTTGGAAGAAGGGAAAGAGAGACTCGACTGCTCCAGTCGCTTCTCTTCCGGAGCCAAATCTTCCAAAGGGGCAGCGGCAGCAGCGGCGTCCTGGAAACCGGAAGCACTGATGGCCCACCACCGCTGCTGCCCCTTCGAAAGGGCAGACTCCGGGGACCCCGAAAATGCCCTCGGTTCCGGCAGGGAGGCAAAAATCACGTGTGCAGGCTACCGGGCTTCCCGACGCACAGCTGATTGGCGTGGTGGGGGGGGACGGGGTGGAAATTCTCTGTGCTGATCAGCTGTGCACCGGGAAGCCCCCCGCGCGCGCGATTTTTGCCTCCCTGCTGGAACCGAGGGCATTTTCGGGGTCCCCAGAGCCTGCTCTTCCAAAGGGGCAGCGGCAGCAGCGGCGTCCTGGAACCCGGAAGCACTGATGGCCCACCACCGCCGCTGCCCCTTCGAAAGGGCAGACTCCGGGGACCCCAAAAATGCCCTCGGTTCCGGCAGGGAGGCAAAAATCACGCATGCAGGCTGCCAGGCTTCCCGACGCACAGCTGTTTTGCGCGGTGGGGAGGGGGACAGGGTGGAAATTCTCTGTGCTAATAAGCTGTGCGCCGGGAAGCCCCCCGCGCGCGCGATTTTTGCCTCCCTGCTGGAACCGAGGGCATTTTCGGGGTCCCCAGAGCCTGCTCTTCCAAAGGGGCAGCGGCAGCAGTGGCATCCTGGAACCCAGAAGTACTGATGGCCCACCACCACCGCTGCCCCTTCGAAAGGGCAGACTCCAGGACCCCGAAAATGCCCTCGGTTCTGGCAGGGAGGCAAAAATCGCGCGTGCAGGCTGCCGGGCTTCCCGACGCACAGCTGATTGGCACGGAGAATTTCCACTCCGGGTGGCCTGGCAGCGCACGCGCACGCGATTTTCACCTCCCTACCAGAACCGAGGGCATTTTTATCAGCGCTTCCAGCTTGTCACGCGACACACTTGGGGGGCCCCGGCGACACAGTATTGTGTCGACACACAGTTTGGAAAGCCCTGGGTTAAGGCGATGGGCAAGTGCCCGTTGTCAAGATGGCTGCTGGAGACGGAGGCTTCCAAACTCTCGCGAGACTGTGTGAAGCCCGTCCCCGGAGGAAAAAGAGAGGCTGGGCCTAGGCGGTTGCCAGGGGTATGCCCACAGCCACGCACACCATGCCCGCTGCCGCGCCTGCCCCCGCCACGCCCGCCACGCCTGCCTGCGGAAGAGCCACACTCAAGGGGCCAAAGAGCCGCATTTGGCTCGCGAGCCGCCATTTCCGACCCTTGCACTAGACCAAACTAGGCAAACCACTAGACCACTAGACAAACGTAGTTAAGAACCATTTCACATTCTCCATTTCTCAGCATCCTGAAAACATAGTAAGATATAGTTTGAACATCATGTTATCCACCTTTTTGAAACAGCCCTAACAATTTGACCACATGTTGGTTCTAGTATATCCTGATCTCCAATATTGGAATCACTATTTGAAATCCAATTTTTTATGAGATGTCCATATAACAAGTGGCTGAAGTGAACTTGACTTAAGGCTCACTGCATTTTGTACATTAAATACTTAATATGCAATTAATCTCAAACAGGTCTCCAAAATATGTTAGCATATAGAGTTGAAATTCTGTGTCTATAAGATGAAGCTGTTATGAATTTTTTACTGTCTGAGACCAGCAGATTCAGGGAACAGATTCAGCTCTTTGTCATTTCTATCCTTTTTGCAGTCATTCATTATGCTAGGAAGAACTAAAGAACAGATATTGCATGACCCGTAAATTGTAGCTCAGTTCCCCAGCTGATGTCTATTTATTGATGTCACTAACTGCAGGCACAGCTCACTGAGCATGAATGTCTGAAGAAGGAATGGGTTCACATGTACATTTTCCACATAAGCCAGGACTTTGTATTATAAGGATTGCATGCCAACCAGTTGGGCTTTGCTGCTGCAGACATTTTCACTCGATGCACAAATATCTGGAGCAGCCAACCTTCCACTTTGAGTATTCCAGGTAAAAATCTGAACCGGGTTGATCTGTGTGACCTGTCAAAGGGTGATACATCTTATCAACAGACATTTTCCTGTGTGGAAATAAATTGCACAGAAATATAATCAATGATGGCAATGCAAGCCACCAGGAAATAACACTGTGTTATCCCTCAGGGAAAGGACATTTTCGAAAATGTAGTTCCAACATGTTTAATAAAGCATTTATTAGCTTAGGTTGGTTTTCTGACTTTTAACATGTTATTATTAAAATATGGCTTTGTCATCAGTTTATTCCTAAATGAACCCTCTGCTTGATGAAAAAGAAATATACCATTTTATTACATTTCGTTAACTGCAGGCCAAATTTTCTTCCTGGATTCTCCTGCTTTCAATGTTGCTGGAATGGATAACAATTCAAGGAAGTGGCTTGGGGGAAAGCAACATTTGCTGAAAAATATAATCATGTTGCATTTCCTTCTGCATTTGTTCAGTAATACCAAATCTATACAATTTAGAAATATTTCATATTGAATCAGGTCCAACTAGTTTTGTTTCAAGCCTCCAAAGTATCCAAATGATAACATAAGCCTTCTTAAATAGTTCTATTTGACTTCCACCCATTCAGAATGGCTTGTTAATGGAGACAATTTACCCATTCATTCAAAACTTACAAACATTTGATAACTCTTGACTGATTGTGTAAACTGTTTCCATCGAACAGTATAGTTCTGAAGTTGATTCATAATAATATATGAAAGTTCCAGTTATGTTTCATATTCTAGTAACCAATGAAAAACTTCCTATAAGCTGTTCTGTAGCTTGAATCATGTCAACTGGATTTCTATTTTCTTAATGGAAACGTTTCGCTCCTTATCCAAGGGGCTTCTTCAGTCTGAGCAAAGTTGGTAAGGGAATCCTAAATATGTTCCTAGGTAGCTGTGTGACCTTACACCTGGGGCTAGATCATGGTTATATTGAGATGTAATTTTTAAGTCCTTTTATCATCTAATGGAGGGTCGTTAAAAACACCATGCTGCTGTTGAGCTTCTGAAATGGTCTTAATCTTCCTAGGCACAGAAGACAACACGGGGAGGAAGATGGGGACAACACCACATACCTGTATATTTCAAACCCACCAACACACTGAGACAGAGGCTTGTACACCCCAAAGATCAAACTCCAAAACATAAGAAAAGCAATGTAGTTTATGCAATCCAGTGCAGTGAGGAGTGCTCTGAACTCTACATTGGAGAAACCAAACAACCTATGTACAGGAGGATGGCACAACACAGGAGAAATAACACCACAGGACCAGAGTCAGCAGTTTATCTTCATCTAAAAGAAAAAGGACACTCATTTGAGGACATTAATGTTCACATTTTAGACAGAGAAGATAGGTGGTTTGAGAGAGGGGTCAAGGAATCCATTTATGCCAACTTGGAAAATCCTTCCTTGAATAGAGGTGGGGGCCTCAGGCACAAACTCTCCCCCATCTTCCTCCCCGTGTTGTCTTCTGTGCCTAGGAAGATTAAGACCATTTCAGAAGCTCAACAGCAGCATGGTGTTTTTAACGACCCTCCATTAGATGATAAAAGGACTTAAAAATTACATCTCAATATAACCATGATCTAGCCCCAGGTGTAAGGTCACACAGCTACCTAGGAACATATTTAGGATTCCCTTACCAACTTTGCTCAGACTGAAGAAGCCCCTTGGATAAGGAGCGAAACGTTTCCATTAAGAAAATAGAAATCCAGTTGACATGATTCAAGCTACAGAAAATTCCACCTGGATGACTGAGAACCTTCATAGTCCTATAAGCTGTTAGTTTTAACTTCTTTGACCAGCTAAAATAATTCACTGAATACTTTGGACGGCATAGTTAGAACAGTTTGCTCTTTCCTTTTCTTCTTGCTGTCCAAGTTCACAATGAGTTGTCCATCCTGTGTTGAGTGGTGAGTGGTGAGTGGTGCTAGAGTTTAAGAATATTCTCAGTTCTTCTCTCAATTTTTTAAAAAAAATATTGCGTCCTTGCTTCCCAACAAGATGAAGGTATTTTGTCTGATTTTAGCTGATTCTAACCATCACTTAGAGCCAGTTTGGTGTAGTGGTTAAGGCACTGGGCTAGAAACCAGACTGTGAGTTCTAGTCCCACCTTAGGCATGAAGCCAGCTGGGTGACTTGGGCAAGTCGCTCTCTCTCAGCCCTAGGAAGCAGTTAAGGGCAAACCACTTCTGAAATCTTGCCAAGAAAACTGCAGGCAGTCACCAGGAGTCAACAATAACTGGAAGGCACACATACAAAAAAAACCCTTACATTTTTGTTAATGATATGCACTTGTTTCTGATTAATAACAAATATTTTATATTTTAAAATAATCTTGGGAAAAAAGAATAATCTAACATGTTTTGACAGAAAATCCAATCTCCTTGAATTCCATTTTCACATGCACATGTTCACACTCACATATTCAAGTATATGTGTGTAATTTATAAAAAAAAATTAACACACTATGCAATTATTGATTGTAAACCGCCCAGAGTCTACCATGGTAGAGATGGGCGGGGATAAATTCAAATAATAAAATAAATATTAAAAAAAACAAAATCCTACCTGCATTAGGATTTGTTCTTTACCAATTAAAAGAAAAGCCTTGTTATAAATAAATAATGTTTGTGTGCTTGTGTGCATGCAGGCACACTGTCACACATAAAAAGCAGGTTCTACAGGCAAACACATTTTAACCTGAGAGACAACTATAACAGGATTTAAGAAACGAATTACTTTGTTACAAAAGTGTCCATCTCATGGATAAAAAACATTAAGTGAACTATTTCAGAGAAGAAAGAGGCAAAGAGGAAACAGGCAGAGTGTCAATAAAATGAAATGTTAACAGTCAAAGTACTCAGCAAAGAGTTTTTCTTTAAATCCAGAAAAGTATCTTCTTAAGGGGAGGGGGGATAGATTGCCAATAGTACAATTTGTCACACATATCAGCAATGACACCATTTATAGGGAATGTACAAGCCCCAAATACATTGCATGAAAACCAAATCAAAGAGATTGCTTTTTAAGATCCATTGACACAAACAGAAATCTTATACATTGCATGCTGTACTGGATAAACAGGAAATTGAATTCTGTCTTACAGCTGCATAAACCTGGCCAGAACAACATTACACACTCACATAATTGTATATTATGGAAAGGAATCCCTTCTTATGGAATAAATAATAATGAGATACTTTGACAGCCTCTCAGCTTATAGGAAATGCTGGTAAGAGCTGTGAACACATAAAAAAATGCCATAGAAATTGTTTGTTTGTAGAGTTGGGCTGAATATTGACGGCCTTCTTTAAAAAAGAGGCAAACATGGGGGCATATTGTGAGATCTCCATAGTTACTTGTTCCTCCTGACTTCTTGCCTTAGCTTCTTGAGGACCACAGATGAGGCATCTGAAAAGGTAAACCTTGCGTTGCCAGGTTCCAGGTACGATGCTGAGTCAGCAACCAGCCCATCTTTTCTGCTCTGGACTCAGCAGATGCTGATCCAGAACAAAAGCATCCTGCATCTAGCCCTCAAGAATGCCAGTGTCTGAAAGGAGAGCATCAAAACAGAGAGAAAGTGGATTTCAGTGCTTGGCTAAGCCGAAAGAAAACTGGACCTGGCAAGGCTACTTAAGAATAACCTCCCTGAATGATGTAGTACCTGATAAGGGGCAGCTGTGCTCTGTGGTTTTATTATTTTTATATATATAATTTTTATTGAAAGTTTTTACAAAATTAAAAGATAAACAAGAACTAATGTATAAAAGAAAAGTAGAAAAAGAAAAAAAAGAAGTGCTAGAAACAAAGAGAAAAAAAGTTAAAGAAGCATCTTCCAATCTTCTTTACAGCAGTTACAAACAAACCTTTATCATTTCTACCCCTTTAGAACTACATTATATAGTTCCCTTCTCCCCATATTCAACCCCTTTTAATCAGCAAACCCAGAAATTACCAGTTCATTTTGGATACTGTCTGCCCAGGAAGACTGCTTATGTGTGTATGAAACTTAGATTGAATTTATACCTTTGAGATAAGCCTGACAGATTTATTATAACCTTAAACTAGATAAGCACCACCATTCATGAGGCTAGGACACTTACTTAACAAAGTCAAGATGTACACCACTCCAAATGCTGACAACATGCTGAAAATGTATGTCACACATTAGCTCCTCTGAAAGCTTCTTTTCTTCATGGTAGATAAAATTCTGACAAATTTACTTTCACCCAGTCCTAAGTGAATAATCTCTAGATGGAACAGATAAATGATGTAGCCTTTACTAGTACCCTACTATACCTACTGCTGTGTTTCAGTTTATTATTAATGCCAAGGATAGAGATTCTGTTCTAGGCCAATAACTGTGGATAACACAACCTTGAAAAATATACTTTATACTTGTGCAAAAGCCCATCTGTCTTTTTGTGCATGTACAACCCCCCACCCAAAAAAGTCATCCTCTAAACAGAACCGCTCACCAAAACCTATAGATATGAGAATGCCTTACCATGAATAACAGCATCTGGTCTGAATACTTGGTACAGATAAACAAAACAGCACAAAATGGAATTAAGGGTAATGAGGGACACCTGTAGTCAACACAAAGTTTTTGAAGTTTGGTATGGGAGTAAAATGTTTTTTCCCAAATAGGAATAATCTTGGGGATGATGAAATTTAAAACTGCTCACATTAGATTGACTTATGCCACTTGAGAAAGATACTATGGCAAGTCTTTGGAGACATTGATCAAAAGAAGAATGTCCCCATGAATAATGTACCATTCTGATGGAGCTTTCTTCCTATGGGACACTGCCAACAAATTACAAAAAGAAAAGCTGCTGAGATCCTGACATCACCCAAACCCACATCATGAAATGGCAGCAGGAACAAAAGAAAAGAAAAGAAAAGAAAAGAAAAGAAAAGAAAAGAAAAGAAAAGAAAAGAAAAGAAAAGAAAAGAAAAGAAAAGAAAAGAAAAGAAAAGAAAAGTCAGTTATCACACTTTCTAAAGATAATTCAGATCCAAATGTTCTTCATTTTTTGCTGCTTCTGGCCAATGTTTTTCCCCTGTGTCCCATGAAATGGTTCTACAAAAGGATTAGGGCTTACGTCTCACTCAAGTCTCTGACACTTATTTTGGAACATAATTTAGATTTTGATTAAGGGGCTTTGCTTAAGGTGCTGGCAATTATCCAACCAACCAACATGGAAATAATCAGCTTATATCTAAAGCATAATTATAATCAAAAGGGATTTACTGTGTAAACAGACAATGGCTCCTGAAAAGAAAAGGAAAAAAGGTTAATTACAAATAACCATACAAATCAAACAATAAAAAGAACTGAATGAATAACACACTTTGTACAGAAGCTTAAGGTGATTAAAATAAAACTGATTACTGGAAACACTGATCTTCTTAACTCCATAATGCAAAAGGTCCACTGCTTTATGACACCATTAAGGATGTTCGATATCAACATCATACAAGTAAATTTCCACATAATGTATATTATGTGACTTCCTTTTCCTTTTCTTCTGCTTACACTCCCATCATCCTCCAAACCTGTTTCAAAGGTCCTGCTCCTCTCATGCTTTTCAACCAAGTTTTATCAGTTTTTTGGGCTAATAGATAGGTTTCACAGAAAGAACAATGACTTAAGTGGGCAGCCCTTTTTTTATCTCTTTACTTGTTTTATTTTAATAAGCATAGACTTTTTGTTGTGCCTTTGAGTCAGTCTTGACCCCTCATGACTACATGGATGACATGCAGCTTTCTAGGCAACATTTTTGGAAGTAGTTTGTCATTGCCTTCTTCCTAGGGCTGAGAGTCAGTGACTGGCCCAAAGTCACACAGCTGGTTTCTGTACCTAAGGCAGGAATAGAACTGCCATTAATGACAATGGACAGAAAAAAGGAACATCCTAATGTGAGCACATGATGTTTGATTTCTGCAAAGCAATAAAATTGATTGCTTTTTCCAGAGCAAAACATTTGGTAAGAAAACAGTAAGCAATTTGTTTAGCTCTGTACAGAGATGATGTGCTGAATTTCAAGTCAGTGCTAGGACCAAAACTGGGGAAGGATTATCCCATAGAAATCTTTTCTGATGGTGGAATTAGCATGATGGGAAAGGTTGCCTTCTGCTACCACAGTCTTGCCAACTGCTCCAAGGGGTATAGTTGAATAACTCCAAAATTGTTCTCAAAAAGTTATCTTGGAGAACATCCACTGCCAAACAATGAACAGGAAGGACTTACAAAAGGAGGATTTAGCTGAATATATAGCAAAGAAACATATTTTAACTACACAAATTGTGATTGCCATTTTTAAACAATTAGCAGCAGTAAGCAAAAGTTTGCTTGCTAAAAGATGACATTGAAGCCTATGTATAAAAACTGTCAGCTTTTAAGAAAAGTTCAGGATGCTGACCTCCATGATGTTTGGCAAGCAGGCACGTTGGATAACCAGATGTACACTGAATATGGGACTAGTTTGGACTAAAAATAAAACTCAATGAGCAAAGCTAAGTAGATCACAGGAAAAGGATAAGCCCTTCATAAATTTCATTTTCATATTTGATATCCTTCCGTGTATCATGGAACTTCATAAACTGTGGGAATCAAAGGCAATGGCTTTGCTTCATATATTCTGAATCCTTGATCCCTGCCAGTAGGATACAAAAGCCCTGATAGTAACCTTTAGTAGCCATAGGCTGCTATTTATTAATGTTTACCTTCCTCAACGAGGGGCGTGGTGGCTCAGTGGGTAAGACGCCAGGCTTGTCGATCGGAAGATCACAAGTTCGGAGGTTCGAATCCCTAGCCCTGCGTGCGGAGTGAGCTCCCGCACTAGCTCCAGCTCTTGCCAACCTAGCAATTCGAAAGCATGCAAATGCAAGTAGATTAATAGGTACCACTTCGGTGGGTAGGTAACAGTGTTCCGCGTGCGTCATGCCAGCCACATGACCGTGGAAGCGTCTTCGGACAACGCTGGCTCTTCGGCTAACAAACGGAGATGAGCACCGGCCCCTAGAGTCGGACACGACTGCACAAATGTGCGGGGGGTACCTTTACCTTTACCTTTTTTACCTTCCTCAACAGAAAACAGAAAGACAGAAGACAGAAGACAGACAGACAGACAGACAGACAGACAGACAGACAGACAGACAGACAGACAGACACAAACACACACACACACACACACACACACACACACAAATCCCTTCTCACCCCTATGGGTGTGTCTTCCTCAACCAATCAAACAATCCAAGCTACTTTTCCATGCTGTTTGTTCAGGCACATGTTTTTTGTATGAAAGAGTGCTTCTCAGTAAAATTGCTTTAGTCTAGACATTGGACCATGCTATGATTGAAAACTCTCACAACTCCTACAAGATGAGCACTTGCTGTGAAATATACTGTATATACACTGTGTGTGTTTATGTATGTGTGTGTACATGTACATGTACATGTACATGTACATGTACATGTACATGTACATGTACATATACATATACATATACATATACATATACATATACATATACATATACATACACAGAGAGAGAGAGAGAGAGTAGATATCATTGGCGATCACTCGTAGCCGAGTAAGATTGTCTTCCAAAGGTAAAATTTTAACGGTGGATCCGTAAGTGGCTGTAAAGGCCAATTCTGGATCCGCACAACCTCCCACAGTGGGGGCATAGGTTTCCGGGTGGGAGACGGTCATGATGAGGGTTTGCCTGACGTGCCTTCCTTTTAGCTCTTTTCTCCCTTTCGCCCTGTACTCGTGCTTCTTCAAAGTCCATAGCGCCATTAATAAAGGCTGACCTCCAATTGAAACGCTCATGAGTTAGGGCTTCCCAGTTCTCAATGCTGATATTACATTTTTTTAAATTAGCTTTGAGAGTATCTTTGAATCTCTTTAGCTGTCCACCAATATTCCGTTTTCCATTCTTAAGTTGGGAGTAAAGTAGCTGCTTTGGAAGACGATGGTCAGGCATTCGAACCACATGACCGGTCCAGCGAAGTTGATGTTGGATGATCATTGTTTCAATGCTGGTGGTTTTCGCTTCTTCTAATACGCTAACATTAGTCCGCCTATCTTCCCAAGTAATTTGCAGAATTTTTTGGAGGCAGCGTTGATGGAATCTTTCAAGAAGTTGGAGGTGGCGTTTGTAGAGGGTCCATGTTTCACAGGCGTACAGAAGGGTTGGTAGTACAATGGCTTTGTAAACAAGCATTTTGGTCTCCCTGCGAATGTCCCGATCCTCAAACACTCTACGCTTCATTTGGGAGAAAGCTACACTCTCAGAGCTCAGGCGATGCTGAATTTCAGCGTCGATGTCGGCTTTTGTAGATAGATGGCTGCCGAGATAAGAAAAGTGGTCAACATTTTCTAGTGACACACCTTTAAGCTGGATTGATGGCGCTGCGGAGGGATTGGTTCGAACTTGCTGGTAAAGCACTTTGGTTTTTTTAATGTTAATCGAGAGGCCGAGTTTTTCATATGCTTCTGCAAAGATGTTTAGGATAGTTTGAAGATCTTCCTCGGAGTGTGCACAGACTACGTTATCATCAGCATATTGAAGTTCTATAACAGAAGTTGCAATTACCTTATTTTTTGCTTTCAGCCTACTAAGTTTAAAAAGCTTTCCATCTGTTCGATATATAATTTCTACACCAGTAGGAAGTTTCTCTTCAACAAGGTGCATAATCATAGCGATGAAGATAGCGAATAAGGTTGGAGCAATAACACATCCCTGTTTAACGCCGGATTCCACTTTAAATGGATCGCTTTGAGAGCCATTGTTATTCAGGATTGTTGCCATCATGTCGTCATGGAGTAACCGCAAGATGTTCACAAATTTATCAGGGCATCCGATTTTCAGAAGGATGGTCCATAGAGCAGTACGATTTACAGTATCAAAAGCTTTAGTCAGATCAATAAACGCCATGTACAGAGGGCGGTTTTGCTCCTTGCATTTTTCTTGAAGCTGTCGTGCAGTGAAGATCATATCCACTGTTCCCCTGGAAGGGCGGAAGCCATTTTGCGTTTCAGGGAGGATGTCTTCTGATACAGATAGGAGACGGTTTGCAATGATCTTTGCCAGGATTTTGCCTGCTATGGCTAGAAGGGAGATGCCTCGATAGTTTCCACAGTCTGTTCTATCACCCTTTTTAAAGAGAGTGATAATTATGGCATCCCTAAAGTCTGCTGGAATCTCCTCCCTCATCCAGATTTTTTCGATGAGCTTATGAAGTTGTTGTGTAAGTTCAGGCCCGCCTTCTTTAAAGACTTCAGCAGGAATCCCATCAGGTCCACTAGCTTTGTTATTTTTCATTTGTTTAGTGGCTTTGCTGACTTCCTCCAAACTAGGGGGTACTGCAAGCTCATTTCTTATTTGTTTTTGTGGGATTTGCAAGAAGACCTCATCAGCCACAGTAGAGTGACGATTAAGGAGATTGTAGTAATGCTCTTTCCAGCACAGTGCAATAGACTCTTTGTCCTTTAGAAGTTTAGCACCATCTACTGAGCGTAAGGGATTTGTACCATGGTTTGTTGGTCCATAGATGGCCTTTATGGCATTAAAAAAGCCCCGTGCATCATGAGCATCTGCAAAATGTTGGGTTTCTTGGGCTTTTTTTATCCACCATATGTTCTTAAGTTCTCTAGTTCTTCTTTGGACTTCTGCCTTTGCACTGGCGTAGATTTTTTTCTTAACGGCACAGTTAATATCTTTTTGCCATATCTGGAAGGCTTTCCTTTTCTTGTCAATAATATGTTCAATCTCACTATCGTTCTCATCAAAACAGTCCTGATGTCTCTTAGTCTGGTATCCGATAGTTTGTTCACAGGCTGAAATAATAGAAGTCTTCAATTTAGTCCAGTGTTCCTCAACATTTTCAGGAAGTTCCATAGGCAGATGTTCATTGAGAGTTGATTGAAAGCAAGCTCGTTTAATAGGATCTTGAAGGGCCAGTGTATTCATTTTACGCCTTGGTTTTCTTCCTTGGAGCCTACGATGAGGGACAATCTTTATGGCCATCGTGGATCGAATTAATCGATGGTCTGTCCAGCAGTCATCGGCGCTCATCATGGCTCTGGTGAGAAGTACATCACGGCGATCTCTAGCACGGACAATTACATAATCTAAAAGATGCCAGTGCTTCGACCGTGGGTGCTTCCATGATGTTTTAAATTTATTTTTCTGGAGAAAGAGTGTGTTAGTAATGACAAGATTATGCTCTGCACATTTAGTCAGAAGTAAGATTCCATTCGTGTTGCTGTTGTCAACTCCTTCTTTCCCAATGATCCCTGGCCACAAATCAAAATCCCGCCCAACTCTTGCATTGAAATCGCCCAGGAGGATAATTTTATCCTCCTTTGGTATCTCTGATAAGATTTTGTCCAGCTGGGTATAAAATTTTTCCTTGATATCCTCATCTGCATCTAGTGTTGGTGCGTAAGCACTTAGGATAGTTGCCTGTTGGTTTTTGGCGAGTTTTATTCGGAGAGTTGAGAGTCGCTCGTTAATCCCAGTGGGAACTTCTGACAAGAGCTTCACAAGGTCATTTTTGATAGCAAAGCCTACCCCATGTATTCGTCGTTCTTGTTCAGGCAGTCCTTTCCAAAAGAAGGTATAACCTCCTTTTTCTTCCTTCAACTGTCCTTCTCCTGCTCTTCGAGTTTCTTGGAGTGCTGCTATATCAATATTAAAACATCTCAGCTCCCTTGCAATAATGGCAGTCCTACGTTCAGGTCGTTCACTATCCATATTGTCTTGCAGTGTCCGTATATTCCATGTTCCAAAATTCATGTGTTTTTTACGACCGCTAGATGGTGACCCCACTGGTCGCGGTAATCCAGTCAGGGAGAAAATGAGGCAGACTATGTTTAGGGCACCTTTTCTACCCCCCTCCCCATATGGGGTGAGCAGAGTGGATCCTAAATAGGGCTGCTCAGTCGTGGATACAGCTGCCGAACTACTCAACTGCCTCGATCCTTGAGTCAGGGCGACTGAATCCGTATCCACCGCCCATGTGCTGGTCCATGACTAGGAGCTTCCGGATTTCACAGTCCTGCCCCTGTTGCCATTCGTCAGTCGCCATGGGACTTTTGGTTGTTTTGGGTTTGGTGTGGTTGGAAGACGCCTGTGCGTGAATTTGTTTTATGTGTGGAGATCGGTGCAAAACGATCAGCACACAACCTTCACAGAAAAAGGCTCTAATCCAATGGCATGGACACCATGACGATTGGTGACCTTTTGTCTGCTCCAGCCTTCATCCGCCTTCACAGCCGTTGTAACAATACACCTTGTTATCTTCCGCCTGTTCTGCCGTTGAGGACTTTCTTGGATCGTTCTTTGTCTGGTTCCTCCCCCTGGACCTTACCGCCATGGGTGACCCTGCCAGGAGTACATGACTCCCGATGGCTTCGCTCACAGGGTTCATTGGGAACACACAAGCCCACTCACCACAACAAGGTGACGATCCAGCGAGTGAGACAGAGTATATATATATATCCCTTCTCACCACTATGGGTGGTAAGTTTCTTTCTCAATCTCGGGTCCTCTACCAGAGGCCTGGGAGTTTGAGGGTTCCTAGCTGTTCCTAGCACTGCACTCTTCTGGACAGAGAGCTCCGATGTTGCTCCTGGGATCTGTAGGAGCCACTCTCCCAGCTTAGGAGTCACAGCGCTGAGTACTCCTACCACCTGTGGGACCACTTTGGCCTTCACTTTCCACATCTTCTCTAGTTCTTCCTTCAGGTGCTGGTACTTCTCCAGCTTCTCATACTCCTTCTTCCTGATGTTGCTGTCACTTGGCACCGCTACATTTATCACCACTGCTGTCTTCTGGTCCTTGTCTACAACCCCAGGCCAGTACCTGCCTGGTACAGACAGACAGATAGACACAAACACACACACACACACATACACAAACCTTTTCTAGAAAAATATATTAAACTTGAAATTACCTTCCTAGAATCTGAATCTAGAATGTCTGTTTGTGTGTGAGAGAGTGGGGGGAACTCTTTAATCCTGGAATGTGATCAAAGAATGCTGCTTTATTTGCATTCTGTTATCACTGCCTGTCTAATATAGACTGCTTGACCCCATTGCATGTATGCCAATCTAAAGACATTATATGTAACTATGCTGGTTGTATTTAGCCCTACTGGGAAATAGATGGGATATTTTATGCTTAACATGTCTGAACTTAACTCTCCTTAGCAGGACAGGTCTGTGTTCTGAACGATGTTATTTTGTCTCAAAACCCATTTAATCTGATTGGCTATTTAATGGAGGTTAAGCAGTCTGACAGTACCTCATACCAATCATGTTATCTTTGAAACACTGCCAGAATGTTTGCAATCTGATCTCTCGGTAACAACAAAATCAATTAAATGGATCTCCTGTTTTTTTCAAGAATTTTCTCTGTCTTTGTATTACAATGCCGTCTTCTGTTTCCTTACTCAGGTTCAGGAGCTGACACAGATATTGCAGAAAGCTCTTCCTAAAATGAGTGCAGATGGAGCCTTTGCCCACGAGGCAGTATGGAGTTCTGATAACAGAGAAAAATGTGATGCATTAAGAGATGTCTTAAAGCTGTCTTATTCAGGCCTTTTATGCAGACCATTTGTAGCAGCACAGTAGAACCCATAGAGTCTTCATGGTGGCTCCATGTTCTGCCCTAAGAGTAGCTGCTTGGTAGATCTCACTGGTACCATCTTATCTAGAGAATCTCACCTGGTATCCTCCCACGTAACCCTATTGTGTGAGGGAGATAGTGTTCTCATACCCTGCATTACTTTCTAGCAATAGCTAAGTAAATGTGGGGGAGGGGGGAATAGAACTCTTGCTATAGTGCCACTTCTTGGCCATTGTTAATTACAGTTTGATTTTTGGATTTCAAGATTGCACAAGCTTGTTTATTTGTTTATTTGTTATATTTATATGGCTGCCCATCTCACAAAATGTGACTCTGGGTGGCATACAATCAACCATCAAAAGAATTTTTAAAAACATTCAACGAATACAAAAAATGAAATTATTATTAAAGGCTAGGAGACAGCATCATATATTATGAACAATGGAGCCACCTCATCAGATCACCATTCTCTGTTACCCCCAGGCCTGTTGACACAATCAGGTTTTGAGGGACTTCTGTAAGGTCAGCAGAGATGGGGCCAATCTCACTTGGGGGGGGGGATGACGATCCACAGGGCAGGTGCAGAGTAGCTGCAGGGCAGAAAAGGCACATGGCCTGGGTCCTGCCAGATGTAACTCCTTAGCAGCCTAAGATCTGCTAAGATGGTGCTAAGATCTCAGTGGAATTGGTGCAGTGGACAGCTCTGTTTCATAAAACCACTGGCATTCTTAATCACTTCTTTGCACTTGAATATGAAGTTGTGCACACAGCCTTACTACATGATAATACCTCTCTTATGGTAAGGTGCAACCTACAAGGACTGTTCCCCATCCCCACCCCACCCTTATATAGTTAGAAAACTAGCAGCAATGTTGTTGTTTGTTAATTAACCTGTTGAATTGTCTTGGATTGAAAACTCTTTGGGCTTTAGTCTATCATTTAACTAAGGACAGTTGGGTCAAAAAGGGCAAAAGTTATGGCGTTTTGCTAAAAGGTCTGCCTCTCACAAACAGCAGATTTGTGAAAGTGAAATTGAGCAAGTACAATGCTATAAATATCTAGGGATTGTTTTTCAGGCTCCAGGCTCCTGGAAGGGTCAAGCTGAATTTGCAACAGTTAATGCCCAAAGAAGTGTTACAGATATGTTCATCTTTTTTTTCCCATTTTAGTTGAGGATATCATATACCTACAATCGTTAAAATATTTGAGATTTAAGGGTTTGGCCCAACTATTCTATGGCTCTCAGATCTGCCTATTCTGCAATTTTGTACAATTGGAAACAGTACACTGTAAATCCCTTCTAATTGTTCTTTCTAAGGCTAAATATGTTCCCACTGCAAGTGGAAACAGACTTAATTAAGGCTGAGGCCATTTATTTATTTACTTTTAAGCAGGACTGGCCTTTCATGCTCTTTTTGACAATTTTTAGTCTGACACAGCCACTTAGAGAAGAAATAGCCTTGTATGGTTTTTCTCCTAATTTTCTAATTTCCCAGGGATATGTGGGTGCTAAACAGATTCTTAATGATTAAACTATCTTTTGGGACTGAGTTTATTGTCAGATCAACTTTCCGAGCAGGTTTCCAAATCTGAGTGACCTTGAAACAATATAAAGCACTCACATTAGCTCATTTCAGTTCTCTCCTGAATGAGTTGCTAAAGGGAAGCTGTTGTAACATTTCCCAGAGTGACTTTGCCTACCTGGAACAAGGGAATTTGAACTGGTGATTCTTGTCTTATTGCATTGTTTATCCTGTCATGACTCTGGCTATACTTTTATTGCCCCCTTTAGAGTGAATAGGCCAGGTACACATGAATTTTATACACACTTATTTTTTGGGCAGATCTGAAGTCTTCACTTACTCTCAACTGGACAAAACATTATGTTGCTGCCTGCAGAGTTCAGTCTGGGCATTGTTAATTCATAGTTTTAAATAAATGAAACATAATACACATGACTAAAGAGAATGCTATTTGATTCTTCCTGCTAGCTAGCCTGACTCTATGTCCTATGAGGTACGTCAGTTGTCATGCATTGAATGTGTTTTTGCATGTCTTTTTCTGAAGTATGTTTGTATTCTTATTTGGCTGGTCAAGGTCTGTAATAAAGATCCACTTCATTAAGTTCCATTGAAATGGATAAGAACAACAATACAGAGTTTACACTGAAAGCAAATTAATTAGAGGATCAAGATGCCAAGGTAAGAGATGGTTCCATTTAGAGGACCTGTGTTCATCTACATCCAATGAGCAAATTCCATTGCTTCTCATTTTTCATGGCCACTAAACCTACTTCTGAAAAAAGAGACAGAGGTAGCCTTGCTATTGGTGCCCTCCTGATTCAATTTAACACATGTAAATGATTAGCCTTGTTCAGGGTAAACAAGTTCATAATTCTAGAGCTACATTTTTTCTCATGTTCTTAAATTATTAATTCACTTTATTATTTCTCTGCAATCCCCCCCAGCATTGCCACTACCATCACAAAAACACAATGAGTCAAGGCCATATCAAAGCTAACCAATCATTTATCATTGGGTAAACTGGATGATAAACAATTGGCCAAAATCTTGTTATTGCTTTAAATAAACCAAGGCTGTTTTTAAATGAAAATGAGAGGCATAGGATTCATCACAAGATTTATCAATGGTACTTTATACTTCTACAACATAATAATAATAAACAGGTAAAGGTTGTTTTGATAGTGTTCCACTTCTCACGTCTTTCATGGACCTGTTTATGTAATGTACTTGGCAATAATATAGAAATAGTTTGCCATTGCCTTCTCTGGGGATATTTTGACTTCCCAGTATAGCCTGGCATTCCTTGGTAATCCAAATATTGGCCACCAATCCAGTCCAGACTTCATGCTCAGGCTGAGATTATCATCCCTTCCATCTCTCTATACCAACTGTATTACAGCATATCTGAATTTATTACTCCCTGTTGCTTATACTCTAATAGTTCCCTTCTTGAACAGTTTTAATCTTAGAGTGGCCATCACTAGCCCCAGATCCTGGCAACTCTTCTCCTGGTGGGAACAGCTGTGGATATGCCTGTCCATAGCAGCTGTGGTACCAAGAATTCCAGTGGCCCTCACCCCTTGATCATCTGTGCTGTGTCTTCTAAGTTGAATGTTTCATGTACGTCCTTCTTATGTTAAAGTTATTTGGTTAAAGTATTCTATGCAGAATTAAACGCATGGCATTTTCTTCACTGAATCTGGCCTGAAAGTGGAAATTTACAAGTCCCTCTGTTGCAAGCACATAGCCGTAAACAACAGGTGCCCTTGTAGCCAAAACAAACGGTTATCAGCGTTTTTCCCAGGGGAACTGAAAAGTATCTCGAGGGAAAGCCAACGCGCCACACTGCCATCGTGTGACGCTTTATAGTAAGTACAACCGTGAAGCTGGAAAGCCCATTTTAACCAATCAAAATGAATCAGAATCAAATTTCTGAACCATGGGTATATTTCAGCTATGAACCATGGGTATTCATTCTCACTTATGTTCTCACTTATGTTCTTCCTATGTTTTCTTTATGTAGACTGCTATCTACATGTACTTGTATCTGAACTGTAACTATGCCTGGTCTTTGCACAGACCATGATGTTTTTCTTTCCTCACTTCTGGTGATGGAACTCTGCTTATGCTTTGATTTTTCCTTTTTGCAATAATGCACTATACATCCATTATTGCCTTATGCTATCAATAAAGATATTGTTAGCCTTACAACACGTTGTTTGGATTACTTCAAGCCTGAAAAAACCCCAAAAGTCACCATCACCTAATAGGTTATGGGCCCAGCACGCTTCCGCTGCACTGAATCTGGCTGTAACAACGGGGTTTGTTTTTAAGGCTGCATTTTGGAGTAAACGTGTTTTCTTTGAGTGGTCAGCATGGCTGCTGCTGCAGGGCTAACCAGTCTGCCCTTTGAGCGTTTGAATGGCACAAACTATCGCACCTGGTGTGTGAAGATCAAGTCTTTCTTCCTAAAAGAAGGTTTGTGGAAGTATGTGAGAGATGCACCTCCAACTGGTGCTATTTCTGAAGAAGTGCAGTTGTGTTTGGATCGTGCGTATGGCAACTTGATTCTGGGATTGGAATCATCACAGATACTGCATATCAGCAATCTGGACACTGCACATGCATGTTGGGAAGCTCTTAAAGCCCTTTATTCCAAGCAAACCTCTGCTGCCATTGTTGGTCTATCACGTCAGCTTTACAACTTGAAGCTGCAGCCCGGTGGAAATGTGATGACCCACCTCCATAAAATCAAGACTTTGTTTCTTGAACTTGAGGAACGGGATGTTGTGATCCCTGATACCCAGAGAGCTTGTGTTATCCTGTCAAGCTTGGACAAGAGCTTTGACATGCTCATCGAGGCAACTCAGACATTGAGGCCCCAAGACCTAACTGTGGATTATCTTACAAATCGGCTGCAAGAAATCCAGCAAGCTCGTGATCTGGAGAAAATGCAGGGTAAGCCGTCTGTTGCTGTTCCTAAGGCGTCTGCACAGCGTTTTCCAGTTGGAACAGAGGCTGCGTGTGCTGTAAGGAGATGTTTCCGGTGCAACTCGACCCAACACTTCATGAGAGACTGTCCCCAGCCACCTCGCCCAGCCGGTGGAGCCAGTGGAAAGAGGTTCGTGCGAAAGAAGGGGAAGCAAGCGCCTAGACAACGTACCCAGGTGTCTGCTTTGCTCACGGCTCTGAGTAGACGTTCCCCAGAGACTTGGCTTTTGGACTCAGCCTGTAGCCAAATCATTGTGAACAATGAACAGTTGTTGTTATCAAAAAGCAAGCCTAAAATCCAACAGGTTGCTCTGGCTGATGGATCTATGGCTGATGTGTCCTTTCAGGGTGAAGTATACATTCCTTGTTTGGGGATAAATGTGCAAAATGTGTTGTGTGTTCCTACACTTGACTTTTCCCTCCTTAGCGTTCCAGCCCTGGTAAAGTCTGGTTATACTGTTGTGTTCAAGGGTACTGGATGTTCTATTGAAAAAGATGGGATAGAATGTGCTAGGGGGAGGTTAGTGAATCAATTATATGAAATGCTTCCTAAGCAGGGGATTGTGTCAGGAAATTGTATTTCCAATGTTCCCCCACATAACAAATGCATTCACTATTATCACAGAGTTCTGGGACATCCCGGGTGGGGAAGTTTGTCCCAAATGGCTAAGGTGTATCCTGAGTTAGGATCTAAAACGTTTGATGACTTTCTTGATTGTACTGTGTGCAAACAATCCAAAATCAAGGCTGCTCCTGTTTCTAGGAAAAGTGACAGAGTGTCAACTAGGCCTTTTCAGTTGGTTCATGGAGACTTAGCCGGCCCCAATGCTCCTAGTGAAGGGGGGGCATGTTTCATGTTCCTTTTGGTGGATGACCATACTCGCTATACGTTTTGTTATTTGCTCAAATCTAAAGCGGAGGCTTTTGCTCGCTTTAAGGAGTTTGTTGCAATGGTGGAGAGAAACTATGGCTATCAGGTAGGTCAATTTCAATCGGATTGTGGAGGAGAGTTTCTAAGTCATGAGTTCCAGAATTGGCTTCGTAGGAAAGGAATCTCCCATAGACTTGCCAATGTTGGTGTTCCTGCTGAGAATGGAATAGCTGAAAGGAAGATTGGTGTTGTTAATACCATTAGAAATAGCCTGATGTTAGATGCCCAGGTGCCAGCCCGGTTTTGGGGTGAGGCTACCATGACTGCAGTGTATTTGACTAACAGGGTGTGGAATTCATCTGTGAATGAAGTTCCCTACTTCCTTTTGTTTGGCAAGCGCCCTTCGCTGAAGCACCTGCGTGTTTTTGGAACATTTGCATATGTGCATATTCCTAAGTCTCAGCGAAGGAAGAACCAGCCAAAAGCACAACGCTTAAGGTTTGTTGGTTACTCATCTAGATCTAAGGGTTACCGTTTTTCTGCAGGCTATGGTCGTGTGGTAGTCTCCAGAAGTGCTAATTTTGAGCACCCTACTGGTTGGGATAGGTTGAATGCTAGTTCAGAGGTATTGTTGCAATCTAGTGTACAGCCAACTGTCCATGCTCCTGTGGCTGGACAACAACCAGGTCAGCTGCCTTCTGGTTCCCAGTCTCCTAGTGTGGTGAGAGGGTCCCCTCAGGTGAAGGAAGAGGAAATTTCACATGAGCAGGTTCAGGACCTGAAGGGGGAATCAGGTAGTGAAAAGGCAGAGGACAGTGATGAGGAAGAGGCAGTGGTAATTCCTCGTAGGTCTGCACGTTCCACAAAGGGTGTGAAACCTGACAGGTTTGTGATTCAGCAGGTGAGAGTGTGTCAAATCACCTGTGAACCTCAGTCTTTCCAGGAGGTGTTGCTTCTGCCTGTTGAAGAGCAGGAGAAGTAGAATACAGCGATGGATAAGGAGTTTGAGGCATTAGTGAGTCAAAAGGTGTTTGAAGTCACTGATTTGCCCCCATCCCAGAAAGCTGTTGGTTCCAGATGGGTTTTCAGAAAGAAGCTTCTTCCTGATAATACAGTGCAGTACAAAGCCAGGCTTGTTGCTCAGGGATTTGCACAGGAGAGGTTTTTGAACTATGATCTCACATATGCACCCACAGCTAGACCAGAGTCTTTACGTATGGTACTTTCTCTGGCTGCACAGCGTGGACTTGTTGTCCATCATTTTGATGTTGACACAGCATATCTGAATGCAGATCTCCCTGAAACTGTGTACATGAAGCAGGCTCCTGGCTATGCTTGTGACAATTCTCCAAAGGTGTACAGACTGCGCAAGGCGCTGTACGGATTGAAGCAGGCCGGACGTTGTTGGCATCAATGTTTAGATAAGGCTTTGTTAGAGCTAAAGTTTAAGAAGTCTGTTGCTGATCCTTGTGTGTATGTAAGAGGTTCTGGAAGTGATTACACAGTGTTGCTAACGTATGTTGATGATTTTTGCCTAGCAACTGGTTCTTTCAACCTTGTACAAGAGTTTGCAACACAATTGAGACAGTACTTTCAATTGAAAGACCTAGGTGAGCTAAAATACTATCTAGGTGTTGAAGTCACTAGAGCTCAGAGTGGTGAGTTCTATCTGAGTCAGAAAAGAAAAATTGACCAATTATTGAGTCAACTTGAAATGTCAAATGCAAAACCAACCAAAACACCAATGACTCTTGATTCTCTAAAGGGTGATGCATGTGAGGAAATTTGTCCTCAGCTTGAATTATATCACTCAGCTGTAGGAAGTTTGCTACACTTAACACAATGGACACGCCCTGACTTAGCTTACTCAGTTGGAGTGCTTAGTCGTAAGGTTGCCAAGCCATCCATGCGAGATTGGCAAGGGTTAAAAAGAGTCCTACGCTACCTTAAAGGCACAGCTGATTTTTGCCTTAAAATATCACCTACTAAAGCTGAAATGCCTGTGATTTATGCTGACAGCTCCTTTGCAGAAGAGGGAGACAGAAAGTCTGTGAGCGGTTTTGTTTGTTTGTTTGCAAATACACCCATTGCCTGGAGAGCAATAAAACAAAATGTAATCGCCGTTTCCACGTGTGAGGCCGAATTTGCCTCGCTCAGTGAGGCAATCAATGAAATGTACTGGTTAAAGCAATTGTTTGTAGATTTGTCTATAGATATAACCTCACCAATGACAGTGTATGAAGACTCCCAATCCTGTCTTTCTCTTGCTGTCTCTGAAAATGTCAAAGGTCGTACCAAATACATCGATGTGAAATACAAAAATGTAAGACATGCAATTCAAGAAGGATTAATTCAATTAGAATATTGTCCATCTGAGATGAATGTGGCGGATATCTTCACGAAGACTTTACCTCGTGATAAGCATGCAACCATGGTAACCAGCTTGGGACTAGAACAAATGTGCTTGAAATAAAATCATTTGTGTCTCTGTGTGCCTGTGAAATGAGTTTTCCCCCACAGCGTTTCAAAAATCCATGCGGAAGGGGTGTTAAAGTTATTTGGTTAAAGTATTCTATGCAGAATTAAACGCATGGCATTTTCTTCACTGAATCTGGCCTGAAAGTGGAAATTTACAAGTCCCTCTGTTGCAAGCACGTAGCCGTAAACAACAGGTGCCCTTGTAGCCAAAACAAACCGTTATCAGCGTTTTTCCCAGGGGAACTGAAAAGTATCTCGAGGGAAAGCCAACGCGCCACACTGCCATCGTGTGACGCTTTATAGTAAGTACAACTGTGAAGCTGGAAAGCCCATTTTAACCAATCAAAATGAATCAGAATCAAATTTCTGAACCGTGGGTATATTTCAGCTATGAACCATGGGTATTCATTCTCACTTATGTTCTCACTTATGTTCTTCCTATGTTTTCTTTATGTAGACTGCTATCTACATGTACTTGTATCTGAACTGTAACTATGCCTGGTCTTTGCACAGACCATGATGTTTTTCTTTCCTCACTTCTGGTGATGGAACTCTGCTTATGCTTTGATTTTTCCTTTTTGCAATAATGCACTATACATCCATTATTGCCTTATGCTATCAATAAAGATATTGTTAGCCTTACAACATGTTGTTTGGATTACTTCAAGCCTGAAAAACCCCAAAAGTCACCATCACCTAATATCTTAATGAGAATATAACAGTATGTGAGGACAGCTCTCTATATGTATAGTGTACATGGAGGAATGCATAACAGTTTGCATCTTCCTTAAATGGTATGGTATACTACCTATAGTATGCATATGTTATAGGTCTGCTACAGAACTGTGTTAGATCTGATCAGCCATAGCATATCTGTTGTACTTTGGGTTCACAGTGACTTAGTGTCAGCACTGGTATCTGAAAAAAAGGGGGCTTATCTGAATTTGTATGAGGAATCCGTGTGACTAACACACAAACTTAGTGCTAGTTTGTGCCCAGCCTATATGGGAACAAGGATTTTGCAAGGTGTGTTCTTCAGCTGTTCTGCACTTTGAGTGCAGCAGCTTTTAAAAGAAGGAGCTATGACACTGGCAGGATGATAGGATGGCACCAATTTGAAACCATTATTTATTTCTTCACTTTTGAAATGTATGATAGGGTAGTTTTACCCTTTTGCATTGCAGTGGAATAAGAAGACAGAAGAAACAGCTGGATTCAATATGTTAGCTATAATCTGCCCTTTTTGTTTACTTTCAGCAGGGTCTTTTTGAAATACATATGCAGCATTAGGCCACAAACACATGTATTTCCTGTGATGTTACTGGTAAATTAAAAATTCTTCCTTTTAATTATAGAGTTATTTGGGATCAGATCAATACAAGCAGAAAAATAGCACGCTGAAGTTTGTAAATGGGGAGATAGAAATGTAGACAGATTTGCTCTCCTTGCTTCACCCTTAATATACCACTCATCCTATGTGATTTTGTCAGAAGAACTTCCCTGAGCACTTTGAGAATGTTCACTCAGCGCAGGAAAGAATTAAATATTAGAGGAATTATGTCCTGTAACAAGAACATTATTCTTTCTAAGCGTTCTTCGATCTGCCTTAGTAGTCTGTAGCTAATGTAGTGTCTCAAGATGAGTTTCCCCAGCAATGCCTTTCCACTTTGGAAGGCACAAATGTACTCGAGACATGACATCAACTAATCATCTGGTTCCCTCACTTTGTAGGACGCATATTTGCCTTTTGAGAAGGTGAGCATGGTGAAACAGAATTCTCATCCTCATCCACCTCCTGAACTATAACTATAATTTAACAAGGCATCAGTAGAATTATCCATCCTAAACCCTATATTTAACTTACAAAGTTGCCCACCTAACTCTACTCCAAATGCTTTTGTAGCCTAATCTATGCCTGCTTATTTGAAACTTAATTAAGTTGAGCTCACTTTCATAGAACATAAATTCATTTCATATTATGGAAATATGTCTTAATGCAATAAAAAGAATATTAATTTTCATGGACACTCCCTAGTAAGGGATAATTCAGACATTGCACTGAGAACCAATATTTTATTTTATTTATTTAATTAATTTAATTTATATGACCGCCCATCTCCCCCAGCGGGGAACTCTGGGCGGTTTACAATAAATTGATTAAAATAGAATGTAAAAAATATAAAACACCAATTTATACAATCAATTTATAGTAGTTAAAGTGTTGGACTGAATCAGGAATACCCAAGTTCAAGCCCTTTTTTACCATGGAACTTGCTAGGTGAATTTTGCAGTTCCCATGTATTTCATAAAGTTGCTGTTGTGGGAATAAAGGGAAGACCCTATCTCCCATGCCCAGGATGCAGGTTTGAGGTTTGTGATAATAGGTGGGATATAAACGTAAAGATGGAATGGAGGGAATGCACCTTTATTTTTTCCAGAATTCATTGTTTTCCACCATCAGCCAGCAGTAAATTCAATCAGCACACGTTTTATTGAACCCATTGCCTATCTCCATTGCCTTTCTTCTGATTTGCAGGTGGAAAATAGTGTTCTCATGTTCTATAGAGGGAAAGCTAATCTCATCCCATTTTATGGATGGCCCATCTAATAGGGAAACCATTCAGCAATCAGAGCACTTTGTCTACCAAGACTCTGAATGCATGGATCAGCTGATCTGTGGGTTCAGAGACTTGGACAGTTAGCCAGACCTGCTGTCTTCCTTCCCTTGCACCTCTTGTAGCCTAAGGATCAGCTTCTCAAGCTGGAAGAGATGGGAGAAAAAATATTTATTTGCTGTGTCTCCATATTCACAGATCAGCCGCACCAGTCTAAAGTACTCAATCGGTGCTGGGCTGATCTGATCCTTTAGGGGGTCATCAGATTGCAGCAAGAACAGAATGATGAATGAAGGGCATCAGATTGTACCAATGGTAAAACTGCTTGTGGCTCGATGTGTGCTTAAGGGGGGAAACACTATTTTAACAACCAATGATAATCTTCTGACTCAGACATGGTCTAAGGATAAGATAAGACAGTGTTATGGAAGTGTGGCAGAAGAAATGAGGTTGCATGGTCACGTCTGTGCCGTACTTAGGTACAGGTGGAGAGAGGCTCACAGTTGTAAACAAATTGAAAGGAAATCAACCATAAACAAATAAACAAACAAAATTGAAAACAGAAAGTAATAAGGCTGTACAAGACTTCATTTTTCAAGTGAGGAGGCTGCTCCAGAAGCCATTCAGTTTCCAAAAGAAGACTTGGCTGCTTTAGTGAGTCACCAAAAGGTGCTATGTTCAGACTTCCTCGCATTTTGAAAGTCTGCTGCACAGCCTATAAAATCTGCTGAAATCTGTTTTGCCTTTGTTTCTTCCCTTGTATAAAAGGGTTGGTTGGTTGGTTGGTTGGTTGGTTGGTTGGTTGGTTGGTTGGTTATTTATTTATTTATTTATTTATTTATTTATTTATTTATTTATTATTATTTTATTTATTTTCTAACCCGCCTTTATTATTTTTTATAAATAACTCAAGGCGGTGAACAAACCTAATACTCCTTCCTCCTCCCATTTTCCCTACAACAACCACCCTGTGAGGTGAGTTGGGCTGAGAGAGAGTGACTGGCCCAAGGTCACCCAGCCGGTTATGTTAGTTCAGGGTGCTTAAGGGTCTTTTTCAAAATTTCCCTCATGTTTTCATTGGAATTTAATGAAGCATGGGAAGCTAGTGAAGATGTAGACCGCTGGAGAGCTAACCACAGAATAAAATATGAGACATTCACATACAGCCCTTTCTTACTTTGTAATAAATAAAATAAAAATATCACTTTCCTTTCTTCATGTGAATATGACACTGAAATATTCTTTTCTTTTGAAATACATTTTAAAAATGTATTTCCATGCATTTTGTTTAATGAGACCTGGCAGGAAAAAAAATTGGCTCAAAACTAATTTCTAAACTAATTTCTTCATACCTAGATAATTTAGTCTGGAGAGAAAGCGAAGTGAACCATTACTATGAGCCCAAGCTTATCACAGATCTTTCTAACTGGAAGGAGCAGAGTAAAGAGAAGTCAGATAAAAAAGGCAAGTCAAAATGTGAAAAGAATGGATTGGTGAAAGCTCAGATAGCTCTTGAGGAAGCTTCACAGCAACTTGCAGAAAAGGAGAAAAACCAAGGGTTTGACTTTGATTCGTTCATAGCAGGAACTATTCAGCTTATGGATAAGTTGTGGATAAGTTGAATGACCTGAATAGCTCCGTGTCCCAACTAGAATCAAAAGGCATATCTAAATCGGTAAGCAGAGAGAAGCAGGAGAAAGGAATGGCTAACTTGGCCCAGTTGGAAGCCCTCTACCAAAACTCATGGGATAGTCAGCTTGTCAGCGGTGGGGAGGAGTGCTTTCTCATAGACCAGTTCTGTTGTGAAGTAAGGAAGGATGAGCAGATGGAGAAAGAGAATCCATACCCCAGTTACCTAGACAGGTTTTTTAGCAAGAAAGAAGACACGGAAGTGCTAGAAACGGAGCCAGCTGAAGATGGAAAGCCTGGGGAGAAAGAGAGAGAGGGCAGCCTTCTGAGCAATAGTGGAGAGTTTCTCTTTAGCAAGCACCTTGAAGCTATAGTGATCCCTCAGTTTCCCAGCCCAGTGGGCTTCCCACTTAAATCCTTGCAGGCCACGCTAGCGCCTTCTGCTATGAAGTCATCTCCCCAGATCCCCCATAAGACGTACAGCAGCATTCTGAAACACCTAAACTTAACAGCAGACATTTCTTTTTGTATTCATGAAATGTGTTCTTTTTTATTATAAGTAGTCTTTTTTTTTACTTGAAATCAAATGATCTAACTTTGGTATGGATTTCCTTAGTTTTCTGTTTACCATTGTTTTTACAATCCAAAATTCCTTTCTTAACATGACAATTTTTTGTTAAAAACTGGCATGTCGTTTGCACACAAGGGTAAAGAAAGAGCATGGCAATGCAAATTGGAGGAGGAAACAAGAAGAGAAATGCACTAAACCCGTAGAAACACTCTCCTTTTGAACAACTCATGCTTTGCAGAGGAAAAATAAGAATCTTGCCTTGAAAATTATACAGTGAGACTATTCATATTTGCATGAAAATATCTATTTTTTCCCTGAAACATTTTTTTCATTCATATGTATTTTAGAATTTTTCATACTGTACACATTTCTTCAACACATGATACCAGCAGCAACTGTAAATGAACGCAGAATTTGGTACGCATGTGTTCTCTACCTCAAGGTAACCGCAGGATGTGGCAAGCGTCAACCACCCATAGTGCTTATCATATGCACTTCTATTTAGCCAGCATTATTGTAGTAGGTGGTATTATGGAGAAGAAAAAAACATTCAATATTTATAAATATTCTGGTATGCATACTTTATAGTGGAAATGTTAATATGCAGTGTTTTTATTTATTTTAGCAAATTATATTTACAAAATTTTCTGTAATGGTAGAAAGTCAAATTCTTTTGGACTTGCTGTGCAGATGAAGTTCTTATTAGCACTGTGGTTTGTTGCCTACATAGCTGAAATAGAGATGAAATAACATCCCCTTATTTTGAGGTGATCTGTGAGTTTTTTAAAAGAGATTTCACTTCAAGTAAAATGTGTATAGGAATTTGAAATTTGGAGGTGCTTGGTCTCTCTCTACAAAGGAACTAGGAATTGTTTTATCATAAAATGCTCCTAGAAGTCTTAATTGTGTTACTTTTTTTTAAAACAATTTTTGTAATGTTAGTTGTGTGCATGGAAACAATTAAGGTACAACATTACTGTAGGTTAAAGTTCTATATGGTCAGGCATTTTGTTTTTATTGTATGTTTTTACTGAATGATGCCTTTGTCTCATTCCCAAAGCAAGCATGAGTATTAATTAGGTTAAATGTAGCATGTAGCATCTCAGTCTTCTGGCAGTTCGTTTTGCCTTCTGGATTTGGGGTTTTTTGTTTTCATATTTGGGAAACTCTGTATCATTGGCTCCCCTGTTTTAAAGAAAGAAATGAATAAAATACAGCCAGCGGGAGAAAAAAAACTAAGTTAAATAACAGAAGAAGCCCTACTATAATAAGTGTTAGTGAAGAATTAAATGAATATGTTTTAAATTCCTTTTTTTAAAAACAGCAAATTATGGAATAGATGCATGTTTCTTGAAAGAGATTTCTTTAAAGAAAACTTACCCCAAGGAAAGCTTTATCGGTTATCTGCCTTGCAGATGTTCCTAGTGGCCCTGGAAGGAGAGCTCTGATGAAATTACAGCATAGAATATTAGGTAGCCTTGCAACTAACTCTGGATGGCATACAACAATTAAATAAAACAATATATATATAAAAGCAATCATTAGTAAAAAATACAACCATCAGGTACAGGAGAGAATGAATATTAACTTTAACAGTGGAGCCATCTTAAAATGTTACCAGTCCCCTGGGACCCCCAGGCCTGATGACAAAGTCAGATCTTGAGTGACCTATGGAACATTAACAGGGATGGAACTGACCTCACTTCAGGGATAAGGATGTTCCATTGATATTTCCATTGTTGCCTCTGCATTACTATATTCAAATTCTGCAACCATTTGACTATGCAACCTTTGACCTCCGGACTCTGAGTCATACTTCATTAATAATTTTTAAGTTATGCCCAGCCAGTATTGGGCTCTATGTCTTACAAGATTTTCAACTTCAGTCAAATCTCTCAATATTCCTTCTGGTTTCTGAAAATTTTTTGAAGTTACAGTATACTACTTATTTGGAAGTATAAGAAAAAATCAGGTGGAATAGACCATTTTAATGCATTTTTGATGCATCTTTAAAAACACCTGCATCTGAATTGAATTATTGTATATAATACACAAAAGGGGCGTGGTGGCTCAGCGGGTAAGACACCAGGCTTGTCGATCGGAATATTGCAAGTTCGGAGGTTCGAATCCCTAGCCCTGCGTGCGGAGTGAGCTCCTGCAGTCGCTCCAGCTCTTGCCAACCTAGCAATTCAAAAGCATGCAAATGCAAGTAGATGAATAGGTACCACTTCGGTGGGATGGTAACAGCGTTCCGCGTGCGTCATGCAGGCCGCATGACCGTGGAAGCGTGTTCAGACAATGCTGACTCTTCTGCTAACAAATGGAGATGAGCACCGGCCCCTAGAGTCGGACACGACTGCACAAATGTGCGGGGGGAACCTTTACCTTTTTATATAATACACATGTAACTGAGAGTAAGTTAATTTTTCTCAATAGTCATAGCTGGAAATGGCTGGAAAAATGCATTCCTGCTTACTTATTCTACTTGTGTTTCTGCAGAGCACATCAATTACCAAGGCATGCCCAATACAATATATGCACATGTTCCTTCATCAATACAGTACAGGTGTATTCAGCATCAGTTGTTGTTGCTGCTGTTGTTATTTATGTCCAAGCTTTGGACAACAGATTATGAACCCAAACATGTTGATCATGTTACTCATGTTAATCATATAGAGTTTTGAATGAACCATTGTTTGTTAAGTAGCCCTTGTGATGCTTAAAAATGGAGATTTGAAAAAGAAAATCAAATGGCTTCTAATGTAAGTGCTTTTCAATTAAACTTCCACATCCATTATTTTACAAAGTGAACCAAAAAAAAATATTTACCAAAAAAGCACTTAATGTTACATTAAAACAGCTTTCACTTCTTTCATATTTACTTTTATACTTATATGTTAAATATCCTGAAGATCGATAGCCTTTATCACTAACTGTAGAAATTGTACAGATGTTTATTATGGATACACAAACATTGATATAAAGAAGTATAAACTATACACTGAAGTAGAAGTCTTTGCTGGATATTCTACAGTTCAAAGATAGCTTTTTGAAAAAATATTCTGTTCAAAACGTGGGAAAGAATGCATACCAAGATGACAAAAAATGCCTTATGATGTCACAACACAAGATCTGCCCTTTTGTTCTTGTGATGCAACATCACTAGCAAGTACTGTATATAAGGATCAGAATTTACTTTACAGTTTCACAATTCACATTTTGATTTTTTTTCCCTCTTTTGCCCATCCAGCAAACACCAATGACAAAATGGGACATAAAAGTCCCTTCAAGTGTGATGCCTGAATAGGACAAAAGCAACTTAAGTAAGGGAAATGGAATACATAAGCCAACTCCCTGCAAATGTGCCTGACCCAAATCTTGTTGGGTAGGAAAATATACAATGAGTTTCTAATTAAATTCATTTGAACATATGTGAAATCCTTTATGCAACTGGAATTCTGATAAACCAAATTTCCTGGATGTGTACAGGTTTCAAGCAATGTGAATAGAAGCAAAGCTGCCTGCTTAACATAGGAAATTCAAGAAATCTAGGGATAGATCTGCCATGTGTAGGTGGATGGATGGATAGATGACAGATGACTGACAGACACATGCACAATCTGTAGTGTAATATACTGTAGAACCTATAATTGGATCAACTTTCTGTGCGGGTATGAGTGATTTCCTTCCTTCCTTCCTTCCTTCCTTCCTTCCTTCCTTCCTTCCTTCCTTCCTTCCTTCCTTCCTTCCTTTCTTTCTTTCTTTCTTTCTTTCTTTCTTTCTTTCTTTCTTTCTTTCTCCTCATGGTCAGCTGGCCTACTAAGGCTCAGTTATCAGATAGTTTTCTCCTGAATGATTTTGAAAACAGAAAGAGAGAGAAAGAGAGAGATTTTCTCCCCCACTCAACCAATTCATCAAATATTTTTTTATACAAATATGAAAAATGATGGAACATAAACACTCTTTGAAAAACAGAACATCCATCTTTAATTACTCTTGCATACGTTAAAAATACCCCCCAAAATTTGAAAGAGGACAAATTCTACAGATGAAGAAGGAGCAGGGATGAGTTAAGAACTTTGCTCTAGCATCACTTTCCATGTGTTGAAAACAACTGCTCACCAGAGAGCCTTCTCTGTCCATGGATGTTTGCAGTCCAGCTGAGAACCCAGGAAAAGCATCTGCCTTGGACAAAAGTAACATCAAATCCTTTAAAGTGGTTTGGAACAAAATTCATCTGACCTCATTCATGCCTTAGTAGAATAGAATTCCTACATGAAGGAGTACAAAACCTTGCCGGAGAGATTTGAAATCTTAAGAAATATAAATTATCTGTTGTGAAATCTATTGTAGAGACTGTAGTTTAAAGCTTAATTTCTTCTATGCTTTTCGAAACCTTTGATGTTCCAAATTGTTATCCCTAAAATAAGGGAAGAATTCTAAAAGGCAGCATACTTTCTCTTTCTTCTCCTTCTTGATTGCAATTGTATTCTTCCACTGCATGGCCCAGAGGTCACATAGTAGAAGAGGCAATTTAATAAGACTGTCTAGCCAATCTGATTTACTTTTTCATTATTTAAGGCAAAGAAAGCCATTGCTCAATGGAGGGAAAGGACAAACTAAGACAGTTTGTTGGTATAATTTAGGAATGGGAGACATTTTGGTGGCCAAGGGTTTTACTTAAAAACAAATGAAGGACTGAAATTTTGTTTTTCTTTTTTAATCCCAAAGTTATGTTTTAAAACAGTGTTAAGCCTAAATTAGGGTTTGCTTAATTGTTTTGTTTTGTTTTTCCTTTCTCAAAAGAATGGGAAATCATACCACCAATTTTCAATAATTGTGGTCAGAAGGAATTCCAGAGGCTGAAAAATGGATGTTGAGGACCTCAAAGGAATTAGATGAATCTGCCTTCCTTACTGTTCTGCATTGTGACAGTATGATCACTTTCAGCCTTTAGAGCAGACCCAAAGAAGACATACATCTCAATTATGTACAACCCTAGTATGAAATGTGGATCAACAAATACATTGACCAATCCTTCCGTGCGATGCATCAATATCATTCATACACAGGTAATAAGGTTTAGCATGAAAACAAGTCCCTCCCTCAGCCACCTATAGTGCATACTGGAATCTATAGATCCATATCAAAGTCACAGTTAATCAGAAGATGGGAAATTAAACTTGTTATATAAAATATTGTTATGCCTAGACAAAATGTAAAAAGTATCTTTCTCTACAAGTTCTTAAAAACAAACACCAAAAAATAAAGCCCATTGGGGAAACTGATGGGAAAGAAAATGTATGAGTATCATATTGCTTGTTTAGTCAGGAACACATATCTTTGCTAGGTGTCATTGAGCAGGGTAACTTAATATCACTGTTAGAATTAGACTTTCATATACTTCTCTGAGTCAGCATCTGTATATTTCAGAATCAAAGACTTTGAAACATAAATAGTTTAGAAAAATGCTAAATTTTTCTCAGTGCTTTGGTCCAAATATTGACTGTTTTCAAGAAAATGGGGAGGACATTTCAAATGCATATGTAAGGACCAATGGATTTTTTTTTAAAAAAAAAATGTGTGTTTCCTGAGCAACAAAATGAATTTAACAGATTTCCACCTCCACTTTTTTATTTACGTTGGTTGGTTGGTTGGTTGGTTGGTTGGTTGGTTGGTTGGTTTAGAATCCATTGAGGAAAATATTTTGCATTCTTCTGTGGATTGGAACTGATTACCCGAAGTAATGGTAGGCTCTCCTTCACTGATGTGTTCAAGCAGAGGCTAGACAACCATCTGCTGAGTTGTTTTACTTCGGATTCCTACACTATGCAAGGCTTGGACTTACTGACCTAAATGGCTCATTCTATGATTCTAGATTGACCTTAGAAACCACTAAAATTTCCTTAAGTATTACCCAAATCATTCCTTCACTGACAGAGATCATGCTCTTTCTGTCAGGCCTAATCTTCCATAATAGGTAAAGGTAAAGGTTCCTCCACACAGTCGTGTCCAACTCTAGGGGCCGGTGCTCATCTCCGTTTGTTAGCCAAAGAGCCAGCGTTGTCTGAAGACGTTTCCACAGTCATGTGGCTGGCATGACATGTGCAGAACACTGTTACCTTCCCACCAATGTGGTACCTATTAATCTACTTGCATTTGCATGCTTTCGAACTGCTAGGTTGGCAAGAGCTGGGGCGAGTGCAGGAGCTCACTCTGTCACGCGGGGCTAGGGTCTCGAACCTCTGAACTTGCAACCTTCTGAACGACAAGCCTGGCGTCTTAACCGCTGAGCGATCGTGTCCCTTGCCATAATAGGATCGAGTTACAAATTAAAAAACCTTTGCTTGAGTGTCAAAAGAATTGCTACCCTCAAAATTGACAGTGCTCAGATAAATGGACAATTAAGAAAGAACAATTTGTAGCACTGCATAGGTGCTGTGCACACATAGGTGTGTGTAGGGACCTGGGTTCAAAGAGCAAAATGCAATTCACAGATCATGCATGCTTGCATGTTGGGAATACCATAAAGCAACTGTGTCTTTTCTTGGGCTTGCCTGGCTGCCCTTTGCAGCTGACACACAATTCTGGAAAATACGTGTTTTGTTTAAGTTGTTTCAAGCAGGTACTGCATGCTTCAAATTACATTTTGCCTTTCAAATATGTTTTTTGCACAGTTCTATTGCGCAACATCCTGAATGATCACAGGGTATATCTGTTAAATTTCTTGGCTTTGCAGAGCTTAAGCAACCCTGAGATAGCTTTGGTTTAAACTCTGGTCATAAATGAGGAGGTAGTCTCTGGCCTCCTAGAGAAAGTGACATGGTGACACCACTGGAAAGGGCAAGGCTGAAATTTTGCTCACTGCTTTTTCCTGGGGCACAATGGGAGTGAGGCTTTCAGAAATAGTGAAAACATTTTGCTTCCAAATGTTGGCCATTTTGCTGCTGAATTTAAAGCCTTAAAGCAATAGGTGTCCTTTGAATCATTGGGCATATTTGTTTAATGGAAAAATGCATGGGGACAGAAACTAACAGGATGGAAATAAATTTATAAAGCTTTTTTTTACTTCTGGATTTTGGCTAGTACTACTCTTACTATTTTCCTATGGCACAGTATTTTTAGCCCCAGATCTGTTATCAAAGGCAGGAAAGAAAAGATGATGTATACAATGATAATGGGAAGCTATGTTCGGAATCCTAATTTATGTTTATATAACACAGAGCTATTATAAAAGAAAAAAAACATAAAATGGATAATGGTAACATACATTATCAGAAATTGAGAACAGAGGAACAAAGCAGCATTAAAAACTATCAAAGGGGTTTTGTGAGAGATCTCAGCCCAGTTCAATCATTATAATTGCATGGAAGCTCTACACAGGAGGAAAAGGAGATTTCAGCATTTTTATCATGACACAGGTCTCCAAGAAAGAAACTCTTGCCCTCTATATGTAAGGACAAGTAGTAACTCAAGCCACTGTCCTCTCCTTGTGTGTAAAATTCACACCTGATTGTATGAACCTAGACTCATGGCTCCTGTTCAGGAGGGCCTTTGTGCAACTTCATGTTATGTGCCAGTTGTGCCTGTTCCTGGACTGAAAGGCTCTGCTCACAGTCATTCACACCTTGGTCACCTCCCAAATGGACTACTGCAATGTGCTTTACATGGGGATGCTCTTGAAGAGCATCTGGAAGCTACAGCTGGTGCAGAATGCAATGGCGTGGGCAGTTATGTGCACTCTTTGATCAGCACACATCACACCTCTGCTCTGAGGGCTGTATTGGTTACCAGTATCCTTCTGGGCTCAATTCAAGGTGCTGGTGATTTCTTATAAAGCTCTTTGTGGCATGGGAGTGAGTTATTTGAAGGACCACCTCTCCCCAACTACATCTACCTATCCCATTAGATCTGGCAGAAGAGCCATGTTCTGGGTCCCATCTGTTAGGGAATGTCTGGCAGGGCCCAGAAAGAGAACCTTTTCTGTTGTGGTGCCCATCCTTTGGAACATCACCCCCTTGAAGATTAGATTGGCCCTGTCCCTATTGGCTTTTTATAAGGCCTTAAAGACATGATTTTGCTACTGGGCTTGGGGTTACCGATGTGCAGTAAGCCTGTAGAGTGGTTATGCTGATTGTTGTTGTTGGTTTTTTAAAGCTTAGCTGTTGATTGGGTAGATGTGTGTGTACATGTGTGTATAAATAATACTGTTCTTTTATGCAATTTTTAATTGTTGTTGTAACCTGCCCAGAGTCATGTATTTGAGATAGACAGTCATAAAAATGTAAAAATAAGTAAGTAATTAAGTAAATTGAAAGAAAAAGGAAGGAAGGAAGGAAGGAAGGAAGGAAGGAAGGAAGGAAGGAAGGAAGGAAGGAAGGAAGGAAGGAAGGAAGGTTGCGCATTGGACAGTATTGCAGAATTGGTTACTGTTGACAACCTGTGTCAGGACTTATAGGTCCCATAGAGGTTTTAATATAACTCCCAGAATCATTTGATACCATTGACTCTGTTGTCCTTCTAGGCTGCCTTCAAGGATTGAGTGTGGGTTATACTATTTTATGCAGGTAATTCCTTGGAGGGTTCCACTTGGTGTTCATGAGGGGAGTAGTCAAACCGTTGGCTACTCAAGTATGGGGTGCCAAAGGGCTCAAGTTGGCCATCTTATTCAGCATTTACATGAAACCTCTGGGGGAGGATATCCATTGGTTTTGGGCAGGTATCATCAATACTGTAAACTACTCAGCTTTACAACTGGAATGTTCTGGAACTTCTAACCTAGTACCTGGAGAATGTGTGGGTCAAAACAAAATGTAAAGAAATCCCTGGAGGAAAGCTGTAGGTGATTCCAATTATGGCTTGATTCCAGTTCAAATATTAGCTCTGGATGGGGATGTACTTCTTCTCAACTAGGTCTGTGACTTGGGAGTCTTCTTGAACTTACAGCAGGTGGAGATCATGGCCAGGATCAATTCAAATGGTTTTAAGCAACATGTGTCAGCAGCTATGTACCTACAGGACTGCCTCCCTCACCCAGATTCAGCTTGTCTTACACACTTTCCCAAGATTATTTATTTATTATTATTATTTCAACTTATATTACCACCCATCTCCCCCAATGGTATCTTGAACATCTCTACCCTATGTAGGTGAAAGAAGAGGTGTGCTTCATCTGTAGGAACACTTATGTCATGTATGGAACACTTATTTCCTGAGATATGGGCACCACTACATTATTTGCCTTTCAGAAACCATGAAAACCATTCTGTTCCATCGAGCTTTTAGAATGACTTGGGCTGTCTTCTAATCCTTCCTTTTTGGAATTGATGCTTTGTTTTTTTTATTGATGTTGCATTGTAAACCACCCTGAGTATTTGGAATTAGGATGATATTTAACCCCCCCCCTCTTTCTCTCTCTGTGTGTGTGCAGTACATACATACACATGTGTTCGGTTTTGCAAAATGTGTGAAGTAGTTGCCTTGTAAACAAACTTGTCTTAAACATGATTACTGGACTATTGCACTGTATTTTCACAATTTCACTGCTGTTTTTGACACTGTGTTACATTGATATGTATGTATGTATTGTGGCAAAACACAGCATTTCCCTTTAAGTTCCCAGTGCTAGTACCAACAATGCATTCTAATGCTAAAAATGACATAATATTTGGAAAGATAAATTCATAAACCAGAAGAGTCTTCAAGAAATGGTATACCATTTCATTCTTTAAGGAACTAATAGTAGTGTCTTATTATTTTTAAATGAGATGCACAGTTAAGGTGTTTAATTTGAAGTATGGCCATTGCTACTTTCTGAATTTTTAACAGGTATATGCCTTAAACACCACAGGAGCATAAAAAGCTATTCAGCCACAGCATTGTATTAGTAAGGGCAGCCTGACCCACACAAATATTTTCATTACTATGAAATTATTTATTCATAAATACCCTCTTGATATTTTACTGTGATTCTACTTGGGAAATCTCAAATTGACATATCATTAAATGTCAGAATATAAAAACAGAATTTTATGTGCAATTTCTACAATAAGTTCATAGAGCAAGCAGCCCATCGGCAGCACTGTGCTGAGACCTGAATATATTAAAGAACAATTTCTCATTAAAAATGCATATAGACTGATCCCTAAAAGCGAAAAACTTTGGACATTACCTATTCTGATTACATTCTGATTAATGCTATGCTGTTAAAATAATAATTCTCTTGTTTCATGTTAATGGGTACCATAGATAATTGCATATACCTGTTTATGGATTTGCACTTATGATTTTGCACTTATTTTATCTCCTTAAAATCTACATTCACCATGCTTTCATATACATGCCTGCTCATTTACTGTTATACACAAGGTAGGCTATGATTGGGCTTAGTGCTTCTGTATTATCCAGAGGAACAAACATTTTAAAGCCATCAGATCGTAGAATTCTTGATTGTACCTTATATACCTTTAATAAAAAGGAGTGAATACAAAGCCACACAAGAAGGATAGAGAAAATAGGTTTTATTTCTTATTTTTATTAGCTAATCTAATTATACACATTAAAAAAATAACTCAATTCATTACCTTTCTCTTAAGTAGCAGCATTTTTATTAATATTGTTCATATAGCAGCTCAAATTCAGATAAGCCCTAATCATGGCAAGTCTTAATGCCCTCCCAACAGCTGTGGAAATAATGTGGTATGCCATTTGAGCATGGTGGTGAAGGAGTTCCTGAAACATTAACCTACATTCTGCTATATTTCTTCCATTACAAAGATGCCTGGCTACAGCTAATAACATCCCATCTAGTCAGATTTCCAGACACCATTTTATTTTCAATTGTTACTATCTGATTACTATGATTTTATTTCCCTTAACCAGGGGGCACGATGGCTCAGTGGTTAAGATGTCAGGCTTGTCGATCGGAAGGTCACAAGTTTGGAGGTTCGAGACCCTAGCCCGGCGTGACGGAGTGAGCTCCCACACTCGCCCCAGCTCTTGCCAACCTAGCAATTCGAAAGCATACAAATACAAGTAGATAAATAGGTACCACTTTGGTGGGAAGGTAACAGTGTTCCATGTGCATCGTGCCGGCCACATGACCACGGAAGCATCTTCGGACAACGCTGGCTCTTCGGCTAACAAATGGAGATGAGCACTGGCCCCTAGAGTTGGACACGACTGTGCGGGGGAACCTTTACCTTTTATTTCCCTTAATGTTGCTAAATTTTGTTTTCCTATTTGTAATGTACACCATATTTGATCCCTGCAGTGTTATAATTAGTGGGTTTTTAATTTACACACACACACACACACACACACACATACTATATATGATTATATAGAGAAAAAAGAAAATCAAGATATTTTATGATTATTAAAGTAAATCAAATGGGGCAAGGGGAAGAAAAGGACTAACAGAATAATAATGAGATGTGTCTTAATCGAAATCATTAAAGGGAATAGAATCATATAAGCCTTCTAACTTTTATGGTTAGTACTACTATAACAATCTTATCCCTTTTAAATCTTAAAAAATCAAACAAACTTTAAATCATTATGGAAAAATAGAATCATACAGCCTTGAAATCAATCCACATAATATTTCTTAATTTCTTATCCCACCTCAAAGTAAACCAAAACATTTATTTGTCTCCATATTATGCACAGGATATTTTTTATAAAAAAATCAAGAAACCCAGCTGCCCCTCCAAAAAAGTCAGCAAAAAGTTTCCCACATAGCTGAGGCACCATCTCATGAAAACAAAGCCTGAAATAAACAGACCACTTTTTATCTTGCAAGTCAAATTGTAACTCTTTCATGACCAGCATGTATTCGTTAACTGGCATCTCTTCACAGTCTGGATTCTCAGAATCAGGAAGAATACCTCCTCCTTGATAAATCTCCTCCCTTCAGAAAGTTCACAGCCACTTGATACATTTCAAAGATAGTATCCCAAACATCTTGCAATATAACTTGAATAGTTTCAAGTAGAATTTCTTTAAAATCATCACACAGCTCGGCATGGAGCTCTGAAACTGTTTTCTTAAGGTCATCCATAGTCCAGGCAGTAAAATCTGGCACCTTCAGTAAATACAGCATCCAAAAAAAAAAAAAAAAAAAAAGGATAGAAAACTGAAAACTCAAATAATCAAATTAGTTGTGTAGGAAAATGTTGAATCCTTCAAATTGGATACAAAAATAGTAATGGAGAGATGATTATTTATTCTCAGTCCTCCTTAAATTTTGAATGGGAAATAAGCTAGCAGTTATTCAATATAATGCTCAAATGCGGAAAAAGAAACAAGAAAAAATTCAATTGATTTTGGATGAAATTAAAAATAAAGAGAAATGTCTGAGGGCCAAACCGATGGATAATACATTGATAACTCAAATTAAATTTCTACAAAAACAAATTTCGATGATTTTGGTACAGGAAATAGAAACTCAAATGAAATTTACAAAACAGAAATATTTTGAATTTGCAAATAAACCAGGAAGATGGTTAGCTCATAAGTTAAGAAAACAAAGACAAAAAAATATAATTTCTAATATACAACATAAAGGGAAAATTCTAGTGAATAATGTGGAAATACAAGAAGCATTTCATTCTTACTATACAGCATTGTATAAAAAACAGGATGTTAATATAGCTGAAATTGATGAATATATGAGTAAGCAAAGATTAACTGTTTTAAATGATGAACAAAGAACATTACTTAATAATCCTATAACAAAAGAAGAAATGTTAATGGCTTTTAAGAAAATTAAAAGTGGAAAAGCACCAGGTCCGGATGGACTATCGGCAGCCTACTACAAATACTTTGAAGATGAATTGAGTATTCCTCTCCAAAAAACTATAAATTCAATTTTGGAAACAGGAATTATGCCAGAAACATGGAAAGAGGCTCATATTACTTTGATTCCGAAAGAACAACTAAATTTGAACTCAACAAAGAATTATAGACCAATATCATTATTGAATAATGATTATAAGATATTTACGACAGTCTTAGCAGAAAGATTGAAAAATACTCTTGGAAATTTTATTCATCAAGATCAAGCAGGTTTTCTACCCAAAAGACAAATTAGAGATAATATCAGAAATGTTTTGGATGTATTAGAGTATCTAGAACAACACAATGAAAAACAAGCCGCCTTGATATTCATAGATGCTGAAAAAGCATTTGATAATTTAAATTGGTCCTTTATGTTTAAAGTATTGGAGATTATGAACTTTGGTGGGAATTTTATTAAGTGGATTAAATCAATTTATACACCCCAATCTGCAAAAATAATTGTCAATGGAGAATTTAGTAAACCTTGTGAAATACAAAAAGGCACAAGACAAGGCTGTCCTTTATCTCCGCTTTTGTTCATATTGATCTTAGAAGTTCTACTTAGAGATATTAGACAAGATGATGGTATTCATGGTATCAGAGTTAAAAAAGAAGTTTACAAATTAAGAGCCTTTGCAGACGACCTAATCATTACATTAGAGAATCCACTGGATGGAATTGAATTATTGATGCAGAAATTGAAGGACTTTGGGTCGTTAGCAGGGCTCAAAATTAACTTACAGAAAACAAAAGTTTTGACTAAGAACATGAATTATCACCAACAAGAGAAATTGAGAGAAATTACAGGATATTCTTTGGAGAAAAAAGTAAAACATTTGGGAGTTTATTTAACATCGAAAAATGTTAAATTATTTCAAAATAACTATATCCCGCTTTGGATTGATATTAAAAAAAGATTTAGACCGTTGGGGGAAACTACAACTATCATTATTGGGGAGAATATCAGCGATTAAAATGAATATATTACCAAGAATTCTATATCTCTTTCAAACAATACCTATACTGACATCAGAGGAACCATTTAAACAGTGGCAGAAAGACATTTCTAAGTTCATTTGGCAAGGGAAAAAACCAAGAATAAAATATAAAGTCTTGCAAGATTCAAAAGAAAGAGGTGGTTTAGGACTCCCAAATTTGAGACTATACCATGCAGCTTGTGGTCTGGTATGGCTTAAAGAATGGATTGTTTTGAGAAATGAAAAATTATTAAATCTGGAAGGTCATGAATTAAGATTTGGATGGCATGGATATCTGTGGTATGATAAGGCTAAAATAAATATGGACTTTAAAAATCATTATATTAGAAGATCCCTGTTGAGAATTTGGAATAAATATAAATCAATTTTATGTCATAAGAGACCTTTATGGATTTCCACGCAAGAAGCCTTTTATAGAACAGAAGTAAGAAATAAAGATAAGTGGCTGACATATAAGGACTTATTAAAAAAAGAACAAGGACACTATGTGATAAAATCAAAAGAAGAACTTGCCCAAGAAGGTTATACCTTTCAATGGCTCTCCTATAGGCAACTTATAGAGAAATTTAAATTAGATTAAAAAAAATTAGAATTTGAACAAACTAAATCAGAATTTGAAATACAATTATGTGAAAATGATGAACGTTTAATTGCTAGAATGTATAAATTATTGTTAAAAGGAGAAATGGTAGAGGAACAAGTTAAAGATTGTATGATTCAATGGGCGAAATATATTGGCCACAATATACAACTTCATCAATGGGAAGATATGTGGACTAAAGGATTAAAATTCACCTTATGCTACAACGTAAAAGAAAATTTTTATAAGATGATGTATTGATGGTATATGACCCCACAAAAACTTTCAAAAATGTACGGGAACATATCCAACTTATGTTGGAAATGTATAAAACAAGAGGGGTCTTTTTACCATATGTGGTGGACTTGTAACATTGCAAAAGAATTTTGGACTGAGATACATTCATTGATGCAAAATATACTACAGATACGAATACCATTTAAACCAGAATTTTTTTTACTTGGAATTTGGGAGGAACAAATAGAAAAACATCTCTTTAGAATAATACAGTATATGATCACAGCAGCAAGACTCTTTTATGCACAAAACTGGAAAAATCAAAGTGTTCCAACAATACAGGATTGGATGTTGAAATTATTAGAGATGGCAGAAAATGATAAATTGACTTGCTTATTAAAAGATAATTCAAATTGTTACTTTCTTAAAGAGTGGAAACCATTGATGGACTATTTGCAAAAAGCAGGAGGAGTAAAGCTAACATGGGGATTTGATGATTAGATTATATATAAATAGTATATAGTATAATAGACAAGAAAAGTATATGAATGTTATATGAATAACCAGCATGTAAAAACAAACTATCTATTTTATTCTTATGACCATAGTTGGATCGGAGGTCATCCAATTTCTTTGTCTGTGTTTTTCTTTCTTTTTTTTTCCTTTACTGCACTTTTCTTTTCTTTTTCTCTTAATTTGTAGTTCTATTTTCATTTCATTCTTAACTTTTAGCTTTGTATATTTAAAATCCAATAAAATTTAAAAAAAAAAAGGAAATAAGCTAGCAGTTGAAAAAAACGTTTTAAAGCGCCTCCAGAAACAGTGATAAGCATCAAGAGATTCATATCTTCTTGCTGTTAAAAGCCTCTCTTAGGGTACAAAAACGTGAAAATATACAAATTGGGTGATTTAGAAATGAGAAAGGCTCGACCTAATGTCCCAATGGGGCTGCAGCATGGTCTGGAAGTGGTGGAATCCCCGACTCCCGTCTCCTCTTACCAGATTAGCGCCAACACCGTTGACAATCCTCTGACTGCAAGGTGATGTTCCAAAGTACAAATGGGATGATTCCGACTGTTTTCTGTCCATGAAAACACTCTAGGTCAACAGGAAAGCCTGCCTGCGCCCCCCCCCCCCCCAAATAACCCATGCTATCAGATCTGCCCGCTGAGCTCATGGGCAGAGTGTTCAGTTCGCCATGTTCTCACCGGAAGCCCACAATGTCAATTTCTCATGTGATTCAGGATCAAAATATAACTTCTTACCATTCCTCTATTAATGCCTGGCAGTTTTCAAGACTGAAAAAGAATGCCCCTGTCTAGTATATTTGGACCTTAAAATGGCCAAATTTCAGAGCTGTTACACACTTACTCTCCAAATGAGTCCTAAGAGGGGAATTTTCATAAAAGGGTTTGCTCCAAAGGAAAATAGATGTAAAGATGAAACCCCAGTGATAAGTTGAAAGTCTGGTAGGTTGAAACCACCTAATTGCAAAGTAATCTCAGTTTGGCCAATGAAGTTTAAAGGACTTTAGCCTCAAATAAATAAATAAATAAATAAATAAATAAATAAATAAATAAATAAATCATAAATCATATTCTATGTAAAGTATCTAATAGGGATGAACATTGGAATCCTTAATACACATTAATCTAAAGGTGAGGTTCCTTTTGATAATAAATTAATTAATTAATTAATATTCTATATCAAATATATAATAGGGATGAACATCGGAATCCTTCTTAATACAAATTAATCGAAAGGTGAGGATCATTTTGATAACACTAAACTTGCCCCAAAGAATTTAAATGGAGAGTTTTGAGCACCTAACATTTCAAATTTGAAATCTTCTGTACACCGCTAATTATTAGCAATGAGGAAACACTGATACTAATCAGAACTATTGGCAAGTCTCCATCCAACTCTGACTCCCAATCTTTCCCATGTAAGAATTATACCAGCAACCCTCATATCCATATCTACCCATATTGTATGGGTCTGAAAGATTCTGCAGTGTTCTTGCTTATATTCACATTAAACGCTGAAGTTCTGTTAGTTGTAAAAAGACATACTGTAAAAGGTGTAATCCATGAGGTTTAGAGAGATGTGTTAAACTAACTTTCTTCCTTCCTCCAAATTAGTTTCATTCCTTTTGTTTAACTTCTGACAAAGTTTTAATGATGCAAGTATTAGATTTTATAGTTACTGTATTTTGAGTGGCTGTGGAAAATTCCCTGAAGAAACAATATGGTTATGAATCACTGGTTTAATTAACATATGATTTGGAGCAGATTTAGAAAATGTAGCAGTGAGGAGTTATATTTCTGATATTTACCTTTGCTAAATATTTACCAGATATATTTTCTGACTGACTTTAACTGTTTCTTTTATTCATTGTCACTATCATATTTTATTTATTTTGCATCTACTGATGGCCCTTAATAGATTTTGCCATATACTGTTTTCCCCCTTTTACTTTAATACTTTAATTATCTTTTACTTCTTCCAACATGTTATGGTTTAATCAGTATGATGTATTTCATTACTGGCACCAGCAGGAGCTGGCTATTAAATTATCCATTACAAAAAACAAACAGAACAAGATTTATCAACCTTTTATGAAAATGCAGAGTAGAAATATTAATAATCATTTAAATACTAATTAATAACCAGTCTGTATAGCCAAAAAGTAAGAAAGAACAAAATATTGGATATTTAAAACTTTTTTTTATACAGGCATAAGGAGATCATCTTTAGTAATAGGTGGCTTTCTCTGAGGTCCCCACTGCTATCACTTTGATTAGGTCAGAAAATCTTATCTATAATTCCATTAGTGCATCTATTTTGACAAAAGTATAAGTAAAGATATTTCAGTTCAGGAAATATGGAAGGGCTTACACTTTTAGTCCATTCACCTATGAAAAAGCTATTGCCAACAGAACTAATCTGCCATCATTTTTAATATCTCCCTATGAAAGCCTGAGTTCAAAAGACTCCATTTTGTATGAATAGGAAGAATAGAAAAATCTCACAGGCTAGGAAATTTTCTTGAGTTCTCTTTAAAACCCTGTATTAAAATGAACTAAGAAAGGTTGTATGTGTTTCTGTGTGTCTGTGTGTCTCTGTGTTTATATATTTTGGAGTCCCTGAAATGTTGAATGTCCATTCCTCCTCTGTTAGGTTTATAATGTAAACCAGTGTTCAGTGTAACCAAATAGATAAAACAATAATAATTGAAGCAAATGTCAGACAAATGTGGTCTTGATGTACATGGTAGGAGCCTGTTGACTGGTAACTAGTATCTGGAATGAATGAATAAATGAATGAATGAGCTAATGAAAAAAAGATCTGCAACTTGGAAAAGTCTAAAGTGTGAGGAAGCTGCAAGGGGCAAAGCTGAGAAAAAATTTGGGGACATAGCTATAAAACTATATAAGCTACTATCAATGACCCCTGTTAAAATCAACATAGCATTGGGAAAAAGTAGATTACTAATGTTATGCCTGAATTTAAACTGGAAAATAAAAAGCTCCTGAAAATCATACATCTTGGTTGTTTGTTTTAGGTTCCAAAATAAAGGTTTGTTAAGCATTGAATATATGAAAAATGTTTTATGTACACTCCCTTTATTTTTTTGAGCAGCTTATATATTTTTAGTTTAAAAGTTTCAAATATATGTTTTTATTTTCAATATATATATACCAGAGATGGTCTAGATTCCTTAGAGCAATATTCACTCCAGGTAAGTTCTGGGTGTTAGAAAGCCTTTACTACACACAAAGTGTCCTCAGGTTAATTTAATGGCAAGTATGGGTTCCATAATCATTATGTTTATTTAAATAAAATTATATCCCACTCTCCTAATCACATATGCAGTAACAACCTTTGACACTAGAAACATCCTCCAACCGAAAGGTGTAGAATAAAAAGTCTGTTTGTATAAGTCAAAAACGTGTTTTAATTTCTTAAGATGTGAAACATTAGGTAAAGCTTCTGACACTTTCTGAAGAAAAAGATCAGGGGGTCTGCAAAGGGCTAGGCTAGATAAATAAAACCTGCTGATAATCTCCACTATATGCAGCTAAATGGAGCATTTCAAACACTATTCTAGAAATTATGATAAAAGAGGAAGAACCACTTGCACAACTTAATTTAGAGGAAAATATTGGTGAACCATATATAAAAATCTCCTAGACAAAGTATCAGGCCTCTATACACTCTAATAGAGGGTTCCCCAACCTCCTTTTAATTAGAAATTTTCTTCCATGACCAGTTCCTGGTGCCAAAAAGTTTGGGGACTGCTGGTCTAATACACTGAATTATAGAAAAAGAAAAAGACTGAAATAAATTAATCTGATAAAAAGAAGTTTATTTGATAATAAATATTCCTCATCCTAACTCTGACCATAGTATCTGGTGACACTGTATCTGTAAAATTCAGAATAAGGAAGGATCATGAAATGAATAGTGTCAGGGAAATTACCTAACCTTTTTTTCATTCATGGTTAGACAGACCCTCTGAAGGAGACACTAACATTGTAAAGGAATACACTGCTTATATTTCAAATATACATTAGTATGATTTTACATATGTAAATTTATCTGAAAAAAATTGATAAAAACGTTTCACAAAAGAATAATTTAATGATTTAATATTATTCTTAATAATATTACTAATTATTAATATTATTAATAATAATTTAATGCGGGAAAGAAGATGCATTATCTTGGGTTATCTGCTCATAATCTATAAATTATTAAATAAACATTAGAATAAGAAGAATATAAAACAAGAATTGAAATGGAAACTTCATATTTCTCTGATTACCTGTTGTTCAGACAGATTTCTTAAACAATTTATTATAGAAACATTAATGTAGAAAACATGATTTAATTGAGTCAATGTTGCGCCATGCAAACTTGACTTGTAATCTTTGATTCTATTTTTTTCTCTTTTAACCTATAGAATAAAATAGAGATACTTTTTGTGTCAGAGAAGGAGGTTTGATAGTGTATATCAAAAACTGAATGTGTCTGTTAACCATTAATCTAATGCTTAAGTAAACAAAAATACGCAAAAGGAATTTTTGAACATAGAACAATAATTTACCATTCGTACCCTAGATTTGAAATATACAATCCATTTAAAATAATGTGGCCCTTTCAGAAATATATTTTGGGCTATGAAACACATATATTAAAAGGAAAAATAGCCTTAAAATGCGTCTAATTAGTGTTTATATAGCTTTTCAATATAAACACTAATTTCTCAGAAAGAGAGAGAGAGAGGTTAAAGTAAGGAAGACAAACTAAAGAAAAGACAATTTATTAAAGGTGTGGTATAAATGCCCTCAAACTTGTCAAGTTAAGTAATTATAGATGAAAAATCAATTTGAATAAAATGAATAGAAAAGAGGATCCAAACCAAGTGCTTCATAACATATTATGCATGTTTCTTACCTGTTGGTGTTCCTTTTTCCAAGAGACATTGAGATTCTCCAGATAATTTAGTCTGCTTTGATATGACATTTCCTTAAGTGCTGGTGGCATTTTCTTTTCTCTAATAAAATTAATGGAAGAGAAGTCCATTAGTTTAAGTCAATCAAAATGTTAAGTGAATCAATGGACATTAAAAATTGCACTTTCATTTTAAGCTATTTTCTAGTAAAAACACACACACAAACTCTCTCTCTCTCTCTCTCTCTCTCTCTCTCACACACACACACACACACACACACACACACACACACACACAAACCTCTCACATGTTGGATGTTTTCCTGTTTTCCTCTGTAGCCTTCTTTTACTCTTTAGGGTTTTAATTTGTTATCAATTTATTAAACAGATTTATAAGGCCATTCAACTTCCACATTAATGATGCTGATTAGTAACTGAAATTACTTTTGTACCTACTTTTTTTACTGATCTTTACAGGACCCAGCAATTGTCTGCTCTAGGGTCTGTATAGAATAGTAGAAGATGATGCAAGTCTATAGTAGGAAGCAAACATAGGTTCTTCACTTTGAGCAGTTGTGGTTCCCAGAGGAGCAACAAAATTGGTAGCTGGAAAAGAGTTGTGTTGGCAGTGTAGCCAGCAAGAGTGGTCGCATGAGAATGGATGAAACTTGTTGTCCATGCCAGTGAAATGTTGGCAAGAAAAACATCAGCTGAGGTTGGAAGTTAGTACTCAACTCAGAACCTTTCAACTATCTGGCAGCCCTGAGGTCTGTAAGAGAAATGGCAGCAGAAGTTTTGGCAGCTAGTTGCAAAGAAGAAGAAGACAGTGAGGGTCACCAGAGAAAGCTTTGTCCACAAACGTTTGATATGCAGAGTGCCATTTTGGAGAAGGGCTGAAAAATCAAATGAGTCTGAATAGACCTAAGAGACATAGAAGGATCTGGTTGCACACCATGGGTAAAAGCCAGAGAAAGCTGAAGAAGGCTCCTCCTCTAACACTATAGTGAAAGATCAGTGGGGTGAGGGGGAACCATGCAACCAGTGTACACTAAATATATCCAGAGTTTTTGAAAGTTATCCAGGAACACTAGGAAGGTTGGAGGACATATTGGCCAGATGATATAAGTGGTTTAGGAGGAGTGTCTTAGGTGAGCTAGATAGTTAGGGTTGGTATGTGAATGAATGGCTTGTATAGTGAGTGGATGATACCAGGATAGACTGACTAAAGTGTCATGTATGTGGAAGCTGACACACAGGAGGCTCGTGGAAGGCAGGATGGAAATGGGAGAAGCTGGTTTTCAGACTAGAAATTTAGCATTCTTAACACCATTAAGATTAACATTAACATTAAGATTAACATTAAGGAGGCACGATGGCTCAGTGGTTAAGACGCCAGGCTTGTCGATTGGAAGGTTGCAAGTTTGGAGGTTTGAGACCCGAGTGCCACATGATGGAGTGAGCTCCCGCACTCGCCCCAGCTCTTGCCAACCTAGCAATTCAAAAGCATGCAAATGCAAGTAGATAAATAGGTACCACTTCGGTGGGAAGGTAACAGCGTTCCACACGCGTCATGCAGGCCACATGACCACAGAAGCCTCTTCGGACAACGCTGGCTCTTCGCTAACAAATGGGGATGAGCACCGGCCCCTAGAGTTGGACACGACTGTGTGGGGGAACCTTTACCTTTCTAACACCATTAAATGACAAAATGGTATTCAGATGAGCGTCTGTCTGTCTGTCTGTCTGTCTGTCTGTCTGTCTATCTCATCATGAATCTATAGTCAGCAGGATTTTGAGATACATATGAAATGTGCCCTCCCAACATTAATGGAATTTAAATGCATGTAAATTAGGGCAAAAATAGGACCTTGGAGGATAGTAAAAAATTTGTAAAATTACACCAAGAAGTACAATAATTAGATGCTTGCAAATATACACACATTCAGTTGGAGTTACGGTATAAACAACTGAGGAGGCTGGGAGAGAGAACTGACCCCCACTCCCATCCACCACATATTCCTGTAAAAAAAACCATGTCACACAGACAGAACTTAAGTCTGTCAAGCCCGCCTCCCCTTTCCCACTGTCTTTACCCAGCAGACAATGCCACAAATGATATATTTATTCTCTCTATATATTGTAGAATCAGTTTAAAATCCATATCTCTGTCTAGACCATCACATTTTCATCTGTTTAAAAGAAAAGAAAAAAGAAAACCAAGTCTCCATAGCATGTCTATCTTGCTTCTAGGCAAATGCAGATAAAATGAGTTAATGGTAAATAACAGTGACCTTTCCTGAAAACTGTCTGCTATTCAATTTCACTGCTTTTATTCTTACTTTGCATCTAATGTGTTCTTTTTTTCCTTTTCAAAAGTTCTGATATAAAGGATTCCTGACCAACTCACTGCAAAAGCAAAAAAAGCACACAGTGTGTTGGCATCAGTTAATTTTCACCAAAATCAACCTTCAAGTATGACTTATGTTGATGCTTAGCACTTATGTAGAACCTTAGCATGGTCAAAGAGCATCATAAACATTATTGCATGAGTCATTCTTCAGACAAAGCTATCTATCCAGTCACACCCATACTGAAACTGAGAAGGGAACATGTTATAATGGCTCCTTTTGCCACACTGAACCCAGCAGATTCAGGACAGTGGCAAGAATGGAATTAAAAGAAGGTAAATCTCATAATGAAAGTTGCGTTTATTGAAGCAACGGTTTGCTTATTTGACACTTCTCCAGTCAATGGAAATTGGAACAAGGGTTTTCCAGGGTCAAAGGTATATTTTAGAGCAATTTCTGTCCTTTGCCCTAGTCTAGCCATAATAGAAGTAGCAGCTGGAGTTATATAAAAATACATCTTTCAGCCACTTCCCAAAGAGTAGATCTCTGCACTGCCACTATAGATATCATTTTAAAAATAGGGCCATTGAGGGGTAGCCCATGGAAATGTGTTGTATACTGAATCTGTCAGAATGCTGGTCAGCCTACCTCAATATTGTCTCTTTTGATTGAGTGTGATTCTTTTTGGAGCTCTGCTAGCTGAGAATCTTTCAAATACAGTTGCCCTAGATAAAAAACTGGGTCTCTCTCTCTCTCTTTTGAAGAACATTGTGTGCTTTAACCTTCATTTCCATTACTACTGAAAATATTGCACATATATCTCAATTATTTCACAATTTCCTAAGACCAAGCAGCTAAATGAGAGGAGACACATGATCCCCATTTGCATAAATTGCTGTTCATCACAGTAAAGAACAGGTAGAATTGCTCTGTTCATAGGAAAAGACTAGAACAGACCTGCTGAATCATTTCAAGACAACTACTAGTTATGCATGATAGCTCACCAGTGTTTCAATAATCTTATTTTTGTAATCTATTTAAAACTTTGGAAAATAAAAGCTCTTGAAACATCTGGGAAGGCACAGTGTATGGCTAGAAGTGAGCTGCATTTGACTCAAGGGAATCTCAGTTTTGCAAATCTTCATTAAGAAGAGGAAGAACATTGCATTCTGAACAGCTTTGCGGGTTTTTGTTCTTCAAGGAGTCAAGAAAATAGTTACTAGCACTGAAAATGAAAACAGCATAATATCCAACTTGAAATGCAGGAATATCACAATAAGAGTGATGAAGATCCTTTAAAATCCCAAGGAAATATCAGGAGAAAAAGCAAATAAGTGCACAGCAGTAAGTGTTCCAGCCCAAAGAACAAGTGCTATGTTGGGTAGAAGTGCATATTAACACAAACTGTTTGCCCCAGCAGACAGAAACCATGCATGCAGCGTTTAAAAAAACAAAAATCACTTTTATCAGTAAATAAAGATATTAATGGTGAAAATCTGTAATTCATAAATAAATGCAGTGGTAAAAATAGCTAAACTGGACTTACTAATAAAAGTGAACAATACATCTGTGTATTTATTTATTGTATGGCACATTCACGTTGTGTTACAATAAAAAACATAGACCATAATAAATATGAGATATAAAATATTTATATTTTGGGGGACAACGACTGTTCGCATCCGTGACATTCCTTAAGACACACGTGTCCCCTGGGTGGTGCTAAAGAACAGTCACTTTGAAGCAAACACCTGAAGCTTCGAAGTTGCGGTAGCCAGTCAATCCTAGTGATCTCCTGGCTATATCACATCTGTGTAGAGAGTAAGGAAGATGACCTTGACAGAAACATGCAGACAGTGTTGCTGAAAAAGGGCTGAAACAATTTTAAACTCCAGAGTTTCAGGATAAGATCAAGCAGTTATTAATACATGCAAGTGAAGAAGACATATATATTATTCATGCATTTTCCTGGTTCCATGAAACTCATGGCAATATTCATACAGTGCTCTATTCACTGGCAAAAATTCAAACCTGCTTAGTTTCATTGTAATTGTTCAGATCCAGGGTCATCAAATCTTGTCTCATTGTCATAAGAGAAACAATACCTTCAAATATACTGAATTCCAAGAGGTTTGATCTGATTACATGCTACCATTACTTGTAGAAGCAAAGGCTGGGCAAATTTCTGAAGATGTTTCTGTGGAAGAATGAAAAAGAATATGCAGTACATCTTGCCCATAATGTGTTTAGGAAAAAAGAGATAATCATATATTACATGATTAAGAATTGAAGTTCAGAAACTATCTAGGGCAGTGTTCAATCGGAAGAGAAGCTTCTTATGATCACCAAGAATAAGAATGAAAATAGATACATATGTTTATAACCTCTACATATGGTAATTTATGTGTACAAATAGAGATAAAATGGAATAGTTATTGTAATTTCATGGAGGATGTGCAATAAATTCTACCCTCGGTGGTGCATCGAGTTCTCTAAAGCTGGCCAACAGAAGACCTTCAAAAGTTTTTTTTTTAATACGATCAGGAAGACTCTTCTTATTCATTGTATTTAATTGTATGTAATCAATTTAATTACATTTGAACTGGAATTATTATTATTATTATTATTATTATTATTATTAAAATTTATATGCTGCCCCACTTCCAGCATCTCTGGGTAGTTTACAAATGATTTAAAACACAAGAACATGACAATAAAAACAACAAGAAACAAAAAATGGTGGCAAAAAAGATGGCAGAATGACAAACTGGGTGGAAACAAATGAAAACAACCTATGAAGCCCCTTTGAAACACCAGCAGGATGGGAGCCATTTGAATATTAGGGGGAACTTCATTCCACGCACTGCTATTGAGAAGGTGAGCTTCCAGGGTCCTGATAGATGGCATTGGTTAATTGAAGGAACCTGGAATATGCCAACCCTGCCAGATTGAATCAATTACTCACAAGTAACCACAAGTAAAAGAAAAGCAGCAACCACAAATTCTATTTGCCAGCTCATCTGATGTCCAGGTGCTAAGCACTTTTGACTAGCATATTTTCTGCCTATGGTACTTTTTTCATAAAACATATTTGGAATGGACAGCCTTCAGAAGGTATATGTTCATTCAGACATGTAGCACAGTATTTCACATCTGGAAAAAAAGGGCAGATTTCTCATGCATTCTGTATGTACCAGATTTTATTTTACTTCTGGAAAATATTCAGATAAATTTCTAGAAAAACTTTATCAACACTCTTGATGTTTGAAATATATTTATACAAAGCTGCTGTGAGGATGAGACGATCCAAATATGAGAGAAACTGTGTTGCTACTAGGATGGGTGGTAAAGCCCTTAAATTGGTCTCTTGGTCCTTTATCTTTTCCCTAAGATCTTTTCCTGCCTACTCTTCTTGCTATGCTTTTCATTCTTTCGAGAAATACCATTTTTATATAAGAATTTTATTAAGTTTCAAGCAAAGATAAAAGCTACAGAAAAATAAAAAAACTACAAAGAAAAAAAAAAGAAAAAATTAAAAAAGTGTAGAAAAACAAGAGATTTTTTTTTTTCAAAATAACAAAAAGGGGTGACTTCCGACTTTTAACAGCAAGGATGTACAAAAAATTTCCATAATGAATCCCTTACTCTAACTTTAACCCAAATCACATTATTTCTATAAATCATTCCATTGGCATATTATAAAAATCACTAAATACAGTTACTCCCTCCCCTTATATTAAAAGGGGAAAAATTATATAAACCTCCTAATAAACTTCCCCCCCCAAAGATAACCTTTATTTAATTATTTCCTTCCTACTACTATTCTATACATTCCTGTCTACTACAATAAAGATCAAACTAAAAAACATACAAATTGTCTGCCATTATACTTGATAGTACCACAGTTTTAATAATCTTAGTCATATTAAACATGAAACCAAACATTTATTATTTATTTTTAATTTTAATTATACCTTAATAATCTTAATCCAAATTGTTAAAGATAAATGAAATCAGCCAAACCCTAAAAGCAATCCAGATAAATATTCTTTAACCCTTATCCCACTTCAAAATAAACCAGAGCACTTACATATCCCCACAATACGCACAGAGCATTTTTCTTAAAAAAAACGAACAACCCAACTGCCCCCCTCAAAAACTCCAACATCTCTTCAGGAGACCTCCCATACATAATAACCCCTTCTTTTTCATGGTGTTCCAGCAGAAGATCAATTTCACTTATGGCTTGCAACTCGATCTCTCCCTTAAATTTCTCCAACTCAACTATCCGATCTTTATCCAGCATTTCAGCAGAAGTCCCGATCTCACTCTTAGAAGAGACATTTCTGTTGCTGTTAAATTCCTAAGTTTCATCCACAACATCCCCAACCAGATGACCATATTTTCCACAATGTCCTGAATGCTTTGCATAAAAACATGGTAGGAATCAGTAAGAATCTGTTTGAAATCTTGGTGGAAGTCAGAGAAAGTCTGTTTAAAATCCTCCATGTCTCATGCAGTAGATTATGGCACCCCCTAGGAGCTTAACCAGTGAAAGTCAAAGATATGAAAGAATTCTGGAATGTGTTTACATAAGCAAAAGTGAGATATTTATTTATTTTTATTTATTATTCAAATTTATTCCCCGCCCATCTCCCATGCAAGGGACTCTGGGCGGGTTACAATAAATAAAAATTTAAAACTATACAAAATATCTAAAAACACAAACAAAACATAATAAAATAAAATCCAGGATGGGCTTGGACCCACAGAATAGATAGTAGAGCTATGGGGCAAGCCAACCCCAGGAGGCACTACCACCTCCGTCGTCCCAGGCCAGGTGGCAAAGCCAGGTCTTAAGGGCCTTCCGAAAGGCCAGGAGGGAGGGGGCCAGTCTCACCTCCGGGGGCAGAATATTCCACAAGGCGGGCGCTATCGCAGAGAAGGCACGCCTCCTGGAACCCGCTAGATGGAATTGTCTTGTTGAGGGGGTCCGAAGCATGCCCTCCCTGCATGTACGGGTGGGGCGGGTCGACGTTATCGGGACGAGACGGTCCCTCAGGTACCCTGGTCCTATGCCATGTAGGGCTTTAAAGGTAATCACCAACACCTTGAATTGGACCCGGAAGCAAACTGGCACCCAATGCAGCTCGCGAAGCAGAGGTGTTACATGTGCCGATCTTCTGGCACTCATAACTGCTCGCGCCGCTGCATTCTGCACCAGCTGAAGCTTCCGGATACTCTTCAAGGGTAGCCCCATGTAGAGCGCATTACAATAGTCTATACGGGAGATGACAAGGGCGTGAGTGACTGTTCGGAGGGCCTCCCGATCCAGGAAAGGGCGTAACTGGTGCACAACTCGCAGCTGTGCAAAGGCCCTCCTGGCCACGACTGCCACCTGCTCTTCAAGCAGGAGTCGCGAGTCCAGGAGGACCCCCAGATTCCGCACTGGATCCGAGTGGGGTAGTGCAACCCCCCCCAGAACCAAAGATGACAACTTCCCGGATCCAGGGGGGCCATCAATCCACAGCCACTCCGTCTTACCAGGGTTCAGTTGAAGCCTGTTGTTCCCCATCCAGACCCCCACAGCCTCCAGGCACTGAGATAAGGCATTGACCGCATCACTTACTTCACCCGGGATGGAGATGTATAACTGGGTATCATCAGCATATTGGTGATACCTCATCCCGTGGTGACGGATGATCTCGCCCAGTGGCTTCATGTAGATGTTAAATAGGAGTGGAGAGAGAACCGACCCCTGCGGCACCCCACAAGTCAGGGGTCGCGGGTCAGCTCTCTCCTCCCCTATCAACACCGACTGGGAGCGGCCCTGGAGAAAGGAGGCGAACCAGCGCAAAACCACACCGCCCGCTCCCAACTCCTCGAGCCGCTCCAAAAGTATACCATGGTCGACGGTATCGAAAGCCGCTGAGAGATCTAAGAGAGCAAGGATGGACGCACTCCCTCCATCCCGCTCTCGCCAGAGATCATCCATAAGTGCGACCAATGCGGTCTCCGTCCCATATCCCGGCCTGAAACCTGACTGGAAGGGGTCCAGATAATCCGTTTCATCCAGAATCCTCTGGAGTTGCAACGCCACCACCTTCTCAACCACCTTTCCTAAAAAGGGAAGGTGGGAGACTGGGCAAAAATTGCCCAGGATTGTAGGGTCCAGGGAAGGTTTCTTGAGGAGGGGGTGCACCAGCACCACCTTAAAGGCCGCCGGGAACACCCCCTCACTCAAGGACGAATTAATCATCGCCTGGACCCAGCCACATGTCACCTCACTAGCTGATTTCACCAGCCAGGAGGGACATGGGTCAAGCTGGCATGTGGTGGCGTTTACAATCCGGAGGATCCTGTCTACTTCATCAGGCGCAACAGGATCAAACTGTTCCCAGATAACGTGGTAAGTACGAGCCCCTGGCATCTCCCCAGATCTTGTCTCACGCTTGGAGTCCAACTTGGAATGAATCTGAGCGATTTTGTCCTGCAGATGCTCAGAAAACTCTTCCGAACAGCCCTGTAAGTGGGTCTCGCCCTGCTCCCGACCCAAAAGTGATCTTGTAATCTTGAAAAGGGCCGTCGGGCGGCATTCTGCGGACGCAATAAGAGCGGAGAAATATTCACGTTTCGCCGCTCTTACCGCCACAAGGTAGGCCTTAACTGCGGCTCTAGCTTGTGTTCGGTCAGATTCAGTCTTCGTCTTTCTCCAGCGGCGCTCTAGACGTCTCTTAACCCTCTTCAAAGCCCTTAACTCTTCCGTGAACCACGGAGAGCAGCAGGTCGAACAGGGCCGGAGAGGTCGCATAGGCGCGATCTTGTCCAGGGCTCCGGCCGCGGCTTTATTCCAGGCCGCGGCCAGGACCTCCACTGGAGCGTGAAGCAAGTCCTCAGGAATAACCCCCAGCTCCTTCTGAAACCTCACTGGGTCCATCAGTCGCTGGGGGCGGACCAATCGAATAGGTCCCGCCTCCCTGCGGAGTGGGGTAGCACAAGAGAGTCTCAGGGTCACCAGGGCGTGGTCTGACCATGACAATGGAGAAAGATGTAACTCTCCCCTCAGATCACATTGCCACTGCTCAGACAAGAAAACTAAGTCCGGGGTGAGACCACTGTCACGAGTCGGGTCACAAATAATCTGAGACAGGCCCATAGCTGCCATGGTAGCCATGAACTCCCGGGCCGCCTCCGAGGACCGTCCCAGAGACGGCAGATTGAAGTCCCCCAGAACCATAAGTCTGGGGAACTCCACCGCCAACCCCGAGACAGCCTCGAGCAGCTCAGGCAGGGAGGTTGCTACGCAGCAGGGAGGCTGGTACAGCAGCAACACTCCCAACTGTTCTCGTGAACCCAACTTGAAAAACAGGGTCTCACACCCGGTCACTTGTGGAGCAGCGCCCCTGAAGGCCACAAGGGACTCTCGGATGACCACTGCCACCCCTCCTCCCCTGCCCCGGTGTCTCGGCTGATGCCACACCCGAAACCCGGCTGGGCATATCTCCGAGAGGTCTACTCCCCCCTCTGGGCCCAGCCAGGTCTCGGTAATACACGCCAGGTCGGCCCCCTCCTCTATGATTAGATCACCTATAAGGGGGGCCTTGTTGTTCACCGACCTGGCATTCAGCAGCAGCAGTCGGAGACCGGAGCCCACGAGGATCTGCTTACCAGGGCCTGGGTATGAACACGGGGGGCCGGAACGCGCCACCGGTAGCAAACACCGGGGGCGCCTTCCCCAATGATGGCCTGCCCTCCGGTTCCCGTCATACCGTCCCCTGCCCGTCACCACCTGAATCAAATAGCCCGCCACACAGCCCCCAGAGATTCCCGGCTCTGGCCTGGTAGCCTCCACTCCCAGACCTCCGGAATTCCTGGGCTTAATCAAGGGTCCCTTATCCCATTCATCCATCATACAGTCGCACACAATGTTGGGCAATGACAAGACCCCCCAGTGCACCAGCTCTCGCTCTCGGCACTGTTAGGGTCCAGCACCACCCCCGCTCATACTCTGTACCTCTCCCTCAACTTCTCTCACTGGTCAGGGAGAGGTACCAACACCCACCAACAGTCACTCCTACCCCACCTGGCTCTCACCCAGGGGGTACTCTTACATACCCATACAATCTTGGCTCCCCCTCGTCTCTCACCCGGGGGGGTCCACATTCATACCAAGGGACCCCTACAAACCCTCTGCCACCTTAGCTTAAATGGGACGACATGCAGAATTTTATGGGAGTTAGTCCGTGTTCTTCGTAGGCCCTGGTCTCCTGGGCTATCTGTCCAGCCTCTGCGTCTTCCCGGGCCGCAGGGCTCTCCACCAACTCCAGTCCGCTCTAACATCGGAAGCCTCCGAACCCCCTCTAGAAGTCGGTCCAGGAAAAAAAGTCCAGGAGTCCGCTGCCTCAACCGGGCTCCCCTCCGTGCTGTGACGGCTGTGACGGCTCCGCTAGGCCCCCACCAACTATACCGGCCTAGCTCAAACTCCGATGGTCTCCAGCCTCCAGCAGTCAAAAACAGAGAGGCCTCCGGCAGCCTCCAGCCGACCACGATAGTCTTTGGATTCCGCAGGCTCCACCGGCCCCAGCCCAGAGACCAGCAATCAAAAATCTCCAGCCTCCAGCTGCCACCCGGCAGCCCCCCGCAGTCTCCAACCCTCGGTGGGCACCGGGCAACAGCTCCCCGCCAGCTCCACCGGCCCAACTCGAACCCCACAGTCTCTGCGGCCTCCAGCCTCCCACGGACCTCGGCAGCCTACAGCGTCTCCGGCTGCCCACTGGGCTCGCTTCTCCGCTTCTTCGCTCGCCTCCCCACACCGTTCCTCGGAGGCTCCGACCGGATGTAAAGGCTCGTCTCAGCACTCCCCCCAGAGAAAGCCACTCACCCACTGACCCCCAAAGGTGAATTTTCGGGGGGGTTTCGGGGGGTTTTCACAGGGTTTCTGTGGCTTTCTCCCGGAGCGGTAATCGGCCGCCATCTTGGATTTTGTCAGAAGATCAGAATCAATCAGCAGACAATTCCCCAGGGAAAGTAGAAGCAGAAGACTGAAAGTTCAAAACAGCTGATTCAAAGTGTAGGAAAATGCTAATATCATCAAATTTAGTACAAAAATAATAACAGGGAGACAATAATTTACTCTCAATCCTCCTTAATATTTGGAAGGAAAATAAAGTCTAAAACTTTAAAAGATTTTTTTTAAAAAATTGATCCCAAATATAATGATAAGCACCGAGAGAACCCGCTCCTCCTTGCTGTAGAAAGCCTGTCTTAGGGTATGCGTACTTAAAAGAAATATAAATTGGGTGATTTAGAAATGGGGTGGCCGGTCTTACTGTCCCTTTAAGGCTACAGCGCGGCTTGGAAGTGGTGACTTCCCAGCCTCCCGGCTGCTTTTACCAGTCGAGCGTGAATGCTGTTTGCGATCTTCTGGCTGCAAGCAGCCATCCGGAGGACAGATGGGGTGATTCCAGGTGTTTTCCTTATCCGGGAAAACACTCCTGGGCTTCAGGAAAATCCTTCCTGAGCCTGAAAAAACTGCCGCATTGTCAGTTCTGCCTGCTAAGCCCGCAGGCACAGCTGTTCAGTCTGCCATGTCCCCACCGGAAGTCTTTCGAGAAATACCTTTCACATCTTTTTGCTTCCTAACACTACTCCCAGATCTATTTTAGTTCCACTAGATGCAGAAGAGGATTCTGGAGGATGCTTTAGGGTTTAACAGAGAGCACTAGGCAACCAGGGTATCAATAAAATCATATATATGGAGAGGGGGGGAGGGAGGGAGGCAGGTAGCAAATACTACACACTATCATTGCATGGATGGCAGCAATGAACTGAGTTTCCTGATCTCTGCTGCTTCTGACTGGAGGTAGGTAGGTAGGAGAGAGGGAGGGAGGGAGGGAGGGAGGGAGATTTAGTCAAGTTGTGCCCTACGTCAGATTGCATTTGGGAATTTTCATAGCAGAGCTAATTATGTTTAAAAGGGGAAAAATATGAAGTGCACACACATGCACAAACTCAAAGTAGAAACATTCATACATTAAGCTAGGATGCAGGTATGCATTAAAATGTATATGTTGTGGAAAGTGATGTCCGAAATACTTGCAACAATTGCATATTTTCAGATTTTGTATATGATTTTTTTTTAAAAAGCAAGAATAGAATAAGTGCAGGGAGTATTCATATGGGCTGGATGTACTGTATGTTGATCTGGGCTCCCCCACCAGTTCATAGGAGCAAAGAACATATTAACATATTAAGAACGGATTAAGGCAACGGGTTTCCTGCCTGTGAACATCTAAACAGGAGGCAAAGATGATTTATCTCCAGCTATATTTGGTACTATGAACTCTAAGATATGCTGAAATCACCCACACCAATTTTCAAAGCAAATCAATAATTACCCTATTAAACTAATTATTCATTACTTTAATTTAATAGGGTGACTATATTAATTTTATTTGAAAATCTGTGAGAGTGATTGTTGCCTTCTCATGTTTTCTCTATGTTTTCATTTTCCCAATAAACTTTTAATAGGGAATTTATTCCTTAGGCATGAAGCCAGCTGGGTGACCTTGGGCCAGTCACTCTCTCTCAGCCCTAGGAAGGAGGCAATGGCAAACCACTTCTGAAAATCTTGCCAAGAAAACTGCAGGAAACTGCGAGAATCGGACACGATTGAATGGAAATATATATACACACACACACAGGGAATTTATGGGGAATCTCTCATTAAAACTTTTTTTGACATGCAAGAAGATACCCTTACACAGCTACTCCTTTTGTTTCAGGACTGGCACAATGTTTTAATTCTACAAGGAACTTTTCTTTACAGTTTTCCTATAGCTAGGCATAAGGTTTTAACTTATCCTCCTTCCCAGTATATAAAATTGCACATCTATAACCATAATTGCAGAACTCAGATGGTCTTGGTGTTCATTTGAACTTCATTGTGTAGATAAATCACAGGTCATTTTTGACATTAAATCAGGCATCTTTTTCTCTTAAGTGACATTTTGTTGTAAAATGAAGGAACTGAACTCAAACTATCAGATGAGATTCTGCTGTTCTAGCTTTCTCATACTAGATTGAATGGCACAAGAGCAATTCTATTCTTTATGACACCTCTTAAGACTACATTCTGAGAAGGCTGCAGGAAATTCATTTATTTATTTGATTGATTTACAGCCCACCTTTCTACAACATTCAGCATGACTAACAATACTGGAAAACAAAAACAAAGTAAAAAATAAGATTAAAATGCATATTAAAAGTAACAATAAGTAAAGAATTAAAATAATCTCCCATTAAAATCCTGACAAGAGAAATGTGTTACAAGCTAATATTTACAGCCAGCCAATTTACCTGACAAAAGGTACAGACATTAACACCTTCATGGGGGAAAAGCCATTTGTCATGCAGACCCAGAGAGATACTCCAGTTTGAGTCATAAGAGGAGGAGGAGGAGGAAAGACGGCAGAAGGCACAACTGGAAAAGGAATCAGAAGAAGAAGCTGGGTATCAAGGCCAGAAAAGAGACTGGAGTTTGTTCCATCTCCCTAGCACCCTCAGAATGAATTTACTGGAATCCCCAGGGAATAGGAAGTCTATGAATAATTGAGACAAAGAGAATATCTCTTTTGGGAAACTGTTATCTCTAGAAAGATAAGTAAAAATATCTAGTAAAATTATATATATATATATATATATATATATATATATATATATATATATATATAATATATGGCTCTCTTAGATCTCTCAGCGGCTTTCGATACCATCGACAATGGTATCCTTTTGGGGCGGCTTAGGGAGTTGGGGGTGGGCGGTGTAGTTGTGCGCTGGTTCACCTCCTTCCTCCAGGGCCGCTCCCAGTCGGTGCTGATAGGAGAGGAGAGATCCGGCCCGTGACCGCTCCTATGTGGGGTGCCGCAGGGGTCGGTTCTCTCTCCTCTCCTATTTAACATCTACATGAAACCGCTGGGTGAGGTCATCCGACACCATGGGATGAGGTATCATCAGTATGCGGATGATACTCAATTGTATATCTCCATCCCTGGTGAGGTAAGTGATGCAGTGTCCACCCTGTCCCAGTGCCTGGGGGCTGTGAGGGCCTGGATGGGGAACAACAGGCTTCAATTGAACCCTGGTAAGACCGAGTGGCTGTGGATTGATGGCTTAGCGTCTTCTGGGAAATTATCATCTTTGGTTCTCGATGGGGTAGCACTACCCCGTTTGGAACCGGTCCGTAATCTGGGGGTCCTTCTAGACTCATGACTCCTGCTCGAAGAGCAGGTGGAAGTCGTGGCTAGGAGGGCTTTCGCACAACTTCGGTTAGTGTGCCAGTTACACCCATTCCTGGATCGTGACGCCCTCCGTACAGTCACTCATGCTCTCGTCATCTCCCATGTAGATTATTGCAATGCGCTCTACATGGGACTACCCTTGAAGACTATCCAGAAGCTACAGCTGGTGCAGAATGCGGCCGCGCGGGCAGTTTTGGGTGCGTCAAGATCCGCACATGTAACACCGCTGCTCCGCGAGCTGCATTGGGTGCCGGTTTGCTTCCGGGTACAATTCAAGGTGTTGGTTATCACCTTTAAAGCCCTACATGGCATGGGGCCAGAATACCTGAGGGACCGTCTTATCCCCATATTATCGACCCGCCCCACCCGGTCATTCAGAGAGGGCCTGCTACGAACCCCATCAATTAAAGAGTGTCATCTGATGGGGGCTAGGAGGCAGGCCTTCTCTGTGACAGCGCCCACTCTATGGAACACCTTGCCCCCAGAGTTGAGACAGTTCTCCTCCCTCCCGACCTTTAGGAAAAGGCTGAAGACCTGGTTCTGCCGCCTGGCATGGGAAGGAGGAAGGGATAGTTCCTCATGGGGGTGGCTAATCCCCTAATTTTATAACTGTCCTTCTTTAACTATTCCATTACCATCTGGATTTTCAATTTAATTTATATTTTCAATTTAATTTATATTTATTGTATAATTGAGATTTTAAACCTTATTTTAACTTGTTTATTGTGAACCGCCCAGAGTTCCCCATGGGGGGAGATGGGCGGTTATAGAAATTAAATAAATAAAATAAATAAATAAATAAATAAATAAATAAATATTGCATTTAATAATTACTTTATTGTACTGTGTTAAAGTCTGCTTTTTTATTTAATTTGCCTGAGCAAGATAGGGAACTGTGCATTAATGAAGTTACAATAATTCTGTAAGATCCTGTGTCCTGAAGTAATGAATTGAATACTGTTCCTACCTCTTTAAAGAGATCTGTTTGTTTTTCTTATATGTAGCAGACCAGCACCATCTTGTGAGCTGCCCAGAACATCGGTTTTGGATTTTCTTTGTTTAGTGGATTTTCTGTTTAGCTGCTGACCCTGATTAAGGCAACTCTGTATTTATCTCCTTCAATATGTGAGTTTTGTATCTTGATACAAAGAAGTTTTTAAAGGAGTTATTATAAGTTATATTTCATCTCCCTTTAACAAATTAGATTTGATGTTGTTTATCTCTGGTGAGATTGGTCAATCTCCCAGGCAGAGAAAGATGGACTGAAATATCTAGTCATGTAACTTTAACCTTGCCCAGAAGGTATTATAGAAACAATACCCTCAGAGTGTGTGTGTGTGTGTGTGTGTGTGTGTGTGTGTGTGTGTGTATTTTGAACTTTTAATCTCCAGAAAAGCAGAATAGGTTGTGAGAGCCCCATCTTTCTTATACATCAGTTTCAGAGGAACGATGTTAGGTCAGATGCCCATGGAAGATAGGTGGTGTCAGCAGCTTAGGTGACCCTAAGCAGGAGGTAGAGCCATGGTATGAAGACTTTGAGGGCTTCTGAGAAAGGAGGTTTATGGCCTCCAGCCCTCCACCATAGAGGCTCAATCATTCCACTACAGATGCATTTTTACAGACCTTCTAAATGCTGATTGAATGGGGGCCAAACACATCTCCCAAAGAGGTACATTCCGTAGAAATGCAGGAATTAGCTCTTTTCTTCAGGACAGTGAGTCTATCTTCTGCAAATATTAACAACTGGCCAGAAAAAATGACAAGCCCTACTCTGTAGAACTGTAAAGAACAATGCCAAACTTTTGAATGTTGCAGTGTTTCAGATGTTTCAATACAGGCATCATATACTTTGTACTGGGTAGCAGCTGATCTGCTACTTTTGGCAACAACTGCAGCTTCTTCAAGGACAGTTTTTGAAAAGCACACACATGAATATTCTATAGTGGCCTTGGGAGCAACGTGGAGGAGTGAACTGAACAAGTAGAGGACCATTGTAGGACAAATCTATCCACTGCAGATGGTGTTCAAAGGAGGCTAAAGATGGAGGGGGTGGGGGTGCAAAAAAAAATTCAGAGAGAGAGAGAGAGAGAGAGAGGAGAGAAACATTCAACACTAATGTATTGTCGAAGGCTTTCACGGCCGGAGTTCAATGGCTGTTGTGGGTCTTCCGGGCTGTGTGGCCGTGTTCTGGAAGTTGTGGTTCCTAATGTTTCGCCAGCATCTGTGGCCAGCATCTTCAGAGGGCAGGAGCACAGATAGAAGCAAAATCTCTGTTTTTGACAGAGATTTTGCTTCTAACTGTGCTCCTGCCCTCTGAAGATGCTGGCCACAGATGCTGGCGAAACGTTAGGAACCACAACTTCCAGAACACGGCCACACAGCCCGGAAGACCCACAACAGCCATTCAACACTAAATTCATCTCTCTTTAGAGACCAGACTAGAATTAATCTTCATAGCTGTCTCTATGCTGCCCAGATTTTTGATCTAGATTCTGTGATATAACCACTCACCCTACAAGAATGACAATACCACTAGTGAGAAGTTCCACAATGTTTGCTTACATTCTTATTTTGGGAATGATTGTATTCTTGAGAATAATTCATTATTCCTGGATGAACCTTGGTGCCAACTGCTAGAGTGTAGGTGTAGAAAGTGGCCTAATTCTTCAATTGTCTGTTGCTCTACTTCATGCTAATCGTTTGGCTGAGATATATTGGCAGCTGCTCTTCCTTGCAGTTATGGGCTGGTTTCCACAATGGGTAGAATTTCAGTTCCCAGAACTTCTAGGCATATATATTATTTGAAGAATGTTGGCAATTGTACTTTCAACATATCTGGAGGCAACCAGATTGGGAATGGCTGACTTAGCTTATCATTGTAGCAAACCAGGCTGCTATGTTTTATTCAAGAAACAATGGTTAAAAACAATGGCTTCCATCTGTGAGTTCGACACAGAGAATCAGATAGTAAGCAAATTGGAGTCTTCATATCATTGCCCAGGCTTTTGAATAGACAATGGAGAGAACATGTTATCCATATTTTCCCCTGGAGAAATACGCCAACTCACATTATCTTAGAAAGACAGATGGTTGCCAATGTATATTTACCACAGGAGAGGATTATGTGCTCATAAGAACAGAGTAAATGGGGTTGCTTTGGGAAAGCATATGTTAATTTGAAACTAGTTCTTAGGTTCATGAAAATAATATCAATGAAACTTTGCAAATATAAATGTGTATTTTCAGATATGCTTTGAATGAAAATGCTTTCAGATAAAATTTAAAACTGACAAAATTTTTGAGATGGCAGAAATGACTTATCAGACTAAAACCAATCAAGCTCCAAATTCCTTTGGGAGAATTAGAAGAGACACTCCCAGATTTATCTTTCCAAACATGAACCATTAACTGCTTTACCCAAAAAGCTCTTGCACTTAATAGAATTAATGGGAAATAGTTGAAATATGCTCTATCTTTGGGACTGAAATCTCATTTCACACCTAATAAACTTACTCTTTCATACAAGCTACTTTCCTTTGGGGGGTAGGGGTGGAGAGTGGGGAGTGGGTGGAACAATCTTGCTAAAAGTAACACTTTTTGTAATAAAGCCACATTATTACATAGTCAGATCACAATTCAAGGTAGCTTTAGAAAAGGCTGAGGAACACGAGACATTATTGCATATGCCTGCTGGATAATTGAGAAAGTCAAAGAATACCAAAAAGAAGTCAGCATATGCTTCATTGTTTATAGAAAGGCCTTTGATTGTGTTGATTATGTCAAGTGTACACTTAGAAAAATGGGAGTCCCAGAACATCTCATTGTCCTAGATACAGATCAGGAAGCCATAGTATGGACAGAACATAGTGAAACAGACTGGCTCCAGGTTGACAAAGGAATGAAAAAAGACTGTATACTCTGCCCTTATGGAAGAAACATTAATAACCTGCACTACACTGATGACACTACCATGATAGCCAAAAATGCAAAGGATCTGCAAGCTCTACTAATAAAAGTTAAGGAGCAAAGTGAAAAAATGGGACTAAAATTAAATATAAAGAAGCCCAAACTAATGACAACAGGTAGAACAACCAGCCTTAGAATTGACAATGGAGATACTGAAGTGGTGGATAACTTCTGCTTTTTTAGGATCAACCATCAACAGTAAAGGAACAAGCCATCAAGAAATACACTGCAGACAAGCATTTGGTAGAGCAGCCATGACAGGCTTGGAAAAGATATTCAAATGCCGTAATGTGTCTATACCTACAAAGATCAGAATCATGCAAGCCATGGTATTCCCTGTGACAATTTAAGGAAGCAAAAGTTGGACTTTGAAGAAGCAAGTTAGGAAAACTGTTGACACTTTTGAACTTTGGTGTTGAAGAAGATTCCTGAGAATACTGTGGACAGCCAAAAAAGCAAACCAATGGATCATCAAACAAATGAACCCAGAATTGTCACTCAAGGCACACATGACCAGGCTCAAATTATCCTACTTGAGACATATTATGCAAAGACCTAGCTCTCTGGAAATGGCTGTAGTGCTGGGAAAGTTGGAAGGAAAGAGGATGACCAGAAGCAAGGTGGATTCACTCATTTACAGTGGTGATTAGTACACTGTTAGAAGACCTGATGGTCCAGGGACAGATAGTCATGGAGAAAATCTATCTACTGTATGCAGTCACTAAGAGCCAACACTAACTAAATGGCACATAATCAATCAATCAATCAATCAATCAATCAATCAATCAGATGACAATTGCTTGCAAAGCTAAGAGAATTATCTGAACATACAACTGATCTATATTCATAGTTAGGCAACAAAACGGATGCACCTGATATGCACCAATACTGTATATAAACATGAGATCTCAGCTTGCCAATAACTTTTATTAGCCAATGTTACAGTATTTATTTATTTTCCCAGGAAATAGAGCATATGTATCTAAGAATTTCAAGTGTTTATAACACATTTGGGTGAGTGAATCAATGAATCAACTTGCAAGAAATGCTTTGCATGATAAGGCCCCATCTGAACAGAAAGATCAAACAATTTTTAATCTTTTTTCTGCAGCCTTTATTAATTTTGTTTACTGACTATGGCTTGTGCGACCCTCAGTTCCCAGTAGCTCTGATGACTTACACTAAGCATAATGATCTAAAGAAACATCCCTAATTTCCCCATCCAAAGAGGATAGTATATTCCTCATAGTCCCCAAATGCCCTCCTGAAGAGACATGTCTTGAAGATTCTTCTGAAGCCAACAGGGAGGGGGCACTACAGTTATCAAGGGGGAAGTCCAGTTATTCAGGGACAGCTGTTCCATAGAAGGGGAAGAAAGCTCAAAGATGGGTCCCTATAGATGCCATTCTTTAGAGAAGAGAACCTTAACAAGCCTTCTGTCCCAACTGTTACTGGAAAACCAGGCTCAACCTGAGCAGATAATCCGAAAGCTATTCAGGTTGCAAGCCATGCAGGGCTTTAAAGGTGAAGATTAGTATCTTGAACTGCACCTGAAAGCAGACTAAAAGCCAATGTCACCTCTAGTAGTGGTGTCACATGGCAAATTAGGTATGTTCCAAAGCCTAACACCAGCTCACGTAGTGTTATTCCACAATTATTTTCCTTCTCTCAATAGTTGACCTTATATTATGTCCATATTATTAGCTAGAAATGTTAGGATCTGTAGTTCCAAAAAACCTCTGAAGAATGCCAGACTGGGGGACATTGGTGTACAGATACATACATACATACAAGTATTTTCAGGGCCAAGTTCACAAAGTCTGTAGCAGCTAGCCATTTACAATAATGTTTGCAGATTGTATGCATTCATTTGGACCATCTGGTACTTTTAACGTATAGTATGAGTTGGTAAACCATGATTTAAACCATGAGTTAAACCATGATTTTTTTGAACAATGTAATGCTAAGCCATAATGTTTCACACTTCACACTAGGCCAGAAATAAATAAACAACATTGTAGTTTAGTTCAGCACATGATACCTAATAGTGTCAGGGCACCAGAAATTAAATTAAATTAAATTAAATTAAATTAAATTAAATTAAATTAAATTAAATTAAATTAAATTAAATTAAATTTTAAATTATTAAAAAATAAATAATAAAAGAAAATAAATAATAAAAGAAAATAAATAAAATAAAATAAAATAATAAAATAAAATAAAATAAAATAAAATAAAATAAAATAAAATAAAATAAAATAAAATAAAATAAAATAAAATAAAATATAAAATAATCATTTTTAAAATGTTTAAAAATAAAAAAGCTAACCTCTTATAAGAGAGCTCATAGGGTAAATTCTACAAAATCCCATGAGATTTAGTAATTGCATAAAATTTCAGCTAGATTGCAGAAGAGAGCCAGGTTCTTGGGGCTTAAATAATAGCTAAACTCTCTTGTGTATGGATCTGAACAATTCCCACAAGACGAATAAACAAATCTTATCATGCTTGATATACATATTTATAGCTATGAAAGATCAGATAACATCTAGTTGGCACCAGTGGTTGCACAGTTTTTGCAGCCCATGTCAGGTAGGGCTAATAGGAAAAGGTGTCCATATTCTGGTCACTGGAACCCCCATTCCCATGTTTTAGCCTTTTCTAAAATCCACTGTTTTGGCTGTTGTGGAAAGAACATAAGCTTAATCACATCATCAATCAGTCTTTAATGGGATTCCATTCCTACCCAAAGTATGGAATCAGGCCGTATGTGTAGAAAAGAGTGACAGTAAAAATTTGTTGTATTCTAAGGAAGAAAAGAATGATGCCACTGATACTGAGCATATAATTTCAGTACAAAACATAGTACCTTTACAAAACTTAGTTTATTTTGTATAAAGCTCTTAGCTCTTGCAATCATAAGAAAAACTCATCACAATAAATATTTTAACATTTCTTTCCCATTGTGATTGCTTTTGTTACAATTACTAATTTATGCTCATTGACCAGGAAGTTCTAAAAGCTTTGCTCCATTAGCTACTTTATCTGGGGGCTTTTCATAAATATGTTAACATGAAAGCCTTTGATATTTAGGTGAACATTTAAAAATGTATAGTAAGGAATATGCATACAAATAAAAGTACTGGAAAACTTGAAAATTATACAAGTAATATACTTAAGTATATCAGGCTCTTGCTGGATTCACTGCAGTTAATTATCTCTTCTTGGTTGCAAACTGAATGTATAGGCGTTGTAGTGGTTATTATTGTTGTTGTGTTGCTTTATACCCTGGTCTTTTTTTCTCCCTGATAACTGAAATTGTAATCAGGTCATCAACCTCCTCTAAAGATATGAGACAGATGGACCTGTGGATAGAGTCTGGGTAATGTTAAAGCTACTGATTTATAGAACTGGCTCTTCCATCTATCTGATGCTGTTAACTCTAGCCTAGTTTTTTTTTTAACAAGACTAGAGATCTGATTTAAATATATATTTAACTCATTATGGAAAGGTTCGTATCTCTCACACCAAGCCAAGAGCAATCCACCCTCTGGCTTAGTATTATGTGAACATCAGGCTGGTTTCATTAAGACTTGTTGTGTATCTATTGTTTTATTATGAGCATTCGCTAAGATTGGGGAAATTCATTAACTACTTAGTACAATGGCAAGTCACTTCTTCATTACAATCTAATAATGTTGCTTGTTTGTTTTTAATGTTTCTTTTTAAAAAGCACACTTAGTCAGAATGCTTGTCCAGCCACACACACAGACACAAACACAATGTAGTGTGTTAACAATTATTCATAGTGAAAATATTCAAATAATGTAACATTAAAAATTGCAGCCTCCCCAAGTAACAGGGCATAACAATGAAATACTGCATTATTGCTATGCTGTATGGGGAAATACTCAGGAGCCAGGCTGATAACCAGTGCAAGTTTCATAAATCACATTGTACCCATGGTGAAAGTTAATCTTTACAGCCACCAGGGGCTTAGAACTTAACTATTCAAGGGACTGTTTAATTATGAATGTGCCTGGAATTAAGATATGTGGTAGAGACTCTAATTTTCATAGTCTCTTATGTTGGGCATGTGGATCATTTTGTGACTCTGGGCAGCTTAATGATACTGATAACAATAATACCAATAACAGACCTCATAACAATCCATATAAAAGCCACAATAATAACATTAAAAGAATGCAAGTTCCTCAAAGAAACTTACATCCTGCAACCATACAGTGGAGCTCACCTTTCATCCTAACCCAATTCCTGAAGCTCAGTTCTTTCATTCACCATCAGGTCTCCCTTCAAATAGTAGCTTGTTTTGAGAATCAGCCTAGTTTAGCTTTAGACGTAATAGCTATTTGAAATCTCCTATATGTTCCAAAGTGGGGTGTGGTGGCTCAGTGGGTAAGACGCCAGGCAAGTTCGGAGGTTCAAATCCCTAGCCCTGCGTGCGGAGTGAGCTCCCGCACTCGCCAACCAGCTCTTGCCAACCTAGCAATTTGAAAGCATGCAAACGCAAGTAGATTAATAGGTACCACTTCAGTGGGTAGGTAACAGCGTTCCACGCACATCATGCAGCCACATGACCATGGAAGCATCTTCGGACAACGCTGGCTCTTCGGCTAACAAACGGAGGTGAGCACCGGCCCCTAGTTGGACACGACTGCACAAATGTGCGGGGGGAACCTTTACCTTTACTATATGTTCCAAAAGTACATGATTTCTCTAGGAAAGCTGTATTTCCATACCAGTGATCTGTTTGTATAGAGATAGATAGATAGATAGATAGATAGATAGATAGATAGAGATAGATAGATAGATAGATAGATAGATAGATAGATAGATAGATAGATAGATAGATAGATAGGAATAGTATTTATAAATATAGTTCACTAGCTTTTATTTCCATAACAGCACTTCTCAAGAAACTATTGCTTGAACTGAAATTCAGTATACACAGTACAACCAATCCATTGTGATATTTCCAAACTTTCTTACTTTAGATGCAAAAGGCACATGTGCTCATGTGCAAAGGTGTGAAGATGACTCTGGATTGAACCAATATATTACTTTATTTTGGAAAATCACTTTGATTCAGTTTCAGCTGAAACACCTTCCAACTGAATTTCTGAAATGAAAATCCAAACTTGAATGAAAACTAGGGATTGTAATCTTTTTTTAGAATGCCTTAATGTTAGCAAGTTGCCTATACATTTAATATGAATTTTAGCCATATATGATGGCATGGTGATTAAGATAAAATTATGGACTTACTAATTGTACAACCTGCTTGCTTTTTTCAGAATTTACTTTGTGCATACTTAAAGAAAATATCCAAGTGAGTTAATTTCTAGTATTAGATAGGAATGATGTTACAGGAGGATATATTTGAAGAGGATATACTCTGGTTTCTCTTCAGATTGTATAAGAGGATGGTAAGAATTTGAAGGAGGAAATTTTTAGATAGGCTTTATTTATTTGAAGTTATTTGAAATGCCTATTAAACGATAGTTTCAATTCCTTTCCCTGAAATACTGAGACCAAAGGATAAACAGTAGAAAAACAGAATAAAATTAGCAATAAAGAAGTGTACAATTTGACATACAATAAAATAAACATGAATATTTAATTAAAATTTTAAAAGATAATTAATTTTTCCATTTGTTTTTTAAAATTAGTATAGTTCAGAAAGCACACCTGTTTATCAAGAAAGAAACCAACTTGTCTTAAAAAGAACATGTAACAACAAGGATATATTGATAAACAGTTATATCAACTTGCCAAATAGAAGCAGATCTACGATCTGTGGCTGCCACCCCAGAAAGATGTCTAGTGGGAATTAACAAGAGATAGTGTAATTTTGGTGGTAATACCAACACTCATTAATTCCTTCCCCAGTCTGTTTGATAAGCCCCTTTTTAACTAAATTCATTTAAAAAATAGAGTATACTTTAATTCATTTATTAATAGCCATTGTCTTTTCTGCCTGTTTCCACTGCCTATATCATTAATTCTTAATTTAATTTTGTTTTTAAATGTAGGTTTTATTGCTTTTCTTTTCATTGTTTTGTTCTAATAATTCACTGGTGCTTTGTTTATGGCTGTGATAGTTTTATAATGGTGGTAGATTACTGTCTGTGAGTTTTATTTGGCTTCAATAATTACTGTTCTACTTTTTACTACTGTGGCTGGGAGTGCATGGTACATGGTATACAGATGAACAAAATAAGTAAATACAAGTAGAAATATGTTATCAGAAGTAAGTTGGCCTATCACACATCTTATCCGTGGTCACTTTACCTATTTATTTACCCGATAAAACAAAAAATCAAGATTTTTGTCAATGAAAATTATCAACAATAGTACAGTTTGCTGAACTTTACAAAATGTTCTAGTTCAAATACAGCTTCTATTGTAAACTGTACCTATACATTAATGCATAATATCAAGATTGCACAGAAACTGAAGATCAGAATAAGAAAACAGTATAACAACCTAGAACACAAGAGATTTTTTTAATCTTTTTTTTTATCATATGAAGGGAAAGTTACTATGGAAAGAAGTAGAGGAGATTATAGATAATATATCTCATTAAATTATTATGACACTAATTTTGTTTTTTAAGAATTCTTTGGCAGATCACAAACCTTCTCTAAGAATATTATCTATGGCAACCCCATTGTTAAGGGCCAGGGGAATTCCTACAGTTTAGAGTTTAATGGAATGAATAGCACTTGCAAGATTCTTATCTTTTTCTAAATTTGAATAAATCCAAATGATGAGATTAACCATAGTAATTGGGACAGAAAAGGTGCTGTTATGACAGTGAGAGGCTTTTTCTCAGTTTTATTTAACAGAATAGACTTTTAGTCTATTATATCTTAGAGGGATAAGATCCAATTTTAGTTGTATTGATAATAATAGTAGAATTAATAATAATTACACTTATGTCTCAAATGGTTGTATTGATATAAAGTAATATGAACTGATGTGAATGAAAACTCTTCTTTCTTTTTGTCTAAATAGATTCTGATGATTTGAATTTTGGCTTTTTAAAAAAAAACTTTGGATGTTTCATGTAAGAAATCAAAAGACTTGATTAAATACTTTTTCTTTTCTCTTTGTATTTAATTTTGCTTGATAAAGGATTTATTCAAAATGCTTCAGAATAAATAGAAATTCTGAAAAGAACAGGCAACTATTCTGTAGATCTTTCCCCTCTAGTGTCTATGCTTACAATCCCCTGTTTTGTTTTTTGAAAAGGGGGAAGAGTTTACCATGGATTTCCATAGTCAGAATACCCAAGTGTGGGAAAACCATATGGAATGGCTGTTGACTCATCTACCTGCTTCTCTTAAAATTACAGGAACAAATGCAAGTGACTAAGCATCTATTTCTGTTTTCGGACTTTGGGATTTGTGGCCTCACAAGACGAACTCAAACAGACAGACTACACAGCTTTATATAACAGTGGTGTAATTAATATTGGTGTGAGGATTGTTTTATTCTGTATGCAGTATGGTGATTAAATGTTCTCTTTATAAACAGCATTATTATTTTATTCTGACCTTTCCCCCCCCCCCTGTGGAACCTTACTAATTAACAACAGGTTTTGTTAATCTGCATGGGGCATGGTGGCTCAGCGGTTAAGATGTCAGGCTTGTCGATCGGCAGGTTGCAAGTTCAGAGGTTCAAGACCCTAGCCCCCTGTGACAGAGTGAGCTCCCGCACTCGCCCCAGCTCTTGCCAACCTAGCAATTCGAAAGCATGCAAATGCAAGTAGATAAATAGGTACCACTTCCATGGGATGGTAACAGTGTTCTGCACGCATCATGCTGGCCACATGACCGAGGAGGCATCTTCGGACAATGCTGGCTCTTCGGCTAACAAATGGAGATGAGCACCGGCCACTACAGTCAGACACGACTGTGGGGGGGGGGAACCTTTACCTTTACCTTTTTTCTTAATCTGCAAATAAAGAAAGAAGGAAGATTAGGGTAAAATGCCTGTTCTGAGGAAAAAAACAAAAGACCAAATATGTATATTTGTCAACATTTATTTCAAGGTCCTTCTGTTTGTTGTTTTCTACGATTAATCCAAAAAGCAATTTGCAGAAATGTATCATTCCTACAAAATACTTTTCTTCAAGGAATCAGCTGTCCAGCATTCTGAGTAAATTCAAATAAACAAAAACAATTAAAATAATCATCCAACTACTGCTCATGTGCCTGTTTTACTCTTTTTTGTGAAAGACTTGGTTAAGTTCTGTTTTTTTTTTAATTTATATCCCTTTCATTGTTGTTGTCAACCTACTCCATTAAAAGAGGGAGCAGCATTTACGAGAACTGTTTCCACCCATGAAAATGGTCTGGCAACACTAGCAACAAACACATTTATTCACAGATCAAGGTTTCTTTTTTCTTTTTTCTTTTTTTTTAAATCTTAATGAAGTTAAAACAGGGTCTCCTCAACCTATCCCTCCCTTGGCCCCAATAACTTTTCACCATCTGCTTTGAAAGCAATGGGCTTCAGAGCAGTAACAGTGGAGGTTGAAAGATGCAAAGCTACTGTGGATGTAAAAGTCAGTTTCTAAGTGGTTGGTGCCAAATTTAAGAAGGAGGAGGAAAGACTGTTAACCAAGCAACATGTTTGTGAATCAGGAGACCCTTGTTGTTGTTGTTAAACTCTCTAAAAAGTGAGTACAGTGGAATGGCTAAAAAACAAACTATCATTTCTAATTATGAATACATTAAAATGATAAGTGCAACTTGATGCATTTATCTTAATATATGGACAGGTGTATACAGGGAGGAGTGTTCCCTTAAATATAAATAATTTGGGAGAAAGGTTTTTGGCAAAGGAAGATGATCTAAAAATAACAATCAAACGTGAGATATGGTAGAACATGGAATGATTTTAATTGAACTGATCATAGTCTGATACATACTGTGAACCCTTTGCTGGTTTTAAAAGTAGCTCAAAACTCAGAGCATCTTCAGAGAGCTTCATGCTGTAAGGTTGCCTTTCTTGACACTCCATCTGCTAATTAAAGAATACTTATAAGCTTTACTGTTGCAGATAATATTAAACACTGTTAAAAGCTTGTAAGCTAAACTATTTAACAGTAGCAATACAAACCAAAACTGAGATACAAAGCAATTAAATATTCAAAGAAAGTTACAGAGGGTCTGGATTATTGCCTAGAACTAACAAAAACAGAACTAAGTAACAGCATCTGAGAGGAGGGAGAGCCATTAAGAATACGCCGAGAAAGCTTATAAATGCATTTATACTGTATTTTGCCCTCTCTCTAAGATTACATCATAATTTCCTTCTTTCCATAGTTTACGTTTTCTAATCATCCAAACGACAAATCACAAGTTCATTTTTTTCCATTTTCAGCAAAAAAAAATCCATAAGCCAGTTTATAGAGCCAGTTTGGCCTAGTGGTTAAGGTGCTGGGCTAGAAACCAGGAGGCTGTGAGTTCCAGTCCCGCCTTAGGCATGAAAGCCAGCTGGGTGACCTTGGGCCAGTCACTCTCTCTCAGCCCAACTCACCTCACAGGGTTGTTGTTGTGGGGAAAATACACCCCCAGCTCCCCCACGGTCAAGTCCATCACCTCCAGAATATCATCCATCCATCTTGCCCTTGGTCGGCCCCTCTTCCTTTTGCCTTCCACTTTCCCTCGCACCAGCATCTTCCCCAGGGTATCCTGTCTTCTCATTATGTGGCCAAAGTTCTTCAGTTTTTGCTTTAATATAATTCCCTCAAGTGAGCAGTCTGGCTTTATTTCCTGGAGTATGGACTGGTTTGACCTTCTTGCAGTACAAGGAACTCTTCCTCCAACACCACAGTTCAAAAACATCTATCTTCCTTCGCTCAGCCTTCCTTATGGTCCAGCTCTCACAGCCATAGGTTACTACAGGGAATACCATTGCTTTAACTATGCAGACCTTTGTTGTCAGGGTGATCTGTCTGCTCATAACTATTTTATCAAGATTTGTCATTGCTCTCCTCCCAAGAAGTAAACATCTTCTGATTTCCTGGCTGCAGTCAGAGTCTGCAGTAATCTTTGCGCCTAGAAATACAAAGTCTGTCACTGCCTCCACGTTTCCCCCCTCTATTTGCCAGTTATCAATCAAGCTGGTTGCCATAATCTTGGTTTTTTTGAGGTTTGACTGAAACCCAGCTTTTGCACTTTCTTCTTTCACCTTAGTCATAAGGGTTCTCAGCTCATCCTCACTTTCAGCCATCAAACTGGTATCATCTGCATATCTAAGATTGTTAATGTTTCTTCCAGTGATTTTAACTCCAGCCTTGGATTCCTGAAGCCCAGCACGTCGCATGATGTGTTCTGCGTACAGGTTGAATAGGTAGGGTGAGAGTATACAACCCTGTCGTACTCCTTTCCCAATCTTAAACCAGTCCGTTGTTCCGTGCTCTGTTCTTATCGTTGCTACTTGGTCATTATACAGATTCCTCAGGAGGCAGACAAGATGACTTGGTATCCCCATACCACCAAGAACTTGCCACAATTTGTTATGATCCACACAGTCAAAGGCTTTAGAATAGTCAATAAAACAAAAATAGATGTTTTTCTGAAACTCCCTGGCTTTCTCCATTATCCAGCGGATATTGGCAATTTGGTCTCTAGTTCCTCTGCCTTTTCGCAACCCAGCTTGTACATCTGGCAATTCTCACTCCATGAATTGCTGGAGTCCACCTTGAAAGATCTTGAGCATTACCTTACTGGCATGTGAAATAAGTGCCACTGTTCGATAGTTTGAACATTCTTTAGTGTTTCCCTTTTTTGGCATGGGGATATAAATTGATTTTTTCCAATCTGATGGCCATTCTTTTTTTTTTGGTCAAAGTTTTTATTGTTGTTTAAAACAAAGATAAAAGACTACAAAAACAAACAAAAAAACTACAAACAAAAAAAAAGTAAAAGTGTAAAAACACAAAAGAAAAGACTTTTAGAAAGGTACATACATACAGGTGACTTCCAGCTTTCAACAGCAAGAATATACATCAATTCCCACAAACAAACCCTTCCTCTATATCAAACCATAATCACGTTATTTCTATAAAGCCGTCCATTAACACATAAACAAATATCTAATACAATTGCTCCTTCCCCTTACATAATACACACACACACACACACACACACACACATATATACATACATACATACATACATACACACATAAACACATACATTTAAATTTCTAATTCAAATTTCCTCCCTCTTAAAAAACATTCCGTTAATGTTTATATACTATAATATACTATTCTATATACTTCTGTCTACACAATAGGCATCAAATTATAGAAACAAATAAATTGTCTGCCTTTATAATCATTGGCAATCACTCGTAGCCGAGTAAGATTGTCTTCCAAAGGTAAAATTTTAACAGTGGATCCGTAAGTGGCTATAAAGGCCAATTGTGGATCCGCACAACCTCCCACAGTGAGGGCATAGGTTTCCGGGTGGGAGACGGTCATGATGAGGGTTTGCCTGACGTGCCTTCCTTTTAGCTCTTTTCTCCCTTTCGCCCTGTACTCGTACTTCTTCAAAGTCCATAGCGCCATTAATAAAGGCTGACCTCCAATTGAAACGCTCATGAATTAGGGCTTCCCAGTTCTCAAGGCTGATATTACATTTTTTTTAAATTAGCTTTGAGAGTGTCTTTCAATCTCTTTTGCTGTCGACCAATATTCTTTTTTCCATTCTTAAGTTGGGAGTAAAGTAGCTGCTTTGGAAGACGATGGTCAGGCATTCGAACAACATGGCCGGTCCAGCGAAGTTGATGTTGGATGATCATTGTTTCAATGCTGGTGGTTTTCGCTTCTTCTAATACGCTTACATTAGTCCGCCTATCTTCCCAAGTAATTTGCAGAATTTTTCGGAGGCAGCGTTGATGGAATCTTTCAAGAAGTTGGAGGTGGTGTTTGTAGAGGGTCCATGTTTCACAGGCATACAGAAGTGTTGGTAGTAAAATGGCTTTGTAAACAAGCATTTTGGTCTCCCTGCAAATGTCCCGATCCTCAAACACTCTACGCTTCATTTGGGAGAAAGCTACACTCGCAGAGCTCAGGCGATGCTGAATTTCAGCGTCGATGTCGGCTTTTGTAGATAGATGGCTGCCGAGATAAGAAAAGTGGTCAACATTTTCTAGTGACACACCTTTAAGCTGGATTGATGGAGCTGCGGAGGGATTGGTTCGAACTTGTTGCTAAAGCACTTTGGTTTTTTTAATGTTAATCGAGAGGCCGAGCTTTTCATATGCTTCTGCAAAGATGTTTAGGATAGTTTGAAGATCTTCCTCGGAGTGTGCAAAGACTACGTTATCATCAGCATATTGAAGTTCTCTAACAGAAGCTGTAATTACCATATTTTTTGCTTTCAGCCTACTAAGATTAAAAAGCTTTCCATCTGTTTGATATATAATTTCTACACCAGTAGGAAGTTTCTCTTCAACAAGGTGTATAATCATAGCGATGAAGATAGCAAATAAGGTTGGAGCAATAAACATCCCTGTTTAACGCCGGATTCCACTTTAAATGGATCGCTTTGAGAGCCATTGTTATTCAGGATTGTTGCCATCATGTCGTCATTGAGTAGCCGCAAGATGTTCACAAATTTATCAGGGCATCCGATTTTCAGAAGGATGGTCCAGAGAGCAGTACGATTTACAATATCAAAAGCTTTAGTCAGATCAATAAACACAATGTACAGAGGGTGGTTTTGCGCCTTGCATTTTTCTTGAAGCTGCCGTGCAGTGAAGATCATATTCACTGTTCCCCTGGAAGGGCGGAAGCCATTTTGTGTTTCAGGGAGGATGTCTTCTGATACAGATAGGAGACGGTTTGCGATGATCTTTGCCAGGATTTTGCCTGCTGTGGTTAGAAGGGAGATGCCTCGATAGTTTCCACAGTCTGTTCTATCACCCTTTTTAAAGAGAGTGATAATTATGGCATCCCTAAAGTCTGCTTGAATCTCCTCCTTCATCCAGATTTTTTCGATGAGCTTATGAAGTTGTTGTGTAAGTTCAGGCCCGCCTTCTTTAAAGACTTCAGCAGGAATCCCATCAGGTCCACTAGCTTTGTTATTTTTCATTTGTTTAGTGGCTTTACTGACTTCCTCCAAACTAGGGGGTACTGCAAGCTCATCTCTTATTTGTTTTTGTGGGATTTGCAAGAAGACTTCATCAGCCACAGTAGAGTGACGATTAAGGAGATTGTAGTAAGGCTCTTTCCAGCACAGTGCAATAGACTCTTTGTCCTTTAGAAGTTTAGCACCATCTACTGAGCGTAAGGGATTTGTACCATGGTTTGTTGGTCCATAGATGGGCTTTATGGCATTAAAAAAGCCCCGTGCATCATGAGCATCTGCAAAATGTTGGGTTTCTTGGGCTTTTTTTATCCACCATATGTTCTTAAGTTCTCTAGTTCTTCTTTGGACTTCTGCCTTTGCACTGGCGTAGATTTTTTTCTTAACGGCACAGTTAATATCTTTTTGCCATATCCGGAAGGCTTTCCTTTTCTTGTCAATAATATGTTCAATCTCACTATCGTTCTCATCAAACCAGTCCTGACGTCTCTTAGTTTGGTATCCGATAGTTTGTTCACAGGCTGAAATAATAGAAGTCTTCAACTTAACCCAGTGTTCCTCAACATTTTCAGGAAGTTCCATAGGCAGATGTTCCTTGAGAGTTGATTGAAAGCAAGCTCGTTTAATAGAATCTTGAAGGGCCAGTGTATTCATTTTACGCCTTGGTTTTCTTCCTTGTAGCCTACGATGAGGGACAACCTTTATGGCCATTGTGGATCGAATTAATCGATGGTCTGTCCAGCAGTCATCGGCGCTCATCATGGCTCTGGTGAGAAGTACATCACAGCGATCTCTAGCACGGACAATTACATAATCTAAAAGATGCCAGTGCTTCGACCGTGGGTGCTTCCAAGATGTTTTAAATTTATTTTTCTGGCGAAATAGTGTGTTACTAATGAGAAGGTTATGCTCTGCACATTTAGTCAGAAGTAAAATTCCATTCATGTTGCTGTTGTCAACTCCTTCTTTCCCAATGATCCCTGGCCACAAATCAAAGTCACGCCCAACTCTTGCATTGAAATCGCCCAGGAGGATAATTTTATCCTCCTTTGGTATCTCTGATAAGATGGTGTCCAGCTGGGTATAAAATTTTTCCTTGATATCCTCATCTGCATCTAGTGTTGGTGCGTAAGCACTTAGGATAGTTGCCTGTTGGTTTTTGGCGAGTTTTATTCGCAGAGTTGAGAGTCGTTCGTTAATCCCAGTGGGAACTTCTGACAAGAGCTTCACAAGGTCGTTTTTGATAGCAAAGCCTACCCCATGTATTCGTCGTTCTTGTTCAGGCAGTCCTTTCCAAAAGAAGGTATAACCTCCTTTTTCTTCCTTCAACTGTCCTTCTCCTGCTCTTCAAGTTTCTTGGAGTGCTGCTATATCAATATTAAAATGTCTCAGCTCCCTTGCAATAATGGCAGTCCTACGTTCAGGTCGTTCACTATCCATATTGTCTTGCAGTGTCCGTATATTCCATGTTCCAAAATTCATGTGTTTTTTACGACCGCTAGATGGTGACCCCACTGGTCGCAGTAATCCAGTCAGGGAGAAAATGAGGCAGACTATGTTTAGGGCACCTTTTCTAGCCCCCTCCCCATATGGGGTGAGCAGAGTGGATCTTAAATAGGGCTGCTCAGTCGTGGATACAGCTGCCGAACTACTCAACTGCCTCAATCCTTGAGTTAGGGCAACTGAATCTGTATCCACCGCCCACGTGCTGGTCCATGACTAGGAGCTTCCGGATTTCACAGTCCTGCCCCCATTGCCATTCGTCAATCGCCATGGGACTTTTGGTTGTTTTGGGTTTGGTGTGGTTGGAAGACGCCTGTGCGTGAATTTGTTTTATGTGTGGAGATCGGTGCACAACAATCAGCACACAACCTTCACAGAAAAAGGCTCTAATCCAATGGCATGGATACCATGACTATTGGTGACCTTTTGTCTGCTGCAGCCTTAAGGTCCAGGGGGAGGAACCAGACAATGAACGATCCAAGAAAGTCCTCAACGGCAGAACAGGCAGAAGATAACAAGGTGTATTGTTACAACAGCTGCCTTTATAATAAACAATATTAAACCTATTAGATCTAAAAAAACAGTATAAAACATTATTATATCTTATAAATATCCTTTCAGTTTTACAAATCTATAATCCTATAAATCCTAATCCAAACCATAACAAAGAAAAAAAATAAAGAAAATCCTATTAGTCTCATTATCAATCCAATTAAATATTCTTAATTTTCATAAATTGTCTGCCTTTATAATTAACAATCTTAACCCTAATTATGCTTAAAAACAATATAAAATATTACCAGAAATTGTCAATACCTTTTAAATCTTAGAAATCAAAAATCCTGTAAATCATGTTAACCTCATTATATTCTTAATTTTTTACCCCTCCTCATAATATACCAGGGCATTTTAATTTTTCACCATTACACCAAGAGCATTTTTTTAAAAAGATCTGACAGCCCAACAACCCCCAGAGATACAAACTTTCCAGTGAAAGAGAAAAAAAACTCCCACATAATTTTCTCTTCTTTACCCATAATATTGATTGAAATAATCATAACATTTCCCCAGCTTGGCAGTTCCTTGTGCCTTTGTTGTTTATTCATTCAGTCGCTTCCAACTCTTTGTGGCTTCATGGACCAGCCCATGCCAGAACTTCCTGTCAGCCGTCGCCATCCCCAGCTCCCCCACGGTTGAGTCCTTCCCCTCCAGAATATCTTAAGGTTAAACAATTGTTTTAACCCCATAAACACCAATCCAGAATTTTCAGATGAGAATATTTCAATCTCCCCCACAGCAGTAAAATTGCCATCTTTTCCAACGTCGTCTTCTTCTTCCATCATAGTATTTTCATATAGTTGTTTGATTTTAGCTAGAATCTCATCTCAAATATCCCAGTCTGTATAATAATTTGACAACCCTTTGAAAAAATATCTTCTTGCTGACAATGTAATTCTCTGAAATCTTCTTTAAAATCTTCCATTCTTCAAACAGTAAATTACTGCATACCCTAAAGAGTTAACTCACAAAAATAGAGGTTAATGAATTAATCCAAAATTAACCAAAGAAAGTATACTAGCAGACAGCTCGAAGAAAGTAAACAGAAGGCCAAAAGTTTAGAATGAGAAATCAAAAACAGCATGTAGAAAAAACACTGCAACCTTCAAGTTCAGCAACAAAGATAACAACGGAAAGGCAACATTACAGCTCTCAATATAACCCAGATGGGAAAAAAAGCCAAAACTTTTTTTTTACAGTTAAAAAATCTCCAAAAATAACTATATTCACCAAGAGATTCCGCTTTTTCATACTATAAAAAGCTTCTCTTAAGGTACAAAACTTAAAAAAATTATTTGGGTGCTTAAGAAATGGGAAGGAAAGACTTATTTCCCCTTGAAAGGGGTGCATACATGCATCAGAAAGAGATGGAATCCCAGCCTCCCAGTGTAGTCTTACTGCTCAGTCGCAGACGCTGTCTACGATCTCCTGGCTACAACTCACCATCTGGAGGACAGATGGGTCGATTCTCAGTGTTTTCCTTAATCCAGAAAAACACTTGGGGCTACATAAAAACCTGCCTGCACCCAGAAAAAACTGCCACGCTGCCAGCTCTGCCCATGGAGCTCATAGGCAAAGTTGTTCAGTCCGCCATTTCCCACAGGAAGCCTCCAATCTGATGGCCATCCTTGTGTTTTCCAAATTTGTTGGCATATGGCATGCATCACCTTGACAGCATCATCTTGCAAGATTTTAAACAGTTCAGCTGGGATATCGTCATCTCCTGCTGCCTTGTTATTAGCAATGCTTCTTAAGGCCCATTCAACCTCTCTCTTCAGGATGTCTGGCTCTAACTCACTGACCACACCATCAAAGCTATCCTCGATATTATTATCATTCCTATACAGATCTTCCATATATTCTTGCCACCTTTTCTTGATCTCCTCTGCTTCTGTTAGGTCCTTGCCATCTTTATTTTTGATGATGCCCATTTTTGCCTGGAATTTACCTCTGATGTTTCTAATTTTCTGGAAGAGGTCTCTTGTCCTTCCTATTCTATTGTCTTCTTCCACTTCCGTGCATTGCTTGTTTAAAAATAATTCCTTATCTCTTCTGGCTAACCTCTGGAATTTTGCATTTAATTGGGCATATCTCCCCCTATCACTGTTGCCTTTTGCTTTCCTTCTTTCTTCGGCTACTTCCAGTGTCTTAGCAGACAGCCATCTTGCCTTCTTGGTTTTCTTTTTCTTTGGGATATTTTTTGTTGCTGCCTCCTGAACAATGATGTGACCTTCTGTCCATAGTTCTTCTGGGACCATATCTACTAAATCTAGTCCCTTAAATTACCTCCACTGCATATTCATTAGGAATATTAGTGAGCACATATATAACTGATCTCTGGTTCTTTCCTATTCTCTTTAGTCTGATTCTAAATTGTGCAATAAAAAGTTCATGATCTGACCTGCAGTCAGCTCCAGGTCTTGTTTTTACCGACTGTATAGATGTCCGCCACCTGTGGCTGCAAAGGATGTAGTCAATCTGATTTCGGTGTCGACCATCTGGTGAAGTCCATGTATAAAGTCGTCTTTTAGGTTGTTGGAAGAGAGTGTTTGTTATGCACAGTGGCTTGTCTTGGCAAAATTCTATCAGCCTATGTCCTGCTCCATTTTGTTCTCCCAGACCATTCTTACCTGTAATTCCAGGTGTGATTTGACTACCCACCTTAGCATCCCAGTCTCCTGTAATGAAAATAACATCTCTTTTTGGCGTATTATCCAGTAGGTTCTGCAGATCCTCATAGAACTGATCTACTTCTGCTTCTTCAGCATCTGTGGTTGGGGCATATATTTGGATCACTGTGATGTTAAATGGCTTACCCTGAATTCAAATTGAGATCATTCTATCGGTTTTTGGATTGCATCCAAGCACTGCTTTAGCCACTTTATTATTAATCATGAAGGCTACTCCATTTCTTCTGTGGTCCTCTTGTCCACAGTAGTAGATCTGGTGGTCATCTGATGTGAAGTGGCTCATTCCAGTCCATTTCATTTCACTGACATCCAAAATGTCTATATTTAATCTTGACATCTCACCAATAACCACATCCAATTTGCCCTGGCTCATAGATCTTATATTCCAGGTTCCTATGGTGTGTTGATCTTTAGAATATTGGATTCGTCGTTCACCACCAGCACCGTCGGCCGCTAGCCATCCTTTTGGCTTTGAGCTAGCTGCGTCATCACATCTGGGGCTAGTTGAACTTATCCTCTGTTCCTCCCCAGTAGCATTTTGATCATCTTCCGATGGTATACTGACATATCTCTGGTTATACTGATCCATTTAGTTTTCACGGCAAGAATAATGGGGTGGGTTGCCGTTACCTTCCCCAGGGATCGTGTTTAGTCTGACCTCTCTGCCATGACCTTCTCGTCTTGGGTGTCCCTTCACAGTTTAGCTCATGGCGTCACTGAGTTGCTCAAGCTCCAGCACCAAAACAAGTTAACGATCTCCTTTGCAGGAGAGAATAGAACATACAATATAGTAATTATAAGAAAGGAATAAGAAAGGAATAATGAACAAGAACCAATGGTGGGTCCAGCCCACAACACCCATACACTCAAACAAATCTGACAGGGGCCCCAATCACCCTAACCCCAGGCCTGGGTGAACAGCCAGATCTTTAAGGCTTTTTGGAAGACCAACAGGGTGTGAATGATCTGGATATTGGGGGAATCTCTTTCCAGAAGGCAGGTGCTGCAACAGAGAAGTCCTGATAGATGACACTGTTTGATTGAAGGGTCATGGATTGCACTAACCCTGTTGGCTCATCCTGACTGAGCAGGCACCACAGATAGCAGGCACTATTGACATGTAGGGCTTTAGAAATCATAACCAGGAACATGAATTGCACCTGGAAGCACATTGGCAACCAGTGCAGCTCACAAAGCATAGGTATCATATGGGCATACAAGGACATGCCAGTCACTGCCCATACCACTGAATTCTGGACCAGTTGAAGCTTCTGACTGGTCTTCAAGGACAGCCCCATGTATTGCACATAGTTTCTCCCCATCCAAACCAGAACAGCCTCTGAGTACTGGTACAAAGCCTTAACAGCCTCACTTTGCCTACCTGGGGTCCAAAGATATAATTAGATATCAATATAGTCATGATACTGAACTCAAAACTGGTAGATGACCTCACCCAGTGGTTTCATGAAGAGGTTGAATAAAAAAGGAGTGACCTATCCTCCTTCACCAAATGAAACCACCCTAGAGGAAGGAAGAAAACTACCATAGAGGAGTTCCCTCTATCCCCAATCCCCAGCTCTGACCTGGAAGGATATCATCTTGAATGTTATTGAAAGCTGCTGAGAGATCAAGGAGCACGAGATTGGGAGCACCACCTCCATCCCACTCCAACACAGGTCATCTACAACCATGATCAAGGTCTCCATACTAATTACCAGTCTGAAATCCAACTCAAACAGGTCTAGATAATCCACTTCCTCCAGGGTTCTCATCAACTGCAGACTGACCACCTTCTCAATATCCTCCCTAAAAAGGGAAGGTTGAAGAGAGGATAATAGTTATCCAAAGCCATTGTGTCCAGAGAAGACCTCTTGAGAAAAGGGTACACCACCACCTCTGTCAGGCAGGAGGTACTATGTGTGGATCTGACAAAAGGAACAACAACAATAATTCCATCAAGTTGAGTTCATAAAATTAAACACTCCGTGCAAAATTCCACCTAATATGTAATACCAACAAAACACAAAACCCTAGAAAATGGGCACTGATAACAAAAGGACTGACCTTTTTCATGCATTCTAATTTTCAGGGGCAGAGATCTTGGTGAATAAAAATATTTTTTATATATCTGCCCAACAGCCATGCTGAAATAGAAAGATTGAATTGGTTCAACTTAAATTGTTTCTGAATTTCCGCAATGTGTCTATGGGATATGCATAGTGCAATCAGGTATGTGCTTGTGGTGCTTAATTAGTGGTTAGCTGAACTTTATAGCATTGTCCAATAAATCATTCTGATTTAATTCCAAAACTAAATAATTTAGAAATATATATATATATATATATATATATATATATATATATATATAAATGTTTGTTTATTTATTTATTTGGTTGTTAAACCTGTTTAACAACCCCAGCAAATTCTGTGCTATGCCTTTCTGAGCAAATGTAGCAATGTGGCAATGGTTTTCTTTTTGGTCTCTGTGTGTGTGGGTTTTTTACAAATTATAAACTCAGTAAGGAACTCTTACAGATAAATGCTTATTAAAAGATCTGAAATATATCCTCAGATAAATACTTATTGAACAAGTTGACACTGAGAAAAAAACAGATCAACAATTTCATGTGAGGCAAAGGAACCATAATAATGCAATTGGGGAGAAAAAAATCAGTTATCTGTTACTGACTGAGTTGCCAATAATAGCCCCACAGACATGGAACATACAGTACTAAAGCACTGTTGAAAAACTTGTCATATTTAAAAGAGACTGTAAATATTATTATTATTATTATTATTATTATTTCAAAATATTCATTTTGAAGATTTAATCTTACAATTCCTAAAAGATTTCAAGCTGTGTTTTCACAGTGATCATACAGTTAAGTAGCTGTTCTACTTTTGCCAAAATCTTTACAGAAACCAGTTGATAAAGGAAAATTGGCCCAGTAATATAATTTATGGAATTTAATTCCACAGCATTAATAAATTAATCTGGGTTATTTTTTTAAACTATTTGTTTGGCCTTGTATTACTATTTGTTTTATCATACTGCCTCTGCAGCTGCTTCTATACTTTTGTCATGTTGATTGTTTTAGTCTGTAGCTTGAATCATGTCAACTGGATTTCTATTTTCTCAGTGGAAACGTTTCGCTCCTTATCCAAGGAGCTTCTTCAGTCTGAGCAAAGTTGGTAAGGGAATCCTAAATATGTTTCTAGGTAGCTGTGTGACCTTACACCTAGGGCTAGGTCATGGTTATATTGAGATGTTATTTTAAGTCCTTTTATCATCTAAAGGAGGATCGTTAAGATCACCATGCTGCTGTTGAGCTTGTGAAATGGTCTTAATCTTCCTAGGCACAGAAGACAAAGCAGGGAGGAAGATGGGGGAAAGATTGTGCAACAAGCCCCCACCTCTATTCAAGGAAGGATTTTCCAAGTTGGCATACATGGATTCCTTGACCCCTCTCTCAAACCACCTATCTTCTCTGTCTAAAATGTGAACATTAATGTCCTCAAATGAGTGTCCTTTTTCCTTTAGATGAAGATAAACTGCTGACTCTGGTCCTGTGGTGTTACTTCTCCTGTGTTGGGCCATCCTCCTGTACAAAAGTTGTTTGGTAGAAATCCAGTTGACATGATTCAAGCTACAGACAATTCCACCTGGATGACTGAGAACCTTCATAGACATATTGATTGTTTTAGGTTTTCTTTATATTTTTGCTGTATATAATTGTTTTATTTTAAGTGGATGACACTCAGATATTTTGTTTTTAATCATTACAATCTAACATTAGGGTAGATAATAAGATTTGATTTTATTATACTTGGGGACACATTCTCAAAGGCTATATACTGTCTTACCACTATGTAACGCTACATAATTGGTTTCATCTTCCTACTAAAATGCAGCATCTTTCTACTAAAATGCAGCATCTTAAATTGTCCCATCCCTATGATTTTTTTTCTCTTCGGGTTGTCACTGAATGGGATGAAAAGAACCTGTTTTCAAAATTATTTCAAATAAGAAAGACCTTTCAAGTACATTCTCATTAGTCTGGGAGTGTCATGTTTTTCAATTCATTTATTCAAGAACTTTGAGTATGTCTTATTTTTCATTAGCCCATAATATCTCCAGTGAACTGTGGACTCCCTAGATTCCAATGCTTCAGCTGAATCTCCAGAGAAGATACCACAAGGGAATTGGGGTGTGAAAGGGAAAGTGGGTAGGGTAAGAGGCTCAGAAGAGACCCTCCCTACTTTTTTCACCTATAAAGAAGACGGGGGGGGTGTAGAATTATACGTTCAGATTTGCAAGATTGTGTCAATGTAGTTTTTGAATTTTTTCCTGTATTTGGCAAGCAGAAGTAAAAGGAAGTATCTGTCTTTGAAACACAAAAATTTATGTCTGATTTCTTCTGAATGAGAGTCTAATTCTTGATAGTGATCACAATTTCAATTTTCTGCTTTATTGTCAGTTTGGCTTCCTTATAAACTAAGGAGAGTAAGAATTCAGAGGAGATACTAAGTACATGCAACTTTAAGGGTACACCTTTCTTCTCTTGGATTGAAAATAATCAGAAAATAAATATTATAAGGGAATTGCTTCTTTAAGGGCTATTTTAGTGGGTACAATCATCACCGCTTAGGTGAGGTCCTACCTTTGAAAAATTATTGACTTAGCTCCAGGGTACCTTAGGAACATCTCCTCCAGTAAAATCTGTCTGGTCCCATCCCTATGAGAATTCATTGTAATCTTCCCAATATCTTAAACTCAGAGGTTCACCTGGAACCCTCCCTTCTAGCCTTCTGCAAATTGGAGTAAACAGTCTTGTTTCAGAGCACTTTTGAGATTTAATTTGTGGCTGATTGTGTGGGTGGCCATTTTTATTATTTATTAATTATGTAGCTTTATACTGTATGTAAACTGCCAGAAATTAGGACTGAGCTGGGCAGAATAAGCTTGCTTTCTAAAATTTATTTTCTGTAATGTATGTAGAACAATTATGAGAGCCAGATTGGTGTAGTGGTAAGGCACCAGGCTACAAACTGGGAAATGGTGAATTCTAGTCCTGCCTTAGGCACAAAGCCAGCTGGGTGACCTTGTGCCAGCACTTTCTCTCAGCCCTAGGAAGCAGTCAAGGGCAAACCATTTCTGAAATCATCCAAGAAAACTGCAGGGACTTGTCCAGGTATTTGCCAGGAGTAAATACTGACTCAAAGGGAAAGAAAGAAAGAAAGAAAGAAAGAAAGAAAGAAAGAAAGAAAGAAAGAAAGAAAGAAAGAAAGAAAGAAAGAAAGAAAGAAAGAAAGACCAATTATTAGTTTCATAAAGAATAAAATGGAACTGTTATATAGGAATAGCCATAACTACATATTAATCTAAGGAATATACTATCACCATCACCATCACCACCACCATCATCATCATCATCTGTTTCAGATCAGAGCTTAAGATAATCCTAATTTCCACCTATTTTTTTTAAATGAAGAAAATTGGAAAATAAGATCATAATGTTTTTGCTATGACATGAGTTGTAAAGACCTTGCTCAACCTTGTACGTTATTATAAATTTAAACTCAGCATTTGTGTTTGTCTTTCAGAACAACCTGGGGGTGGAGAAGGATGTTTCCAGGCAGCTCCTGAAGAAATTCAATTTCCTCAATTAAGTAACAGTGAAGATCCTGATGAATATATGCCTAATGAATCTATACAAAACATAGTGGAACAGTAGGGGCAGATTGGGCAGATTCAGGAAGGGTAAGAAATATTGGGCATAGAAGTTGGGTGTCAGCACCTGGATATGATTGTGGGACAGAGGCTAAAGAAGAAGCAGATGAAAGAATCCACAGCAGGTGCCAGGAACTCACAACACCTGACCTGGGTGCAGGGAAGGAAGAAGCAGGTGTAGCTGTACCAAAACACCAGGAGCAAAATTAATTAATTAATTAATGTATGTATGTATGTATGTATGTATGTATGTATGTATGTATGTATGTATGTTTCAATTTATATACCACTCCATCTCCCCACAAGGGAACTCTGGGCAGTTTATAGCTGTTATTTGCTTTCTCCTAAAGACATTTGCATCTGCTGTAGCATTCTATGCTGAATTAAGTAAGTATACAGAATCAAAAAAGATTTGCAAACAATTGCTTAGCTTTTCAGGATCAAACAAGGTCAGCTACCACTTACTGATGTCAGATCCTACCGTACAATTCGAAAGGATCTCCTTGATCTCCTTGATTATATTAAACAATAAATACATAAAGCCATTCAAAACGCACACATTAAGCCATTCAATGATTTGTTTATTTTCCACATTTCTGCCCTGCCATAATCCAGAGACTCTCAGTGTCTTACATAGATTATAAAAACTAAGTAAACATCCATGGCATAACAACTATAAAAACAGCAAAACACCACCATTTGAACATACAACTACGAGCAATAAAAATAGAAAAGAAACATAACATGATATGGAGAAGGCTCTTTGGAACACGTTCATCTTTAAAAGCTTGTAAGGAAGAGGCTAGCTCAATCTGTGTGAGGATAACATAGTGTAGTAAATTAACAATGAATAAGAATGCCTACTTAGAAGAAGGGTCATTGATTTCAATTAAGTTCACTTCTATGTGTGGAAGAAACCTATAATAGATGAACTTTCAGGACCAAAGATCTGCTAGGCTTCTGCTAAGAGAGCAATAATTGGGGCCACTTTTGTCTTCTCAATTCTGGCCATTTTCCTCCTATTCGTACTAATAAAAATAAAAATAACTTCACCCTAACCTTCCCCAGCATCCCACAGATATGCCCAGGGAATGGGAGGGTTTCCAATTTGGCATATCTATGGCTATTCTCACCTGCATAAATATTCCCAAAATACTTTTATCATTTCCACTGTAAGAATATGCAGGAAAAAAGAGGACTTACAAAAAGCCGAAGGACTTTCAGGAAGTCCTTCAAAAGTGAACCTCTTTCTACTCATAAAGAAATAACCCCACTGTATTCTGCACCTCAAGACTCTTTTCTAAGGATCAAAAGATTGATTATTTATGTGAATTATGGGCCTGCAATTTTCTGATTTAAATCTTATTTCTATTCGGAGCTCACTAATCCAAAATATTGCTTCTCAACCTCATCACAAATCACCTTTCTTGTGGGAATAATAACAATGATTTGATGCTAAAATTATTGCCTGGATTTCTTAGCATCACATTGGAAACACAAACACACACATCTGTATAAATGCTGAACGTTGTTATATTGCAGTAAGAATAGAATACATACTTATGTAACAAAGAAAAGAAATGAAGAAGCATTGGGGAACTACTTAGAGAAATCCATCTCTATAAAAGTGTCAGTATGATATACAACATGTAAAAAAAAATTTTTGGGGGGAATCCACTCTGCTTCCAAAGAAAATATATATATGAGATTGCCTAACAGTCTGATTTCAATATTTGACACTCATCCCCTGAAAGCTGTCGACCAATTGGGTTGAGTGCTATCAACAGGAACAAGATGCAGTTCTTTGATCAGAAAAGTTTGGTATAAATTTTCAGGCAGATCATATAAAGGTGTTTTGTTTTTGTTTGTTTTTTCATTCATTAAATCTACTGCTGAAGTCCTAGAGGAACAGTACAAAGCTGTGAAGAATAATTTGGCAGGCATGGCAGACATTATGCTTGTTTTAAACATGGTAGAGAGTAACACAAATACGTTCTGTCAAATAAGACGCACAAACAGAAGTGTTTTTATATTCAAAGGTCTTCTCTGACAGAAGACCATTTATCCCTTTGGTTCACATATGAAGTATCAGAAATCAGACCTACTGTTATCTAATTCAAAGTCTATCAACTTTAAATTGTGTGTGGTGTATCTTAAATAGGTTTCCACAGCAGAATTTCATCAAACATAACCTGATTTAAATTTATTTTCTGGTCAGACAATGACACTTGTTATTCTACTTTGATGGAAAAGGAATACCAATCCTTGAGCTGTAAAAGAGATAAAAATGCTAATAATTGTTCCCGCTCCTATGCTAGAATTAACACAGAGATGCTAACTTCTTAAGTCCAAGGGGTTAACTTTCCTTTTGAGATAAATTCTGCCATATAAAAAACAATTTCTTCCCCCAAGTTTGTTTTCTGTGTCCTCCCAAAGAGTTCTATTTTGTTTCTGTTTTAAGTTCTGTGTTTCATTATAAAATCTTGGGGGGGGGGTTGTTAGTTTACTTTATTTGTAATCAGTTTCTTTTTATGTAAACACCCTATAACCTTTTATAGTATATTAATGTTTTAAATTAATATGTAGCAACATATGAACTGATGTAGGTGATGTAGTTGTCTAAAAACCTTGGAAAGGTTGGAGACAATCCTTTGTGTAAATTTGATTTGTACAACTTGTAGGAGAAAAGCAAAATAAAAAAGTTCTGGCTTTGACTGGGTTACATCCCCAAGAATGATTCAGTGAAATAAGTGAACCCTGGGGATAGAGAGAAAGAAAATGAGAGATATATGATGAAGTTGATGATTGATGATGATGTGATTGGTTAGATTGGTTTGACCAGTTCAATCTAGTACATTGTTGCCATTTTTTTTCAGTTGTTGTAATCAAATTGCATTCTTTAATTTGATCACTCTTTTTAATACATATTCAACTTATAAAACTCTGTAATTAAACATAAATTTAGTAACTTTAGACATAAGAATAATAAAATAATCCCTTTATTCCCAACAGGGCATAACATTCTTTTAAAATAAAATCTGACTAGAAGTTTGGCCTTTGTTAACTGATGATCTCAGAAAGAATTATTATTATTCTGAAAAATATTCCTAGTTTCTTTGTTATTCTTTGTGCCATAACTGAATGAATTGGTATGCTCAGGATACTTTCTAGTATAACCACAGACTACTAAGCAAAATCTATTTCCTGTACTGCTTCTAGGTTGAGAACCTGCCACATAACATTGCCACCTGCTCAAATGACATGCTAGGCAATGGGATAGGTACCATTTTAGCCTTATCTTAATTTGTTTTATGAGCTATTCTCTGGCGTTCAAGATAAGTTATACAAAAAGTAGATAATCCAGGCCAATAACATCAGTCTAGAATACCAGAAAGAGTTCCTTCCCTGATGTCATTCCTTTGGACTCTCATGGGCCAATAATAAATATTGGCTCCAGTATTTTTCTAGTACTACCAGTTGCTCTGGTGTGTCTCCAGACACACAGGTTTGCATTAAAATTATTCTGCTCCCATATGCAGACAAGCTCAAGCAAACTTTGGTGTCTACCAGAAATTTACTTTTGGCATTCATTCCTCCTTTAGCTGAAGGCATGGTTCCACAATCTTGAGCAATATGTCACTTCTTCCCACATCTGTGGCAGTTCACTCTGACTTTTAATAGATATCTTTCTCTTCTGGAGAATACTGCAGGTGGTACTTGGATGCAGCTGTTCCCATCCAGTTCTCCTACCCAGGTGCAGCAGTTTTCCATCTGATGGGCCATGTTGCAAACAAGGCCTGATCACTGGCTGTTGCCCTACACTTTTGAACCCATGAAGTTTGCAAAATACAGATATTCATAATGCTTTTGAGCCCTACCCTCTTCCTCCACAAACACCATCAATTATATTTGGATTTTTGGGCTGCATAATCTCTTCAAGTTATTCTGGGTAGACAAATATGCATTGTAGTATTTGAAGACTCAGATGCTGATACTGATGTGTAGTCATATTAAACAAAAGGAAACTAAGAGCCAGCATGACCAATGGCTGCTTCAAGTGGCCAGTATTGATGTATGTAGCAAGTACTAACTCCTCTGGGCATTTCTTATGAATTCTTCCATCTATTTCACTGGACTACATACAATGTTTGGCTTGCCAACTGCCCTAATGCTAGCTTTCTTCTGTCAGGTTGTAGAACAAGCTGTTCCATTATCAGTGTGGAATCCAGTGTCCTGGAGTAAGATTAACAGAGACAATATTCTTAAAATTCATCAGGGACAGGAAATAGAGTGACTCAGTCCATCTACCAATCAGCTACATGGGAAGCATTAAGTCCAGCCAATACTTGAATCCCTCAATTATGCTTTAACATCCTATTTTTAATAGGGAAGCTATGTTCCCAGCAATCACTGGATGAAAAGTGAATTTATTTAGAAATCTTACATTTGGACCCACAGATAAATGCCTAGCTAGGGTGTGCCAATATTCTTTCATAAAAATAAGTCCCCAGGCTATATCAGGATGTACCTATTTAGCCAAGTGGGGATGGGGAGTGGGAGCGGGAAGAAGCAGACAAAATTACTAGAAAATAAAACTTAGTTCTAATGTATTGTTGTTATTGTTCCTTATTTCAGTTCAGTGGGAGAACTTGAGAGGTTGCCTTTACAGTTTAGACCTACTGCAATAGCACTTAAACTTGTCTTATTACAGTTGTTTCAGTGAACAGGATATGAGAAACAATTTTAATTCTCAGAGAATGCTGGTTCAAAGGCTTTTTCTACTGTTAAATGCCTTTTAAAGGGTTTCCATGCATCCAGAAAACATTGTTATACAGTAAGACATAATTTCAGGCAGTTTAGAATCATCTGGTAAATGATTGTAGTGTTACATTTGCTCTTTGTCAGTTTTTTGACTAGCTGACCAGTCCAATGGCCAAATGTAGACTTGCAAAGATGTTGAGATGCTCTCTGAAGCCATCAGAATCTCTATGTGTTTTGCGAGCTCAACACTGCTTTGATTTGACAATGCAGCTATTTACATTTTGGAATATACCCAGAGATGGTGCTGGAGCTTGAGCACCTCAATGAAACCATGAGCTAAACCGTGAAGGGACACCCAAGACAGGAAGGTCGTGGCAGAGAGGTCAGACTAAATACGATCCCTGGGGAAGGTAATGGCAACCCACCCCAGTATTCTTGCCGTGAAAACTAAATGGATCAATACAACCAGAGATATGTCGGTATACCATCGGAAGATGGGACTCCCAGGTCGGAAGATGGTCAAAATGCTACTGGGGAGGAACAGAGGATATGTTCAACTAGCCCCAGATGTGATGACGCAGCTAGCTCAAAGCCGAAAGGACGGCTAGCGGCCGACGGTGCTGGTGGTGAACGACGAATCCGATGTTCTAAAGATCAACACACCATAGGAACCTGGAATGTAAGATCTATGAGCCAGGGCAAATTGGATGTGGTTATTGGTGAGATGTCAAGATTAAATCTAGACATTTTAGGTGGCAGTGAACTGAAATGGACTGGAATGGGCCACTTCACATCAGATGACCACCAGATCTACTAATGTGGACAAGAGGACCACAGAAGAAATGGAGTAGCCTTCATGATTAATAATAAAGTGGCTAAAGCAGTGCTTGGATACAATCCAAAAAATGATAGAATGATCTCAATTCGAATTCAGGGTAAGCCATTTAACATCACAGTGATCCAAATATACGCCCCAACCACAGATGCTGAAGAAGCAGAAGTAGATCAGTTCTATGACGATCTGCAGCACCTACTGGATAATACACCAAAAAGAGATGTTATTTTCATTACAGGAGACTGGAATGCTAAGGTGGGTAGTCAGACGACACCTGGAATTACAGGCAAGCATGGTCTGGGAGAACAAAATGAAGCAGGACATAGGCTGATAGAATTTTGCCAAGACAACTCACTGTGCATAACAAACACTCTCTTCCAACAACCTAAAAGATGACTTTATACATGGACTTCACCAGATGGTCGACACCAAAATCAGACTGACTACATCCTTTGCAGCCAAAGGTGGCGGACATCTATACAGTTGGTAAAAACAAGACCTGGAGCTGACTGTAGTTCAGATCACGAACTTCTTATAGCAAAATTTAGAATCAGACTAAAGAGAATAGGGAAGACCCACAGATCAGTTAGATATGAGCTCACTAATATTCCTAAGGAATATGCAGTGGAGGTGAAGAATAGATTTAAGGGACTAGATTTAGTAGATAAGGTCCCAGAAGAACTATGGACAGAAGTTCGCAACATTGTTCAGGAGGCGGCAACAAAAAAACGTCCCAAAGAAAAAGAAAACCAAGAAGGCAAGATGGCTGTCTGCTGAGACACTGGAAGTAGCCCAAGAAAGAAGGAAAGCAAAAGGCAACAGTGATAGGGGGAGATATGCCCAATTAAATGAAAAATTCCAGAGGTTAGCCAGAAGAGATAAGGAATTATTTTTAAACAAGCAATGTGCGGAAGTGGAAAAAGACAATAGAATAGGAAGGACAGGAGACCTCTTCCATAAAATTAGAAACATCAGAGGTAAATCTGATCTGTATAGGAAGGATAATAATATTGGAGATAGCTTTGACGGTGTGGTCAGTGAGTTAGAGCCAGACATCCTGAAGAGTGAGGTTGAATGGGCCTTAAGGAGCATTGCTAATAACAAGGCAGCAGGAGACGACGGTATCCCAGCTGAACTGTTTAAAATCTTGCAAGATGATGCTGTCAAGGTGATGCATGCCATATGCCAGCAAATTTGGAAAACACAAGAATGGCCATCAGATTGGAAAATATCAACTTATATCCCCATACCAAAAAAGGGAAACACTAAAGAATGTTCAAACTATCGAACAGTGGCACTTATTTCACATGCCAGTAAGGTAATGATCAAGATCTTGCAAGGTAGACTCCAGCAATTCATGGAGCGAGAATTGCCAGATGTACAAGCTGGGTTTAGAAAAGGCAGAGGAACTAGAGACCAAATTGCCAATATCCGCTGGATAATGGAGAAAGCCAGGGAGTTTCAGAAAAACATATATTTTTGTTTTATTGACTATTCTAAAGCCTTTGACTGTGTGGATCATAACAAATTGTGGCAAGTTCTTGGTGGTATGGGGATACAAAGTCATCTTTTTTTTATTGTTTTTTTTGCATTTATATACATATACATTTATTAATCATAATTATATCAAAAAACAGAAAAACCTTACAATGTGCACCCCACCCCCAGGACCACTATTGTCTTAATCATTCCTCTTTCCAAAAAGATAATAATTCTTTCGAAGGTATACATCCTTTCCCTTTTAATAATACATATTCTACAAATATATTCCAAATTTCTGCAAAATTATTTCGAATCTGTAATCCCCTTCTAACTCTAATATTAGATGTTAATTTAACATTGATTGCCATATCCCATACTTCTTTGTACCATTCCTCAATTTGATATTCCCCTTGTACTTTCCATTTCCTTGCTATTATTAATCTTGCTGCTGTCATTAAGTTTGTAATTAATTTTTTTGTATCCTGAGTACAAGTAACCTTATTATATATTGATAACAGTGCTATTTCCGGACATGCTTCCATATTCATTCCAATTATCTCGTTTGTCTCTTTAAATATCTTCTGCCAAAATATCTGTATCTGTTTGCAACCCCACCACATATGGAGATAGGTACCCAACTCCTGACACCCCCTCCAACATAATACTGAATATTTCTTATTTATTTGATTTAATCTTACAGGAGTCAGGTACCATCTCCATACCAATTTAAAATAATTTTCTTTTATCCTTATGGACATAGTTTTTAAAATACGCATGTCCCAAATTTTTTCCCAACTCTGATTACTTATTTGTTTTACTAAATCATGATCCCATAATGATTTAAGATAATCTTGTTGATCTTCTGTTTCTAATAATATCTTATAAATTTCACTTGTTTCTCCTTTTATAACAAAAATTTCTTCTTTATCTTCTCTTTCTATAATCATTTTCTCAAATCTTGTATAATCTCTACAGTCTTTATTTTCCTTTATCCATTTCTGAATCCATTTCTCTAATTGTGTATAGTTAAACCAAGATAACTTTCTTTCCCTTAATACCTCTCTTATTCTATCTTTACTATTCATTTCTTTCACCCAATCCTTTATTTGAAATATTTTCTTCTCCCTCAATTCCTTTTCCAATTTCTTCTTTAAATTTATAGGGAATTTTTCCATCATCACCACTGGAGTCAAAGGGGAGACCACTGGCATTAGTTTTTCCTTATATTTTACCCAAATCTTCAAAATAGTTTTTAAAAGGGGGTTCTCAACTCCTTCCAGCCATTTCTTACTAGGTTTATTAAAAAATACATTTTCCAATTTCCATTCCAATACTTGAGTCTCCATCTCCAACCAATTCAACTCTCCTTGTCCTACTATCCCATCTATAATATATCTTATTTGATTTGCTATATAATATAATCTTAAATTCGGGAGCCCCAATCCTCCAACTTTTTGAGGTTTATACCATCTTTTTTATTCACCCTTGCTTTCTTATCTCCATTACAATAATTGTTAATCATGGTTTGCCAACTCTTCATTTCTGTCTCTGATACCATAATTGGTAACATCCTAAATAAAAAGTTTATTCTAGGTAAAATCTTCATTTTAATAATTGCTATTCTGCCAAACCACGATAATTTAATTTTCCTATACTCCTCTAACTTCTTTTTAATTTCTTGCTTTAATTTATGGAAATTTTCCTTTTCTAAACTCTCCAATTCTCTTGTTATATTTATTCCTAAATATTTTATTGAATTCCTTAATTTAATATTTGTTTTATTATTATTCATCAACCATCATTCTCTCTCCTTACTGTAATTAAATAACATCATTTCTGATTTAGACCAATTTATTTGTAACCCTGTCATTTCCCCAAATTCTTTCAAATATCCTCCTATTCCCTCCAACGACTCCAGTGGATTTTCAATAGTTAATAATGTATCATCTGCAAACATATTTACTTTAATTTTCCTTTTATTCCCAATCCCTTTAATGCTTTCATCTTCTCTAATGACATTGGCTAAGATTTCTATAACTAAGGTGAACAAAATCGGGGAAAGAGGACAACCTTGCCTCGTACCTCGGGCTAGTGGAATTTGATCAGTCATTCCATCATTAACCACAACCATTGCATTATTTCGTTGATATAATTGATCTATCAATCGTTTAAATCTTTCACCAAATCCACAGGTTTCTATTATTATTTTTAAAGCTGGCCATTCCACACAATCAAAGGCTTTGAATATATCCAAGGCTATTAAACCTGCTTTCAATCCTTTCTTATTTATTATATTTATTATATTCAACACTTGTCCAGTTAAAGTTGACATCTGCCTTCCCGCAACAAAACCACATTGATTCTTATTAATATATTTAAATATAAAAGTATTCATTCTTTTTGCCATTATTGCTGTCAATATTTTAGCATCCTGATTTATTAGTGAGATAGGTCTGTATGATCCAGGATCTGTCAGATCTTTATCAGCCTTTGGTATTAATATAACTAACGATTGTTCCCATGATGGTGGCATCCTACCACCCTCTATAATTCTGTTATATAATACCTTTAATTTAGATACCAATAATTTTTTAAATATTTTGTAATATTCCGGTCCCAATCCATCTACTCCTGGAGACTTCCCCCCTTTTAATTTATCAATAGCATCTTCTATTTCCTTATCTAATACTTGTTGCTCCATTACCTCCCTGTCAGCCTCCTGCAATTTTATTTTACAATACTTCCTTATATATTCTCTTATCTTCCTTATGGGGTTACCCCTTGAAGAATATAGTTCTTGATAAAAGTCTCGAAAGACTCTTATTTTATCCTTCATCCAATTATAGCTTTTTCCCATTTTGTCTTTAATCACTCCAATTAAATTCCTCGCCTTTTTCGATTGTGCAGACCTAGCAGGCATTTTAGAATTTTTATTACTGTGTTCAAAAAATTCCCTTTTCAAATATATCAAATTTCTCTGCAGCTTCTCCATATCTTTATTCTCCAATTCCTTCCTCTTTGCTTGTAATCTTTCATATATCTGTTTATCCCTATCTTTTATATATTTCCACTCCAACTCTTTAATTTCTTCCTCCAATTGTTTCCCCTCCTTTTCCTGCTGCCTTTTCAATGTGGCTGATTCCCTGATACAGATTCCTCTCATTACTGCTTTCATTGTATCCCATAATAGATACAAAGTCATCTTGTCTGCCTCCTGAGGAATCTGTATAATGACCAAGTAGCAATGGTAAGAACAGAGCATGGAACAACGGACTGGTTTAAGATTGGGGAAGGAGTACGGCAGGGCTGTATACTCTCACCCTACCTATTCAACTTGCATGCAGAACACATCATGCGACGTGCTGGGCTTGAGGAATCCAAGGCTGGAGTTAAAATCGCTGGAAGAAACATTAACAATCTCAGATATGCAGATGATACCACTTTGATGGCTGAAAGCGAGGAGGAGTTGAGGAGCCTTATGACGAAGGTGAAAGAAGAAAGTGCAAAAGCTGGGTTGCAGTTAAACCTCAAAAAAAACAAGATTATGGCAATGAGCTTGATTGATGACTGGCAAATAGAGGGAGAAAAAGTGGAGGCAGTGACAGACTTTTTATTTCTAGGTGCAAAGATTACTGCAGACGCTGACTGCAGCCAGGAAATCAGAAGACGTCTACTTCTTGGGAGGAGAGCAATGGCAAATCTTGATAAAATAGTTAAGAGTAAAGACATCACACTGACAACAAAGGTCCACATAATTAAAGCAATGGTATTCCCTGTAGTAACCTATGGCTGTGAGAACTGGACCATAAGGAAGGCTGAGCGAAGGAAGATAGATGCTTTTGAACTGTGGTGTTGGAGGAAAATTCTGAGAGTGCCTTGGACTGCAAGAAGATCAAACCAGTCCATACTCCAGGAAATAAAGCCAGACTGCTCCCTTGAGGGAATGATATTAAAAGCAAAACTGAAGTACTTTGGCCACATAATGAGAAGACAGGATACCCTGGAGAAGAAGCTGATGCTAGGGAAAGTGGAAGGCAAAAGGAAGAGGGGCCGACCAAGGGCAAGATGGATGGATGTTATTCTGAAGGTGACGGACTCAACCATGGGGGAGCTGGGGATGGTGACGGCTGACAGGAAGCTCTGGCGTGGGCTGGTCCATGAAGTCACGAAGAGTCGGAAGCGACTGAACGAATAAACAACAACAACATTGCAGGTGCCAAGAAAACAGTTTTGGATATTTATTTGAAAGCAGGAAAACTGACAAGCAAAGCAACACTGCAGTTCCTGTGACTACAGGATAACTTCAGGGAAGTTAACATCAATTAAGGTGACCTGTTGAATAAATAGGAGCTATATAATAGACTGTGAAGTACTGTAAGCATCTCTAGGTATTATCTCTTTTATCTTTCTTGTCATTGTAAAGTTAGTACCACAAATGTAAGACAAAGCTAAGGAATATAGGAGTTCTCTCCAAATTCATAAAGATTATTTGTATATATATACTCCTAAACTTTACAGTTGGGAATTGTGCCTTGAGCTAATGGCAACTGAAAAATATCTTGGCCTTGCCGCATAAAATTCAATGAAAGCATTGACTTGGTGTGCAACTATTGGAAAACAAACAAACAAATAAAAATGCAAATTATGTATGGGAAATCATTGGGAAAGAAACTGAAAATAATATTGTCATGTTTTTATAGAACTCAGATACAGCCATGCTTGGAATACACTGTTTAGTTTATTTATTTTATACTGCTTCAATCAAGTGAATCTAAATCATACAAGAGATAGATATATGATGATGGATGGATGGATGGATGGATGGATGGATATCTTAAATCAATAATAATAACAACAACAAAACAATAAACAATGTCCACTCACATCTCAAGTTCATATGTTGTTGACTTCTCATTCCAAATGCCTGCTTAGACAACTAAGGTTAATTCTGGTCACTGTAACAAAAGAAAGACAGTATAGAGCTGGAAAAAGCATAGAAACGATACACAGAATCCTGCAATATCATTGCATTAAAACTCTGTTGGATTTTTAAAACCAAAGTCAAGTTTCGAGCTTTGGTATCTCAGAAGAATTGCACCTGTTTGAATGCAGAAAATCCTAAGTTCTGTCCTTGGTCTCTAGCTAGGGCTGGAAAAACTTTACCTGGAAACTTTTAAGAATTACTGAATGTCAACAATGCCAGACAAACTTTCTATGTGGTTGTGAGAAAATGAGAAAGGGGGCACTGGTCAATGGAATGTGTTTCAAAAATATTCCTTAAGCTGTTTGACTTTTCTGTCTGGCCTCAGGGGCAAATGTCAACACTATAGTACAAAAAAGATCACATTTTCTCTTGGTTCCACAGGGTGGATGTCATTTTATTGAATAGAAACATTAACTAGGTCTCCTGGGGACAAGATTTTGGAACCAATCCATACCTTCTGAGGCAGGTTTTAGTACTAACTGTTCAAGTTTCCGCTTGCCAATTCCACATAGCCAGGAAGCAGAAGTGACCTACGTATTATGGACCTGCACAACCCATGATCTATAAGCTGAATACCTCCCAACCATCCTTATAGGTCACTAGATCAATAGCCTTCTCAAATTGTGATGCTGTGTTTGCAGTGGGTGGTGGAAGAGAGTTATATTAAGTGATTTGCAGGATGCCATCTGTAACTGGTGGGTTGAATTCAACTTGGTTAATCACAAATTATGCATATTTGACTTGCAATCATTGGATTATTTTCAGATATTAATCTGATGAAAACATCCAAATTTCAGCAGTTTCAGAAAATGTCATTCTTATGTAGAAATGTATCTTGAGGGAAAGGCAACAAGAATTCAGTACAATTCATTTTTAAGAAAAGGAAAAAAAGACAAAATAAATGTTGCAAATAAATAAGCACAAAAATCCCTTTTAATTCTGTGGGAGAAGTAAATACATATTTATGTTGATTGAAAGATGTAGCGTTACATTCCATTGACATAAAACAGCATAAAATCCTTGAAACGCTTCTATTTGCACCTTTACTATTCATTGTTATTTCAGAAACTTGTATGTCAACCTTGAACATTGAATAATGATAACCATTCAGTACTGCAATAGATGCCCTGAGTGGCCTTTTTAAGGGGCAAGTTAAAGGACTTGTTTTTAAAGTAAAATAAATGATTCAACTATGAATTATCCAGCCTCTATTTGCATATGTATGTGATGTCTGTGGACAAAATTGCCTACTTAACATATGATGACTGAAACATGGATCTCAGCATAATTTGAGGACTAGGAAATTACTATTTTGATAGGAGTCAGTGTCCAGTGACACCTGGAGGATCTTAGTTTCTTCATTCCCGTTCTTCCATCCTTATTAAAATCAGGGATCCACTTCCCCCTTATAGCTTAAAATGTGTGATTGCAAAGAGAATGATTAGGGTTCCCCCTCCCAAGGTCTGATGGCTATTGTCACTCTATCAAGAGCAGAAAGCCACATTCTGAAGTATTTTTGCTTGAGCAAGTACATGACCTTCACAGCTGCATCTGTTTCACACTGTTAAACTGTGAAGTGCTAATGGTTTTCTGACACAGACCACTGATGGGCTCACCAAGCCCAGAGAGCTGTTAACATTCCTGTGTGGGTTGTGCTGCAGTTCCTTTGTGCTGGTGGCTGCAAAGTAAAGCTAGGATACAATGGCACTGCTTGAGACAGTGATAATTTGGTAGTGTGATTGGAGATGGGGTGCAGGGAGATAGCAGCAAGATAGTTGTTTTTTGAAGCAGGTAGAAAGGTGGATAATTTCTGGGGCTGAGGGGAAAACCAAAATCAAGCCAATATCCTGGATTGTATGCATGCATGCAGATTGGTCTTGTCTTGAGCATTGAAGTAAATGCAGTTTAGTAATTGTGCAGTGAATATTTATGCAATGAATAGTTCAGGGAATATGGTATCAAGGAATCACATTTCTTAATCCTTATTTCTGATCTAGGATAGAGTTGTATTTTGATTTCCATCTTATCATCCTGAACAAGTAAAGTGATTTCCAGAAAATGGAGAGCCCTCCTTGTTTGTATTTGTCTAACCAGGCTCTTATTCTGGAAGAAAAAAAATCTTGATAACACTGTTTTTTTGGAAATAAGTGGTATAGGATATTATGTTAGATAATTCATGATCAATTCTCTTTTTACTTCTCAAAGGTTTGCTAGCTGATGCTATAACATTGGTAGACAGGCCTGCACCCTTTCCCTCTATGCTATTTCTTTAGTGAAATCTTATCACTACCAATCTGTAAATCTGACATTTTATTCTGTTGGACAAAACACTCTGACACCCACCGAAAATTAAGAAGAAGACTGAAATAACAGAAAGTTATAGCAGAAAGGTGCCACTAGTAATGCATTCGATATAACAGTTTCATACCATCAGATGGTACCATTCATTTCCTACAATTAGTTTCCTACCATTAGTTGTTGAACAAACCAAAAAGTAGAATAAGAGTCTTGCTAAGGATGCACTGCTGTATGTATTGCAGGATAAATGAAAAGCTTCCCTTTCTGTAATGTAGACCAAAATTAAACCTAACTCAAGGATTGAGGGAAAGAAGGGAAAGCTGAACAAATCAGACTCATCCTTTCAATCAAACTACCCTTGGTCATCCCAGTCAGAGTGACAGTTAGATGCCATCTCTAAAGACATGATGGTCTCAAACAAAAATTGGCAACCTGGCTTGAGAATTCCTGGGATTACTATCACTCTTCAGGACTGTCAGGAGAAGATCAGGATGATGTTTTCAGAGAGGAATGTCTCTCTCACTGTCCGTATGCAAATGAGGAGAGTTCCAAGTCTCCTGGGATAGTAGGTTTCTAGTCATATAATGGAAAAAGAAAACTATTCCCTGCACAGAGTTGAGACTGTGGAGTTCTTGTTGGTCTCTGAGTTGACGTTCACCAATGCCTATTGATGTTACTTACTTGGGTAACAAAATGTCTGCAAGGAAACAACCAAGCTCAGAGACCAACAAGAACTCCACAGTTCAACCCTGAGCTGCAGATATTCTCTTCTATTGGAGAGTTGAGACTATAAGTAGGTCGGAGGCATCACAATGTATTATTATTACTGTGATATCAAGCAAAATACATTGAAGGTAGCCATATTAAATAAATATGTACATATAATTTGGGGAATTGTTTTTGCAAAACAGCACATATTAAACTTCTTTTAAATTACTTCTTTTATGGTACTCCCCTTTTACTTGGAAGATAAACATTAGATCAAAGAAGATAATTCTTCCCCATATATATTTTTCAACAAAAAGGTTTTGGGAAATTCCCATTCAATGTTCAAAAGTTACAGTAATTACTGGTTCAAAGCTGTTTTTCCCAGCACTAGAGAAGGTACTTTGATGTTTGTTTGTTTTTCTTTTATACATACATACAAGCAGAAGTTATTTCTCAGCAAGGACAAGGATACTAGATTTATGTTTGTGATAGTCATAGAACCAACAGAAGTAATTTCAGAATTTAGAAAGTCAGAATCCCTTTTCACTTTGGAGATGAATTTTGGTTTAATGTTCTCTAAAGTTAGGCAGACAATATGGAATTACTCCATAATTGTGCCAATTGGCCCTGATTCTAGATATTTAATATAATATTTGATTCTAGCCTATTGCTTGATAGGTGAGTTCATTAGTATAGAGCAGTGCTTTCCAAAGTCTCGCCGTTGGTGACACACCATTGGCGCGGCAGCGGTGGCGGCCTCGTGTGTTGCGCTAAAACCTGGAAGCGCTAATGGCGCGCTGCTGTCGCCACCACTGCCGCCACCGCTACCTTCACCACCACCGCCGCGCGCGCTGCTGCAGGGTCGGCAGCGACGTGCCATCACCACTTCCGGGTTTTGTTGCGGCACACTAATGTGTTGCGACACACAGTTTGGAAAGCTATGGTATAGAGAGCAATAAGTGTGATAAAACACTCTACATATCCAAACTTAGTATATTTCATCTACCACTACCACCATTATCAACATTACACCCAGGAATGAAGAAGCGAGCCCTTGTTTAGGGCAGCAGTTTTATTCATTTCAATGACCTGTATGTCTAATCTACAAATTACATGGCAGACCAGGGAAGGTAATTTACTCATAATTTCACAATTTAGTTTTAGTTTGAAACTGACTTTTTCTTATCAGAGGAAGAAACCTGGCATGTTAGAAGGTTCATACAATATGCAGGACACTAAACTGCATGTTAAGGATATTGTGTGAATCCAGCCACAGATTAAGAATTCTTATGGAATGATGTGATGAAGTACACATGGCAATGCCACAAAAGGGATGGTTGTTTACTCTTCAATAGTATAACTTAAATTATTTTCAAGAAGAATAAAAACTAAAATTGTAGCACGTGTTCTACAGCTTTTTAATGTCTCCTTTTTCTCTGCAAGAACTTTGCTGAAGATCTTTTGTTTGTTTTTAATACTGAAAACTTTTAAAACTATCCTGCAGTCACCAATGAAATCTCAGAGGTGTCTCTGTAAGAATGCCCAATCCCAGTCATGGGATGTGGAATAGCCCAGAGCAATCTAACATAGGGACTGACTCAAAATGGAGGTCCTTCAATATGGTTCTGTGATCATGATGCCAATCTTTGTAGCTGTGGCAGACATAGGACATACCAGCGTAGCCTATGTCAGCCCTGACGCTATTGAAATCAGTCAGAACTATGAATAATCATTCCTGCTGTGTTTGATTTTGGAAACAATCCTAGCTACTTTTCCATGCTGTTTGTTCAGGCACATGTTTTTTGTATGAAAGAATGCTTATCAGTAAAATTGCTTTAGTCTAGACATTGGACCATGCTTTGATTGAAAACTCTCACAACTCCTACAAGAGGAGCACTTGCTGTGAAATATATATACAGTATATGTGTGTGTATGTGTGTGTATACACACACACACACACACACACACACACACACTATATATATATATTCTCACCCCTATGGGTGGTATGTGTCTTCCTCAACCTTGGGTCCTCTACCAGAGGCCTGCGAGTTTGAGGGTTCTGTGCAGTATCTTAGCTGTTCCTAGCATTGCACTCTTCTGGACAGAGAGCTCTGATGTTGCTCCTGGGATCTGTTGGAGCCACTCTCCCAGCTTAGGAGTCACAGCCCCGAGTGCTCCTACCACCACTGGGACCACTTTGGCCTTCACTTTCCACATCCTCTCTAGTTCCTCCTTCTTGTGCTGGTACTTCTCCAACTTCTCATACTCTTTCTTCCTGATGTTGCTGTCACTTGGCACCACTATATCTATCACCACCACTGTCTTCTGGTCCTTGTCTGGTTGATTGGCCAGTACCTGTCTGTCTGTCTGGATCAGGAAGTCTCACAGGATCTTAGCCCTGTCAATCTCCACAACCTTCTGTGGAATCTCCCATCTGGACTTTGGAGGGTCTAGCCCATACACTGTGCAGATGTTCCTGTACACAATGCCAGCTACTTGGTTGTGCCGTTCAGTGTATGCTGTTCCTGTCTGCATCTTACACCCTGCCACTATGTGTTGAACTGTCTCTGAGGCCTCTTTCCACAGTCTGCACCTTGAGTCCTGTCTAGTGTGGTAGACCCCTGCTTCTATGGATCGGGTGCTTAGTGCCTGTTCTTGTGCTGCTATGATCAGTGCCTCAGTGCTGTCTTTCAGTCCAGCCCTTTCCAGCCACTGGTAGGATTTCCCAATGTCAGCCACTTCAGCTATCTGTCGATGGTACATCCCATGCAGGGTCTTGTCTTGCGGTGGCACTTCCTCTGCTTCCTCTTTCTTCCATGTTTGCTGCTGCTTCATACATTCTCTCAGCAGGTCACCTTTAGGTGCCATCTTACTGATGTACTCCTGGATGCTCTGGGTCTCATCCAGGACAGTGGCTTTGACACTCATCAAACCCCTCCTATATATATATGAGCAGCATTAAAATTATGCCAGCATGAAGCTAGAAGAGTGTTCCATCAATTTAACCTCAACTGGCTAACTCAATTTATAAATACACATTTCTGTTTAGGTGGCAAACTGTTTAGAACACACAACCATTTGCTGGAGGTTTGCAAGAAAAGGATCAAGCCTTCACCATTGTGTATCTGTGGTTACTTTTTAATATGCATTAAATTCAGGGTTAAATTGACAGCAAACTTTTCAATCCAGCCTTTGATTCATGTCTAGCACAAACCTTCATTTGAACTCAATATAGTTCCATTGCTACCTAAGACAAAAACACTTGTTTAGTTCAGGATACACATACATAGCTGGTTAGTGGGCTGGGGATTATTTGGAGTCAACAAATTGTAGAAACCCACACTTCAGCCAGAGCAATGTAGAACTGAGCATCTTCAGGGACAGTAAGGCCATGATTGCTACTCTGTCTCAGCAAGTGGAGTTCCTGCAGCCCTTCATTAGTAAACAATAAAGCCAACTTACCAATGTGTTGTTTTTTTAACAGCAAAAATAAAGGGGAAAAAAGATTTGAATACCTTTCAGTAAGAAAACAAACTTGGGAAGTAAGCATAGTTATAAAGACAACTTGTTAGTTTTCTTCTAAGGCAATATGCATTTGTTATTGGATATTGAATTCCTTGGCTGGGAATTCTGGGAGTTGAAGTCCACACATTTTAAAGTTGCCAAGTTTGGAAAACCCTGCATTAAATAAATTTCTCTTGCACCTTATAGTTTAGGGATGCTGGTTCTAGGATAAAAAAGGAGGTGAAATAAGATTTTTTTTATAATGATAAATACAGAAAGAACATAACTTTTCATGTCTGTTTTCATGCTTGTCAAGGTACGTATTCCTAGCATAGTTCCACCAAATATATAGTTCTCTCACATCTGGAAGTTATTCTTTTCCAGTACTTATACAATATGATTCACTATTCCCTCTTACAGAACTGACAAGTGTCTCACACTGTGAATTTGGGGAAGGATAATAATGACCTCATTGGTTTTATGGCTCCTGTCTCCTCTCGGATTGCCACATGCCTTATGGTTTAACATCTGTACAATTCCCTCTTCAGAAGAGTGGTGAGCATACCGCAAGGTTGCCAGGATCACCAATGCACTTTAAACGAGGGCCGTGGTAATGGCTGTACAGCTGCTGAACATAACCAAAATCTGTGCCGCCTTGTTTCACAATGCATATAACCTAAATAAGTGGCAAAGCTACATCTGTCAGAAAACCAAGTGCTCTCTGGAGTATGTTCTATTTTGGAACGTCTGTCACTGTATCATGATTGCATCTCATTAGTTCTGCTATGTTCTTCTGTGGCTGTGTCCACATGTCTCTCATTACTTTTTTCCCATTCCACTCCACCCCACATTTGTGTTTTGAACTTAATAGATTATTTATTATAAAGTATTAAATGGGTTATTTGTTATAAAATATCAAAGGTTGTTTCTGTGGGAAAAATGAAAGTTAATTAGTTAGAACATGTAAAAATACCATCCATCCATCCTTTTTCTACTCTGTTTTAGTCTAGGAAAGATAATACATTTTTTTCTCATTAATGTAGAACATGGCTTTTCACTTTCTTTCTTTCTGGATGAGCATGGCATAAGCACTTTCACACCCATTATTTTTATTTTTGTGCTGGATGCTGTCATATTCTCTTTTCACTGGTATGGGGAGCAGAGCCTGACAGGCATTAAGGAAAGTACCTATGAGTATGAAAGTATCATCGAGTACCATGGATAACATGTTGAGTACCAGAAAAGTAGTAACTTTTCAAAGGCATCATACAAAAAAAATTGATAGCAGATAGGATAAAGTATGGTCATCAGTGAAAACATTAGAAACTCCTGCATAAATTTTCAAATTTCCAATCAATTTTATTTCAGTCTTTGATCAAAGTAAATTATAGAACAATACAAAATAATGAAATATAAAGGCACCCCCAACCCTTATCCAAACACTTTTCTTTAGTGTGTGTGTGTGTGTGTGTGTGTGTGTGTAGGTATGTGTAGGTGTCTGTCTGTGTCTGTGTGTATTCATAAATTATATGCTATAAAGTTGGTATTAACTCCTAGTGACCACATACTGTAAGTAGAACTTCTCCAGAGTAATCTATCCCTGACTTGGCCCTTCAGGTCTTCCAATGGTGCACCCATTGTTGTTGCTGGACATCCTCTTCTTTTCTTTCCTTCCACCATTCCGAGCACTAGGGACTTTCCCAGCATTAGGGACTTCTCAAGGGAACTAGGAAATAGTTTACAGTGTCCAAAATACAATAATTTGAGTCTAATTATTTGTGTCTTGAATGAGAACACTGGATTGATTTGTTCAATGATCCATTTTAGTCCCACTTTTTCATTGGGCTCCATTGCCGAACTAGAACCAGTCAATTTCTGCATATTCCATCCAGAAAGGGGTTTTCCATTTTCCTAAGTGCATTCTATAATTTGATATGGTTGACACATCTGAAGGCCTTTCTATATTCAATGAAGCACATTAACTTCTTTTTTTGTATTCTTTGGCTGTCTCAATTATCCAACATGCATCAGCAGAAACGTCACTTATTCCCTAGCCTTTTAAAAAACCAGCTTGAACATAGAGCATTTCCCTTTCCATGTAGGCTGTAATCTGCACTGGACTGTTTTACTATCATGTAAAATTAATATGGTGCAAGGTTTTCCATGCTCTGTTAAGTCTCCCTTCTTTGGTACTGATGTGTAGGCTGACCTCTTCCAAATGCCCACTGTCATTCACCAGATTTACTGTCATATTCGTCCTAGAAACTTTCCTGATTCTTCTTGTTTTGCCTGCCATATTTCTATCAACATTCCAGCAGTTTCTGATGCCTTCTGATCTGGTCACAACCAGAGTGGTGATCTAGCTTCATCTCCTAGTACTAGACATTCTTTAAATAGAGAATATTTCTAAGGTGTCTTGGACGTTAACATCCCTAATATATAGGGCAGAGCTTTCCAAACTTTTCATGTTGGTGACATACCTTTTAGACGTGCATCATTTCACTACACAGTAATAACAGGGCTCACCGCCCCCCAGCTCACGTGATTGGCTCCCGGGTGGAAACCCCACCCCCAGCCCACGCGATTGGTTTCTGCCTTGGGCATGGTTGCCCCGCCCTGCCCTGCCCCGCCCTGCCCTGCCTTCCCTCTGCCAAGAAAAGCTGTGGTTGCGAGGCGAAAAAGCCTTGATCATGCAAAAAGTGGGGGGGGCACTCCGGGGTGGAAAATATCCGCGCCAATCAGCTGTGCAGCAGGGAGGAGGTGCACCTCCACCTCCCAGCCGCACAGCTGATTGGCGTGGATATTTTCCACCCCGGGGCAGCCCCCCACCGTCACTTTTTGCAGTGATCCGAGGCTTTTTTGCGAGCCAGCAACGGCTCTTCTGGGTTGCCGCCGCCACACTTTTGGGTTTTTGCGCACTGTGGCAGTGGTGGCAGTGGCGGCGTCCTGGAACCCGGAAGCGCTGATGGCCCACCACCACTGCTATGCGCGCTGCCGCACGTGGCAGCGGCGGTGCACCATCAGTGCTTCCGGGTTCTTGCGCAGCACACTTGGCGCCCCCAGGCGACACAGTATTGTGTTGCGACACACAGTTTGGAAAAACCTGATATAGGGTATAGAATTTCAGCTTACTCCTTCCATCTCTGATCTTTCTTTGAAACAGTTGCTTTCTGTCCATTGACATCCTTTAGCATAGAAATTCAAAGTTTGAACTTCCTTCTGAGTTTAGAGTACTTTTTTTGGGGGGGGGAGTCCCCATTTTTCCATTTCAGTTTCCATCTTCAGAGTCTTTACAGATATTATTGTACTCTTTGTCTTTTCTAACATCTCTCTGAAATTCTTTAAGTTCCTTCCTGAGATCTTTGCCTTTTCTTAGCAATTTCCACCATTTGTTCTGACATCCAATTTGTTTTCTTCTGTTTCTTGGTCTTGGGCAGTCTTTTTTTGAATTTATTCTTAACAACTTCTTTGACTTCATTCCACATTCTTCTGGTTCCCAATCAATGAGGTTCAGGACTTCAAAGTGGTTCTTAATGTTCTAACCTCCATGCATTGGAAAGCCCTGCTGGGAGAATATACTCTTGGCATATACTCCTGGCATTCTTTGCTTATCCCCAGGGACACACTACACACACACACACACACACACACACACACACCATGCCAAAATGATGCAGCATAGCAGGACTTGGGAGATATATATTCCAATAAACAAGACATAGAGGATAAAGCAAACATCTTTAGTGAGTTAGCATAAGAGCTGCAGTGGCATATGATGGCATATATATGAGCATATCTCTGTCTGGTGCTCTTAAGTTATTAATTGCAATTCCCATGTTGTCTATTTCCCATCTTGTTTCTTTTTAAGCATCATATATGCAGCTTTACAGTGATTATATCATTTATTCAGATTAAAAAATAAAATACAACAAATGTGTTTTTAGAAAAGGTAAATGACTTCTTCTGGCAATGAACCTGAAAAATAATTGATCTTTTTTTTTTAAGTCACAGAGTTTTAAAAGAATGGGAAAAGTATTGTATAATTTTACCTTGTCTTTTCCTTCCTCTGCAATGGCTAGAAGAAATAAAGAAAATGTTGAAACTCTCAGAGAAGAATTTAACTTTGTTGCTTGTTTGTGTTTCCTAAAACTCAGCAAATTCTTCCCATGTAAAATTTCGGAATCATTTGCAGTCAATGGAACATTTTGAATACTAATTTGCTGTTTTCAACCCCAAAGTTACAAGGAACCAATATTCTAATTTCATGCTCTATTCAATTAGCACATTTCCCCTCCTTTACTATGAATTTGTTTATTCCCTCTTTCCAATCCCAGTTCTCAATCTTTTATGGGTGACCTAATATCCAAAATGTGAAGGGCTATTCTGTGTTCCTCTCTGTGTAGGTGTGCCAAATTCTTTGTTTTGCTCCAACTTTTATACTTAGGTTAGCTACAAAACACTGTCACAAAATAAGTGATAAAAACACTTGCATTAAAATTTAAGTCATCCTGTAAAAAAAATGTGAAAATTAACTGGCTATCCCCAAGAGTTTAATGAGTACAAACTGCCTTTCAACAGATTTTCAAAGCAAAATAAACAAATAAATTTTCCTATTTTAAATACAAAAGGAATAATATTCCAGTAATTGCATATTATTTGCAATGGTACAGGGAATTTCTACCAGCAAAGAGAAGATTTATGCATACTCTTTTTTACCTATATATGCAATTATCAGACAGAAAGTTACGATATGGAACTGGGACTGAAATGAATGAACAACGTTGTAAGACTCCTCAAAATTCACTTGAAAAGACTTGGGGATTACGGGACCTTCATTTCCTTTCATCTTCTCGCTGTGTCCCATAGCTATATCTTAAAATAATTTATTATTTCTACACAAATCACATATATGTTTTTACTTTCTAGGTTTATAGACAGCTTTCTGCTAATACTGTATATTCAAAATGGTTTGCAATTTAAAATAATGGCATAATTATTTTTATATATAATTTAATAATACCAAAAGCACAATTGGCAGAAGATATATGAGCAGTTGAGGAACTGTGACCATTACACAAAGTCTTCTGAGATAAAAAGACAAAGGAATTAATTTCTGCTAGTACTCATTTCCCTCACTGGCTAGGTTTACACATCTTGCTAAGTCTTATGAAAAGTTTTATTTAGTTTAGTCTTCTGTGTGAATCCAGCCATTGCTGTTTGCAAACAATGGTTTATAATGTAACATGTTGTACGAACCCAGTCATTGTCTTACAACTAAAGCATTCATTGATACTCAGACTTTCCCAGTATCCCTGGAGTATTATATTTTCAGGAGGAATTATTGAGTAGAGCTGTAAGAAAGAAAAGAAAATTGATCCAACCTTTGCACAATTATCATGCCTATTTATAAGAGCATTGAATGTCTCCCAGAAGCTCTTTGTGAGCATTCATTAGACGGACAGTGGGGAAGGCAAATTATGATAGGTCCTTCACAATGTCATCATGTAATAGCTTACATATTTGCATTGGATATCATGATACAATTATATATTCATTTCATTTGAACAATCACATAATGATGTGTGTATTGCCAATTTTAATATCATACTAGCTTGTATTACACATAGCTGCAGCCCTTATGCCCTTCTTCATTCCTACCACAGCCGAAGGAAATGAAAATTACTCATGTAATGTCTGTGTAGATTATTTATAAATAATGCAAAGGAGCAAAACATGTAAAATAAATGAAATGACAGGTGGAGAACTTGTGACTCCCCAGTTAATCCTGAACTATAGCTCTCAGCATCCTTTACCATGGACTCTGATGACTGAAGCTGGAAGGAACTGCATAAATTTAGGACCACAGGTTCCCTACTTTGGATGTAGAAAAGCATACAAAGTAATAGCTTGGATCTTGGTAATATTATTCCATCCTATCTTTCTGCTTGAAAAGTTATGAAGAGGTTAACATACCATCTTATTATAAACAAAAACAAGCAATAAAGGAAAGCCTGAACAACAACAAAGAACTTCATAATCTGCACAATTTTCATTTTGGGGAATGAGAGGTGGATATGAAATGATTCCATCAGAACATTAGCATTGTTCCATCTGATCTGATGTAAAGAAGCAGCTGGATCCAACTCTTATAATTGAAAGCCATATGATCAGCGGATAAACATTCCATATCTTCTTCTGTTGAATTTCATTGAAGTGGTAAAGCCAAATCTCTTTCAAACATCCATTTATTATCCTCTAAGATTAGCTCTTTTCTGCTCTGTTGCCATGAAGATGAACCAAGATGGGAAAATAAAACCCATGTATTACTGAAGATACTCAATGAATGACAGGATTTCATGAGAGGTTTTTTGCTTCCTTGCATTGACATTGCAGGGACTGAAACATATTATTTGGGCTTCTTCCTTGATCAAGGCTAAAAACTGTTAAGCAACTGTGATTTCACCTTGCTATTTGGAGCTTATCTAGGCTTAGAACTGATAGAAGCAGATGTGAAAAAGACACCCAATTATCAGTGGCATCCTGATACTTGGCATTTGATACTTGCCACACAGTTGCATTTCAGTAGATTGCTGTTATAACTATTGTAACACCTGACGTTCTTCACCCTGAATGATAATGTCACAAAGGAGCTCAGTGCATCATAAACTACATTCTATCTATCTATCATCTATCTATCCATTGTAAAATATATTGTTTTGCCTATGACTGCTCAGAAACTTCCCAATTTACAGTGTTTTTGAATAGTTTCCTAATCCAACTTTACACGCAAGACTTCATGTGATGCTGTTCTGTAAGCAATATAGTAATCAAATAATGTAATCAAATGTAGGTGTCTTCTTTTGTTTTGTTTCTTTTTGGATTTACAAGTAAACCATGGTTTATGACATACTAACCTGTGTGAAGCTAACTATTGTGATTTGTAAATCACTTTATGGCATATGGTATTGTGTGAATCCATTCAGTTGTGATTAATTTGATGATGAAAATTTACAATAGTTAAGCAAGCCTGGCTTAGATGTCTGAATCAGTAATTGTTCTTTTCTACAGGAAGATAAGGAAAAATTCTAATTGAGGATATGACGAGGAAATTACAAGTCTTCAAGGTTCTGGGATTCCCAAAGAAATCAATCAACCAATACTTTTATTACAGTCATAGACCAGTGCAGATTCCCAAAGAAAGAGAATGTGGTCATACTGTATTGCAGTATAGTGAAGGAGACAGGTAGGGAGAAATAACAGTACTGGATGAGATGGGCCGATAGTCTTTAATTTAATGTAATAATATTATATGTAAAGACAGCCAGTTTGGTGTAGTGGTTAAGGCATCAGACTAGAAACCGGGCGACAGTGAGTTCTAGTCCTGCCTTAGGCACAAAGCAAGCTGGGTGACCTTGGGCCAGTCACTCTCTCTCAGCCCTAGGATGGAGGCAATGGCAAACCACTTCTGAAAAAGCTGGGCACAGAGATTTCGTTTCTGTCTGTGCTAATGCCACAGATGCTGGCGAAATGTTAGGAACCACAACTTCCAGAACACGGCCACACAGCCCGGAAGACCCACAACAGCCATCGAACTCCGGCCGTGAAAGCCTTCGACAATACTTCTGAAAAACTTTGCCAAGAAAACTGCAGGAACTTGTCCAGGCAGTCTCTGAGAATTGGACACAATTGAATGGATACACACACACACCCCACTTAAAATCAGAGCCGATTTAGAAATTCATAGTATATAACTAAATAAATGATCTTAAGATGAAATGCAAACATTTTAAACAATCTGAATGACATTTTAACAAAATAGGGTGTCTTTCTAGGAAAAAGACTTCCTTAATTTAGCTACGAAATAGTGACCAACCTTGAATAAGTTAGTCATTAATTGTAGGATTCTTTAAATTTTTGGTACTTGTGTTAACTTTTTGACCAAAGCAATTTCCCTTTCCTTTAAATACCACTTTTCCTAAGAAAAACTGTATTGTAGCCATCTAATAAACTGTAATGAAGCTAGCTACAATCATCATCATCATTGGCAATCACTCGTAGCCGAGTAAGATTGTCTTCCAAAGGTAAAATTTTAACAGTGGTTCCGTAAGTGGCTATAAAGGCCAATTCTGGATCCGCACAACCTCCCACAATGAGGGCATAGGTTTCCGGGTGGGAAACGGTCATGATGAGGGTTTGCCTGACGTGCCTTCCTTTTAGCTCTTTTCTCCCTTTCGCCCTGTACTCGTATTCAACAATTCCTTATGTTACATACATTTTTTATAATCTTAGAAAAAAGCAATAGTAAAGAAACAGCAGGGTTCATTGTCAAAAAAACATTAGTGATTTTTTTCCCCTGATTTCTTCTAAAACTTTTGAACAAAAAGAATGACACAGTGGACATTGAAATAAGAGAAGTTAATATATATGAATTGTAGTACCAACTATAGATTACCTTCATGGTCAATTCTTGATGGCCTGCTGAACCTGACTTAAAAGGAATTATAGACCACAAGGTGGTTCCAATGAGGTTCATTAACTTCAAGTCCTCAAACAACCTCCCAAAGTCTTTTTCCCCCCTTGCTTTACTTTTTCCTTTTTTAAGAATTTTTTTTAAAGCCATTTATTTTAACATAGTTAAGACTTGCTCTGACCATTTTTTTTTGTTATGCTGGATATGGACTAGCTTTCCAGAAAGATCTATTGTAATTTGAATTGTGAAAATGGATACTAATGAGATAGCTCTTAACCACACAACCTCTGTTTAGGTCATACTGTATAAACAACTTTTGGGGACTTCTGGTCATCTTTGGAAATGTGATGAACCATCATGAGCATCACTACAAAATGTGCCTTGCTTCAAAATGGCTGCCAGCAAGGGGGTGTCTAGGTACCTAAGGCAAGATGCAGAGTGCCAGGCAGAAGTGGAGAGTCAATCCTAAATGCCAATTGGCATGTCTCCACAAAGCAAACATTACACAGAGAAAGTGTGCAGGGAATGGAGCACCACATTCCTTCTTTCCATGTATGTAGTTTCTGTAGACATGTAAATAATTGAACTTCCCTAAAAATGCTACAGATCAAAGACTTTTTCATGTGCTGTTCAGGGAATTTCATTCACCCAAGTTGTACAAAGGGCATGAATTTTGTTTCACTTCATATCTTTATAATGCTCTAAAATACAATTTTTTCCTAGTGAAGATTTAAAAGCTTTATTTGGCAGTTTCATTTATTTTGGGGAAAAAAAGTATTCTGCCATTTTATCTTTGAGTTTGTAGATGATGATGATGATGATGATGATGATGATGATGATGATGATGAATATTCTGTCTAGGATTTCTGCTGACAGAAGCAACATTAAAATTCTTCCAAATGCTATAAATAAAATAATAATGCTTTCTCTGCCTTCTGTTATTCAACCTGAATTTTGCAAACCAGATTTATTAGTTGAGGGAAAAAACAAAAAGCTACTGCTATCAGAAAGGGAAGGATATTTTTGTTGTTCATGAACAGATAGGCATGAAAATGTGGTAAATTGAACATAACATCACTAGAGAAACTAGATGGTGATGGTGATGGTGATGGTGATGGTGATGGTGATGGTGATGGTGATGGTGATGGTGATGGTGATGATTTGAAGGAAGCCAAATTAGTTCTAAACAGGCTAGACTCCGGACCTGAATTTCTGAGTTGTGATTGCTAAAAAGAAAAGAAGTGGACTTTCATTAGAGATAACAGTAATCTGATGGTCTTTTTCTCTCAATTTCAGTAAGGCTTCAGTGGGTTTCTAACACATGCAACAGATTTAGACATATTCTTCATTAAATTTCACCTTCATCTGTGCACCCAATTTTTCTTTTCCTGTTCAAAATTTCATTTTATTGCAGCAATCAGTTTTATATCTGAACAAACTAAAATTGATAAAAAATAAAGAATGGGTGTTAATACAATTATTTACATTAAATAAAAAAGCCTAGACACAAATATTTATGATTTTCTAGTCCTTGTTCTCCAGCCCATAGAATTTCTCACTTTTCATGATCCATTATTTAAATTAGGATTTTTTTTTTGCTTTGTTTCTAAAGCAAAAATTCCAATTGCATCACTGCCATATTCCCTGTGGCCCTTGACAGTTGAAAAAAAAAACAATAGTAAAAAATGGGACTCTTGGTAGCAAGTAAATAAAGAAAATAGAAATTGCCAATCCATACTGTCATAACTACTGGTTTGTGTCCACATGCCAACATCAGACTGCATCCATTCCTTCAAATCTTCATTGTTAATTTCTAGAGATATTTAAAGGGGAAGTAGGGAATGAATGTTCTACAGTGGTAAATGTAGAAGCTCATTGACAAAAATATTTAAATGACACCTTTCAAGTGGAAAAAGATACTTAGGACAATTATTTCATCAGGAGTATGTATCTGAAAAGGAGACTGGGGTAGATTCAGGGAAAATCTTTGGTAGATTATTTGTAGTGGGGAAAAGATACAAAACAATGAAACTGGGGCTCTCTGTAGTTGTTTTAAAACTGACAGAAGTAAAAACAAAACAAACAAACAAAAACTTGTACATCCAGTGTACAGATTTTTAAATTATGATCTGATTCATATTTGTGCTTAATGGACCTTCTTTCCTTTAACTCAGTGTTTCCCAATCTCGGCAACTTTAAGATGTGTGGACTTCAACTTCCAGAATTCCCTAGCCTGGAGAAAAGAAAAGAAGTGGACTTTCATTAGAGATAACAGTAATCTGATGGTCTTAATCTGATGTGTGAAGTCCACACATCTTAAAGTTGCCGAGATTGAGAAACACCACTTTAACCGATTTCCTGCTGTTTTAGACATGTATGTAAGAAACAGTCACTAGAGCAATACTGTTTTTTTAACGCAGCACCAGCAGTTGTCACTTCTAAGAAAAAGTTATTTGTGTTGGAAGGAACCATCTCATTTGCTTCTTGCATAAAGTGTGTCACTTGAAGTTAAATTGAAATATCAGGTGAAAATATGCCATAGTATTTTCATTTCATGCACAGTGAAAGAACTGAGGAGAGGACAGAATAATAATGATAATGATATCCCTGACATTTGGCATTTTATGACATTTGGAAGCCTTGGAGGAACATTGGTCCTTGGAGATGTCAGATCATCTCGGAATTACATTATACTTATATTTCTATGAAGGAACTTGGCACCCCCTCTTTTCTTCATTTCCTAGGTGGTACCTGATTTGTTTTATATGCATATATGTATCAACATTATGATTTATTCATGGAATACTGCGTGCCAAACAGGTGGCTAAGAAGGGCCATATTTAAAATTCAGCCTTTGTGCCGAGGTGAAACTGCAAGAGAAGAGATAACCTCTAGATTAATGAATGTTTTAGAAGGGCTTGACAATCACCCTTTCTTGTTCATTCTGATCACAGCAAGAGAAGTGTCACTATTCAGTGACCTCTCTATCAATGTTCTTCATAATTCCACAGGGAATTGTTTGAGGAGAGGGTGGTGGAGGGGCTTCAGTGTCCTATTGGTATGCCCCATAGAATAGCAATTCACTCTCCTTGTCTCTTTCTGGAATTTAATGTCATTAATTCTGTACAGCTTAACTAAATCAGTACAGCTTAAGTTTTTAGCTATATACTACTAAAACTCTTGTGTCTGTTTGTCTGTCTGTAACCTTCAATTGGATGAAATGGTGCATCATAGGACAACAACGTTTGAATCAACATACCTCAAATTGGCTATCTTAAAGAATGCATCCAAAATCTGGGACACATTACTCCCATGGGATTGAAATTTGGCAAAGTTGTGGCCACTTCAGTGCCACCATGCCGTCTGACTACACTTCCCAGAAAGCCGTAGGCTTTGTGGTGCAAGGGAAGATGCATTTTGTGGTGCAAGGGAAGATGCATATCCCTGCTCTCTTTCCTGCCTCCCTCTGGCCCTGTGCCCAATCGACTGGTGGCAAGGCCCGATGGACAAGCGGCGATTGGCTGCTTTGGAACTGAGGCCAAAATTTTAAATCTCCTAATGGTGGTGGGTGGTGAAGGAAGGATGAGGGAGCAACTCAGATTCCTGCTGATGAGGTAGGGCTGGCTGGGGGCACCAGCAGTAGACAGGTGAGCCCTCTTCCTCCCTGGAGGAAGGCCCCCCTGGGGACACACCACAATGGGGAGTGGCAGTGCAGTTTTCTTCACAGTCTATGGCTTCCTTTGTTTCCCCTCCCCCCAGCAAAGTGGTAGGCAGTTCTGTAGGTCAGCCAAGGAGGAGGAGGAGTGATTTCCAATTCTCCCTGCCAGCTTCCCAGAAGCAAAGTCAATGGGGAAGCCAGCAGGAAGTCGGAAGTCGCTCCCGCTCCCACTGCTTTTCTGCCCACCAGTGGTCATTCTGTTTCTCTGTGTAGGTAAGGAAATATCTCTGAAAGGATGACCCACCGGGTCACAGGTTGTTTAGTCTACTATGCAGTTAGTGGGAAACTGAATGCCCTCCAATGAATGCCACAGAGGCAGTGAATAAAGTTTTCTAGTAATATACAGGGGTGTTTTTAATTACAGTGGTGGTGCTCGTTCTGCTTAAATGCCACTTCAACCTTGATTATTGTCACACATTTCTTTAGTTTGCAATATGTCCTTGTTATCCTTAAACCAGAAAAAGCTGTATTCTATGGTAGCAAGATTTCATACAAGAAATAAGAAACATTTCTTTTATTAGAATCTAAACTAACTTAACTCTAAGTGAATCTTGCTCTGCCCAGTTTCTAATATTCAATGACACAAAGCTTTGATCTCAGAACTATAACTATTATTCAGCTTAGTCCCATCTGTTTATAGGGGACATGTCTTCATGATGTTACTTTCATCTTATCTCTAGTCTTTGCTGAGGTAGCCCGAAGGTGAAGAAAATTACACCCCAGGTAAAATAGACTGGCTCCAGGTTGGCAAAGAGATGACATAACTCTTTATAGTCTCTTATTTATTCAACCTATATGCTGAATGCATATTGATGGAGGCTGGATTGGAAGAAGATGGACATGATTTTAAAATTGGAGGAAGAAACTTCAATAACCTGCACTAGGCTGATGGCACTACTCTGATGGCTAAAAATGCAATGATCTGTAAGTTCTAGTTCTAGTTCTAGAATGGGCCTATAATTAAATATAAAAAATAGACTAATGACAACAGGTCTAGCAATCAGCCTTACAACTGAGAAGTAAGATACTGAAGTGGTGGGTAGCTTTTGCCTTTTCGGATTGACTAGCAACAGTAAAGGAACCAGCAGTCAAGAAATATGCTGCAGATAAAGCACTTGGTAGGGTAGCAATGAAAGCCTTGGAAAAGAAGTTTGGGTGCCATGACATTTTCATATCTAAAAAAATTAGAATAATTCATGCAATGATTTTCCCTGTGACACTCTATGGATGTGAAAGTTAGACTTTGAAGAAGCAGTTATCTTGCAGTTGGCACTTGTCAAACAATTCCATGTGAATCTTTATGCAGAAAATTCAGCACCATTCCCAAGTCATGGTCAAAAGGCAGGTTGGGACACTGGAAACCAAATTTAAGTGGGTAACCATGTACTTGTGAGTATTGACGTTTGCCTACTGCTTTGGAAACTTTTGAAGGAAAAACATTTGAACATAAGAGTGAATAGAGATTTTAACAGAGAATCTTTTGAATAGAGATTTTAAAAACAGTTGGAAATAGAGGCTAAATTGACGCTGCTGGATCTAACAATCTCACAATTGACTGAGACTCTCTGAGACTGAGAGTTGGTCACTGATCTGGGATCCCTCAGTGAATTTCATGGCAAATCAAGCTTTGAATTTAGATTTTCTCAATCCTAGTCCAAAATTTCAACCAGCATATGACTATATATTGTGAGTTGTGTGGACTAACCATTTGCCCATCTGCTGTTGTTTGCAAACAATGAGCAAACAAGGGGGAAAAATATCTCCTATAATGTTTGCTCTTGTGAAGCTTTTTGTTTTAATTTGCTAATGAGCAGATGGGGCATATGTGATGTAAAATATTTAGCACCATTTAAACAGCTCATCTTGCAAGTGAACATGGAAATAAACATTGAGTTAACTGCTTGTTAGGTGCAAATCTCATAGCTGTTCAGTCATATCACAAATGTACTTTAGCTGGTTGTACCTGAGGGCATCCAGGAGATGAGAGAAGAATCCAAGTCCTCACACTTTCCATAAGATTGGAAAGCATTGAACTATTCATAACTGGATATACAGTATTTTCTTCCTAGGAACAAATTTCCCTCATAGATTATGCACTAGGGCATAACTCTAACCAGCGCAATTAGTGGTGGCCAATTTCTGTTCTTTCAATATTTCACCCTCCTAAGTTCTAGACACTATAAATATCCTCTTTCAATAAGCTGGACAGTGTAGTGTAACATTGTACCATCAATCCAAGACATAATATGAGGAAAAGCAGATAGTGCCTACCACAATGAATGATTGCATCGATGACCAAAATAAATAAATTTTTAAAAATACATGCAAACGCAAACAAAAGTGAAATGTTCCACCCACAGTTCATCAGCAGCTAATGGAGAGATGAATTATGGGACAGAACTTTGCAACGTTTTTACAGTATGTGTGATTTGAATGAATGGACAAATAATTTTGCATTATCCGGTATGCATGTGGGGAGAAGCAAAGATGTACCCAATCCATAGAAAAAACCTTCTCCCTCCTTCAGAGTATTGTTAGAAGGATTAAGAAATTCACACACACACACACACAGCCCTTCAGTCCTTCCAGTAATTAAGGAAGGAAGAATTCATTCTTTATGCCAGAAAAGGACAAATCAAGAAACTAACCCATAGGGCAAAATAAAAACCTTCCGATATTCCAACCACACCCAGGGATAAAGAAAACAAAACCTACACATTAACCATAAGAAAAGGAGAGAAGGCCTTCCCAGAAACTGACAAACAAACTCAATGAGAGAACCCAGAGGCACCGGCAGTGCGAAAGTAACAACACAATAGAGGGCGCCAAAATGAGGAATGACTTCCCTTTTCGTATAGTGAAAGCTTTCTAAGAATTCCTAGAGAAAGCTCTCAGGAACCAATTAAGAGTTATTAAAACAGAAAAAAATGTCATTTCCTTATGATTGTTTTCAATAAATCCTGTATTTGTCTAAACCAGGGCTTTCCAAAGTGCCGCCGCTGGTGACACAACAGCGGTGGTGGCGGTGGCAGCGCGGCGGCGGTGTGCGGCAGCGCGTGCGTGCACAGTGGCGGCGCGGGGGGGCGTGCGGCGGCACGCGCGTGCACACGTGTGCTGCCACTTCCAGGTGGTGTGGCGACACACCACGCTGTGTGTGGCGACACACTTTTGTGTCGCGACACACAGTTCGGAAAGCTCTGGTCTAAACAAAGACTTCTGTAACTATAAGAAAGACTAGTTGGAGCATGTTCGTGTGGCCACCTTCCAACCAGCATACTCTGTACCTTCGTACTCTGCATGTGCTCTTGGAAATAAACCTGCAACCTCTGTTCCAGCATCTGCCTGTGTCTATTCATTCCTGGCTTGGGACGAACCTTGGTAAGATTTCTTCCATCAGTATGCAACATACATTTTATGTTCCAGTTTTAAGGGCAAGCATTTTCTTTTTAAACTAAAAGTCCTGATTCTAAGAACTTTTGGCTCAAGACAAAGTGAAATAACTTTTAGATATGACAATGGCTTAACTATCTCACTGCATTTAATGTCACCTGAAAGTGCTGAGTTTGGGCTGAATTTTGATTACATGTTCTTATTTATTTATTTATTTATTTATTTAATTAATTAATTTTTATCCTGCCTTTATTATTTTTATAAATAACTCAAGGCGGCAATACTCCTTCCTCCTCCTATTTTCCCCATAACAACAACCCTGTGAGGTGAGTTGGGCTGAGAGAGAGTGACTGGCCCAAGGTCACCCAGGCAGCTTTCATGCCTAAGGCAGGACTAGAACTCATAGACTCCTGGTTTCTAGCCCAGCACCTTAACCACTAGAATATAGATGGAGTTAAGAAAAAGTTGCAAAGACATAAAAGATAACAAAGAATGATCACCACCAATTGCAATGTTAAGGTTACGGTTATGCAGGAAATGTTTTTTCTAGGGAAATGCATCAATTTAAAAAAGTATCACTACAGCATGAGGCCTGAGACATCCATAAAATTTTCAGTGCTGCCGTAACTTCAAATGGTTGTTGACTGAGGCAGTCAGTAAAAAAGGACTGCTTGTATATATTCAGCATATAGGTTGAATAAATAAGGAGAAAGTATATAACCTCATCTCACCCCTTTGACAATCTGGAGCCAGTCTGTTTTGTCATGTTCCCCCTGTACTGTGGCTTCCTGACCTATGGATATTCAAGTTTCTCATGAAGACAATGAGATGATTTGGGATTCACATTTTTCTGAGCATGTTCCATAGCTTCACATGATAGACACAATCAAAGGCCTTTCTATAATCAATGAGGCACACACTGACTTATTTTTGGCATTCTTTGGCTTTTTCAACTATTCAGCATGCATCAGCAATAATGTCTCATGTTCCCCAGCCTTTTTTAAAGCCAGATTGAACATCTGGCATCTCTTTTTCCATGTAGGGTTCTAATCTGCATGGGATGATCTATAGCAGAGCTTTCCAAACTTTTAACTTTGGCGACACACACCAACGGCGGCAGTGCGGCCTGTGGTGTCCTGCTGTGTCGCGCAAAACCCCAGAAGCACTGATGGGGGGAACCGAAAGAAGCAGCACCCCCGCCAATCAGCGCCGCTGCCACCGCCGCCACACCACCAGCAGCAGCGGTGGTGCTTATTGGCGGGAGGTGCTGCTTCTTTTGATTCCCCTATCAGCGCTTCTGGGTTTTTGTGTGACACAGCAGGACACCGCAGGCGACACAATAGTGTGTCGCGACACACAGTTTGGAAAGCTATGATCTAAAGCAGGGCTTTCCAAAGTGCCACCACTGGCAACACACCAGCGGTGGCGGCGGTGGCAGTGTGGCAGCGGCGCGCGCGTGCACGGAGGTGGCACGGGGGCGTGCGGCGGCGTGCGTGTGCGCGGCGGTGGTGTGGGGGGCGTGCGGCGGCGCAAGCGTGCACGGCGGTGCGCGGGGGCATGCGGCGGCATGCGCATGCACGGCGGCGGTGTGGGGGGGCATGCAGTGGCACGTGCGTGCACGGCGGCGGCAGCCTCCGCTAAAACGCGGAACCACTGATCCCGCGCCACTGCTGCTGCCGTTGTGCACGCGCGCGCCGCCGCTTCCGGGTGGTGTGGCGACACACCACACTGTGTGTGGCGACACACTTTTGTGTCGCGACACACAGTTTGGAAAGCTCTGATCTAAAGCATTATTTTGCTACCATGTGAAATTAAGAATATTGTACAATAGTTTGCATACTCTGTTATGTCTCCTTTTTTCCTTATTGGAATGTAGATTAACCTCTTCATTCTGTTGACCACTGCATTATTCTCCAGATTTGCTGGTTAGAACCTTTACTGATTCTTTTTCTGTTGCTTACCATATTTCTTCTGGGTATTCCATCAATTCCCACAGCCTTCTGTGTTGGTAATGATTGGAGTGCTGATCTTCTAGTACTAGGAATTCTTATAAATATGGAATAACCTCTAGGTATCTTGGTTGTTGACATCTCTACTATACAATATTTCAGTATACTTATTTTGACTGAAAGTGTCCAGTCCCAGTCCATCTCAATTCACTGATGTCTATGATGTCAATTTGTAGTTGTTTCATTTCATCTTTCACTTTGTTGACCTCTCCCATGTTCATGCTTCTTATGTTCCACATTCCTACTGTAATTCTGTCTTTGCAGCTTTGGATTTTCTTTTCCTGTATGGCAACATCAGCAACTAGACATCCTGAACACTTTAATCTAGCCGCGTTATAAACAGATTACTTTCTATTTAGCAAAGCTGTTTTTGTTTTGTCCCTGTAGTTTTCTTGGCAAGATTTCAGAAGTAGTTTGCCTTTGCCTCCTTCCTAGGGCTGAGAGAGAGTGACTGGCCCAAGGTCATCCAGCTGGCTTTGTGCCTAAGGCGAGAGTAGAACTTACAGTCTCCCAGTTTTTAGCCTGATGCCTTAACAACTACACCAAACTGGCTCTCCTCAACATATTTACTCAGAAGCAAATTCTATTGGGGATCATTTCCCTTACTTTTTACTAAATAAGATTTGGATTTCACTACATCTTTAAAGCACACAAAATGTTCACTTAGTACTGGAACTTCTGGATCTGGTTATCCTATTCTCTACAATAGCTTTTTTCCCATCTAAAGCTAGTGATGGTTACTGTTTATTGTCCCCTCTTGTTCTTTATAATATCCCAAATAAAAGCAACTGGTTTCATTAGGGTGTTTCTGTGTCTCTTCCTTTTTCCCCTGATTTTCATGAGAGTTGCTTTTATTGATTTTTCTTTTAGTATAATTTTATATATCCCCTTTAACCACTTCAACACTTGATCTGGAAAATTGACACATTTTATAAATAAAGTATAATCATATTCCATTGTATTCTTTTTTAGGAGCTGAATGTTCCAAAGAAGCATTTAGGAAACTGCTTTCAAAATAAAAGTACCAGGCATTGTAAATTCTTTGAGTGTTCTGAATTTTGAGCAATTTCAGGAAGTATATTTTCATAATGCATATTGTGAAAATACATATTACTTTCTTTTTTTCACTATTACCTTTGGTCAGATGGCTTATTCAAGATTATGAAGCTTGCTTACTGGTTGCAAAAACAAGGTTACTCATTCTATTTTCCAGAATTAACAATGCCATCCTCAATATGCTGAAAACAACAAAATTTCTGCAAAGGTTTAGCAAACTTTTCAGGCCCAGGGTCATTTCCCCTTCCTCTTCCCCCTCCCCCTCCCCCTCCCCTCCCCTCCCCCTCCTCTTCCTCCTCCTTTTCTTTAAGAAATGCCCAAAATCTCATAATCCATTTTTAAGAAGAACAGAAAGCAACAACAAAAGATTATGACAACAACATGATTATTCTATGAAGTTCCTTCTCAGCTATTGTGAAGCCAATTATTTTTTGGCTTTCTAGGGAGCTCTGGACAATGAAATGGGCCAGGAGACAGCTAGGACACAAATGGTATAACACACATTGTAAGCCCAATGAGACAGAAAGAGAATTGGTAATACAATCTAGCCCATGATGGGGAAGGGTACTGTATAAAGAGGTCTTATTTTGCACCCTCCATTGCATCCTCGAGTATTATATAGAACTTTTTAGAATGGTTAAGGAATTGCTTTAATCTATCCAGGATAATCCCAGGGAGTGCTTCATAGTCTTTCTGGGATACATTTGCAAAGCATTTCGTGGATAAAATTGTTTGCTTTCCTAGCAGCTTGCACATTGTTTTGGATGAAGTAAGTAGCACATCATATGGTCCAGTTATATGGGACTACTTTAATTTTTGAGTCCTGAGGATAGAAACATTACTCTTCAAATAGTCCAGCCTATAACATGCTCTCTTGAACCTTGAATACCTACATTTATTCACGGTGATGGAGAGGGGATGAGTGAATGGATCCAGTCAGTGATAAATGCATCTTGTCAACTAACAGCTAGCCATTAAAAAAAGCAACAACAAAAAAGCAAAAATACCTTTCTCTGGGCAAAGGGTTGAAGAATTCTTGTAGCTTCAGATATTCTGGACAATTTAATTTGTCTTTATATCTACTTTGGGTATTGAATCAGTCTTGGTCACTGTGATGCTAGAAAGAGGAAAAAAGGGAAAGAGTGACTCTGTGGAGTCCTTGCTACTCTCTGAGCTTGTTTTTTTTGGTTGCAGATGTTTCGTTGCCTGACTAGGCAACATCTTCAGTGCTAGAAGGGAGTGGGGTTTGCTCTCTGTTTATATACAGTAGCTTGCCCTGAGAGTGAGCAAAATAAACAGAGAGCAAACCCCACTCCCTTCTAGCACTGAAGATGTTGCCTAGTCGGGCAATGAAACATCTGCAAGCAAACAACCAAACTCAGAGAGCACCAAGGACTCCACAGTTCAAACCTGAGCTACAGATATTCTCTTCTAAGAGCAACTCTGTTGATTCTAATAGATCTCTCAGTGTTTTTCAGTTACCATGTTACCCTTCTGAATAATCTCTGAGAGATGGGGGCTAAAGAAACTGTTCTACAGTGATTTCACTTCTCTATGCAGGACAGTTTCAGAGATTAGTGAATGTAGGACTAAACAGGGACAGACTTTGGCCATGCTCCTAGAATGGATGTTAGAGTTAAGATAAGGTAAATTTTATTGCAGTCTTTGACCAATAAATGTACATATATTAAAAAAAGGTAAAGTTTCCCCCCGCACATTTGTGCAGTCGTGTCCGACTCTAGGGGTCGGTGCTCATCTCCGTTTGTTAGCCGAAGAGCCAGCGTTGTCCGAAGACGCTTCCACAGTCATGTGGCCGCATGACATGCGTGGAACGCTGTTACCTACCCACCGAAGTGGTACCTATTCATCTACTTGCATTTGCATGCTTTCGAATTGCTAGGTTGGCAAGAGCTGGAGCTAGTGCGGGAGCTCACTCTGCACACAGGGCTAGGGATTCGAACCTCCGAACTTGCAATCTTCCGATCAACATGCCTGGCATTTTACCTGCTGAGCCACCATGCCCCTCAAATGTACATATAAGTACATAAAATTCTACATTCATAATTAAAAATGGCAATTAAAAGAAGTTAAAAGAGTTAGAGAGGAGAAAAGGAAAGGAAGGAGAAAGAAGTTTTTTTAAAGTATCAAAGGCAGGCGGTTTTATTGGACAATATTTGTTGCCTCACTCTTGTAGCAGTGAAGCAAAAATTGGCTACATTATGGGTATTAGTGGTCTTACGATCTGCTAGAAGAAAGGAGATGTACCAGTGGTCATCTGTCCCTGAAAATTCCTTTATAAGGGGCTGAATTAGTACATCATACAGGTTCAAATAGAAATTATGGTACAATAGGACATGCTGAACATGCTCTATGGTGTGGGAGTCACATGGGGCAAAGCCGTTTCTGGAAGGGAATTTGTTTGGTATTAAACCATGAACAACTCCTGAAGGGAACAACTGCTGCATTGAATCTAGCCAGAACAAATGCTCTGCAATGTCTATTGTTTAATAAGGATTGGCAATAATCAGCTGACTTGGTGGTAAAATACAGTCTCCAAGACTTATGTAGCCTTGGTGCTAAACTGATAGCTGGTTAATTTCTGAAGTAGAAAGTTAGACTAAAAGGGCCTGAAGCTAGCTAATACAACAAAGAATCCATTATGCTCTTGCACTGTAAGGCAGGACTACCAGATCTGGACTGTACAAATCTAGATGACCACTAGATGGAAACATATAAAGAGCATTTTCTGTAGCCCTAAGTTCTGCAGCCTTACCACAGGTTAAAAGGAGAACGGGTATCATACATTGCAACCTGAATATAATCTGAAAGGCTAAATATTGTATCAACAGGATAAGCATGCCAATGGTCAGAGATGCTATTTTATTACATTGCACTTATAAAAATGCAAATCCCCCTAATGTGCCAGGACACGTATCAGACTATTTCACAGACCACCCTTTAAGCTCCTCTACCAGACATGACTAAACGACTGAACAACAACAAAACCAAAGTTAGATTACAGATATATGAATGTCTGACAGTGAAGTTACAGTGTCTTGTCAACAGGAAAATCCACAGTATTAGCCATGTGAAATGAGGAAGGGATAAATAGATATAAATATGCAATTAAAAAATACTAAAAGCATTCTGGATTTTTTTTGGGGTGTGTGTGTTTTAAATCGCAATGCTATGGTTACAAAGACCATTGAGCACAGTCTTACATTGTGATGGAGCTTTTTGGAGATTCTTTCATTATTTAACTGGGCCTCTCTTGAAGCTATTAGTAGTTCTTTCAGAATGTTAGCTGTTGAATTGAAATTCTCTTTACACTATTTTATTGTAATTATATATGGGTCTAATGGTTAATCTGTCAAGGAAGTGTCTTTGTGGCTTTTGTTTTTGTTAAAGATATATGTTCCATTATTGTTGCTTGGTAATTTCAATATTCCTGATACCTTTACTAATTTCTAATTTATTCTCTCTTAAGTGTTCTAAAACTGTTCAACTCACATATTATTTTTGGCTATTTTCCTCCTTCTTTAAGATATGCATATATCTTTATTTAGATATTTCTCTATCCCAGATTTGTCACAATTTTTTACTAGACCAATTCATTCTATGTCTGTTAGTTGGCCCCATCCCAACTGGAATCTCCTGAGGCAACAAAAACTTTTAATTTTTCCATCTGAGCTGCACTCAATCTTTTGGTACTAATTAAAAATAAAATTAAAAAAGGAATCCCCTCCTTGCTGACTCTCGATTTATAGAAAGTTCAAATTCCAGTCTGTGAACTGGAATGGAAATTTTTTTAAAAAAAGAATTTCCTTCATAAAGCTCTTTCTGATTACTGTATGTTTCATTGTTGGCACTAGCTAGATACCAATATTATGAAGACAAAACTTCTTCTGCTCAAGCCAAGTCACCTAGACTGCTTTTTGCCATATTCTAATTTCTTCTTTGTCCATCTTCTCCAGCTGTTGTTCTGGAAAGTCCTTCTTCATTAACATCCAAGGATTCTGAGAGATTCCCGTAATCTAAAATTCAAATATTCTGGGCTTTAATTCCTATATAGGGTAGCACTGTTGCCTCTGTTACTTCTCATCTTTCCTCTAGCTTCTTTGGTTTGGTATTTTCAAGTGACAGAAGCAATGTTAGTTAAAATAGTTTCAGAATCTCCTTATATTACATGTCCTTTGGATTGTTTTCCTTCTTTTCTTTATGTATCTCTTCTTCCTTCTTTTCTGTCATTTCTTTTACTAGACTGTTTTTTTTCTTTTGCAGCTTTTTCTAGACTGCCTGAAACAGACCTACCTTTATCTTCTTTTCAAAATCTTTGTTGGATTTTTCAATTTGTTCTCATTTTTATTCAGTGTCTTGTCTTTCATTTTATCCAGGATTGTTGGGTAAGTTCTTCTCATTCTCAATGTCTTCCTTTTTCTTCCAGCAAATAACCTTACTGGCCATTTCAGTAAGGGTCCTATATAGTCAATTCCATAGAGATGGCATTGCCAGGACTGTTAATGATTTGCTGATGGCCAAGATTATCTTTTTATCGGTATTGATACTGTTGGACTTGTTTCTGGCATTTGACACCTTCAGTCATAAAATTATCTTGGTTTTCTAGAGTTCTTTAAGTGTCTCTCATATACTTTTTCATTGGTTTCAGTCTTATCTCTCCCATTGCATATATAAATTATGTGGAAGGGTTACGCTTTTCAGCCTTTTTCATTATCTTAACGTTAGTGCTAGATTCTCAACAAGCCCTCTCTGCAGAACAACAGAATCATCCCATTGAGTTTAATAGTTTAGCATTGGTAAAAGTTTTTTTTTGTAGTTGTGTGATGCTATTTGTACCTCTGTATAGTTATTGTTTCTTTATTGCAAGTAAACTACCTTTGTTCATAGACATTTGATTTTTTTTTGTTGGGGGTAGATTTGCAAAGGAAAGGAGAAGGGATATATCTCCTTAGAGCCAGACCCCTCCCAATATTGTTGATTGGAAAATGAACACCATACTTTGATAAAAGGAACTTGTAAAAGAACTGGAGAGAAGTGACTTGAAGATCTTGGGAGGGCCAACTACTTTAAAACGATGCCCTCCCCTTAAAAGATCAAGAAACATTTGATGTATACATATTTACCTCACTACTTTTTAGTTTTATTAATAATAATAGATTTATCTATTTTACTATAGAGTTCCCTGGCCTAAAGGCTATAATAAAGGTTTTGATTTGATAGCCCTGTGCATGGAAATTACATTCCTAATTTTTACTGGCTAAGTGAGTGATTAATACCAATCTTGTAGCTTGTTTTATCCTTGGAATCTTGGCTCCATATTTTATAACCTAAAATATCCAAATTCTAAAACCTCAAGGAGCCAAACCCGCAAGGGCATTCAGATAATGAGAGCATCATTTACAAATGGTAAATATGAAGTCTCGGTCTAGACAGGAGACAAAAACTGGGAAAAGTATACAGCAAACAGCGTGACTAATAGCTTAGAAAAAATAGCCAGGATAAAAAGAAAAGAAAAAGTAGGCAGATAAGTGGACAGTAATATAACTGTAGAGAGAAGTAACTGCTGGAATAGGAAGAACAATCTCATAACATCCCTTTGATTGAATTAAGACTAAAAATAGCACAAAAGTTTGTGTAACATAGATAAAGGATCATGTTATGTTTGGGGGAATAGTTGCTATTAATTTAATATATCCATTGTGCCTACTCACTGCCTATGTCAGACTATTCATGAGCTGTAATGCATCCACAGACACCTTCTGAATGTCTCAGCCTCTGCGCCCCACCTCATTTTTTAAAAAATATTCCTTTAATTAAAACTTTAATTAATTAAAATAATAAATGGAAAGTAGACAAGCACCAACCTTATTTATAAGAATATCTCTGGGTTCCATCTGGTTTCACAGGCATTCTCACAGTATACAAACAGTGGGTGGCTACACTGACTCTTTTAACACTGACTGAAAGTGCTCACCTGCCAAGAGGAAGAAAAAATAAGTGTTTGCAGAGAGTAACCTTAGGGCCTCAGATAAGGTGACCCGTAGGCCAAGGGCTGCATATGGCCCTACTTGTCCCTCATATACTGGGGACTCTAGTTTTGTGCCTTTTATAATTTTAAAGTTGTTTTTATATTTTTTAAAGTTTTATATGTTTTTATTTTAAAAAGTTTTTAATATTAATAACATTAATATTAATTTGTATCTTTTGTTTTTAACTTTGTTGTATGCCACCCAGAGTCACTTAATTGTGAGATGGGCGGCTATATAAATATAATGAATAAATACATACCGTATTTTCCAGTGTATAAGACGACTGGGCGTATAAGACAACCCCCAACTTTTTCAGTTAAAATATAGAGTTTGGGATATACTCGCCGTATAAGACTACCCCTCTTCCAACGCACACCTGCCTTGCCTCTGCCAAAAAAAGCTGCAGTCGTGAGGCGAAAAAGCCTCGGATCACTGCAAAAAGTGACAGGGGGGGCGCCCCGGGGTGGAACATATCCACGCCAATCAGCTGTGTGGTGGGGAAGCGGAGTATAAAGTAAAAAACTGCAGGGAGAAAACAGGGAAGTGGAGTAGAAAGCGAATAGTAATGCGAAGCGCGGCAGCGCGGGGTGTGTGTGTGAAGGAGAATATTGGGGTGAGGGGTGAGAAAGCTTTAATTACCTGGGCAAGGCAGAGGGGTGAAGAATACATTTCCAAGCTTTAGCGGAACAAACCATGAAGGAGGAGGAGGGTGATGGGGGGAAGTTTGAAAAAGCAGATCCAAGCGCAAAAGTTACTGAGTCATTTCAGCGGCGGCTAGAACAGTTTTCTTGACTCCGGCCTCCCTCCCTCTCGCTCTCTTTCCCTGGTGATGGATCAGTGCGGGGGGTGGGGGTCGGGAGGGAAGGGAGGAAACGGCAAGGGAGGGAGGGAGCGGAGGGTGGGACCAGAGGGGGGAGCGTTCAAGAGGAGCGGATTTAAGAGCGGGGGGTGGCTTTAAAAATAAATCAATTAGGGGTGTGAATCGCATCACCACCGGAAGAATTAACACACGGGCATCTGTATACAAAGCCCCCCCCCGCTCTTTTAAATCCACTTCTCTTGAATGCTCCCTCCCTTGCCTTCTCCTCCCTTCCCTCCCCCCGTACTGATCCATTGCCAGGGAAAGAGAGGGAGAGAGGGAGGGAGGCCGGAGTCAAGAAAACTGTTTCAGCTGCCACCGAAATAACTCACTAACTTTTGTGCTTGGATCTGCTTTTTCAAACCTCCCCCCATCATCACCACCACCCTCTTCCTCCTCCTCCTTCATGGTTTGTTCTGCTAAAGCTTGGAGATGTATTCTGTGGGGGGAGGGCCCGGGTGGAAAATCTCTGCGCCGATCAGCTGTGCGGCAGGGAAGTGGAGTTGCACCCCTGCGGTGCGCCATCAGCGCTTCCGGTTTCAGCACCCACTCTATAAGACGACACCCAGCGTATAAGACGACCCCCGACTTTTGAGAAGATTTTCCTGGGTGAAAAAGTCATCTTATATGCCGGAAAATATGGTACATACATTTTCAGCATTTTTCTGGTTTTTTTGCAGGGGGAGCAGGGATATTTGGGAGAGAGGCTTAAGGAGGAAAATTGGCACCCATCTATCCTTTTAATACAGGGACATTGTTCCTCTTGTGGGAATTTTAAGGGGCAAAATCACCAAGGCTGGAAGCTTCAATTTTATTCCTTAACACCCACCCCAAGCTCCCACCAGAAATGAAATGAAATGAAATGAAATGAAATGAAATGAAATGAAATGAAATGAAATATTGGCCTGCCCACTCGGTGATATTCCTGGTAGGACACAAGAAGGGAATATGCACAATACACAATATACAGAATGAAGCACAACACAGAAAGACATTAAAACTCAGGACCAGGACTATCATATCTTGTCTTCAAAAATCCAGATCACCAGAACAGCCAATCTCTTATTGGCTATCAAGTAGTGTGGTTTGGATTTTGTAGTCCAGATATGGTACTTGTATTTATGACTAGTAGCCCTTGATAGACCATTAATTTCTCCAATCCCCTATTAAAACCATCCAATCAGTGGCCAACATTTCATCTGGGGGCTATGGATTCCATAGGTTTTGTGCTGTGTGAAGAACTTTCCTTTGCCTGCTTTATATGTATTTCCAAGCAGCTTTCAATTCTGAGAGAAGGAGAAAAGCTCCCTGTGTATTTTCTCCTTGTCATATACGGTCTTATACATCTCAATCAAGACCCTGCTCAGTGACCTTTGTTTCCTAAGCTGAAGACTCCAAAAATATTTTGGCTACCCTGTTTTCCAGCTCCCCCTCCCCCCAGTATGGCTAGGAATGTTTATCATTTCAACAAGTTCCTTCAGATGTATTTAGCCCATGGAAGCAACAGTTGACTTAAATGTGGTTTGAGTGATCATGGACTACTGGGGGTGTAAAGTAAAAGGGGAAATCAATAACTTGGGAGGGTGTGGAGCCAAGCTGCCTCAGTGCTCCCTGCTGACTATGTGAGACTGGTTTGGCTTACTGTGCACAGTAAGCCAAACCAGTCTCACGTAGTCAGCAGGGAGCACTGAGGCAGCTGTGTGGAGCCACTGAAAGACCTACGGCTGATTCCCTTGGAGCTGGTAAAGGTTTCCCCAACTAAGCAGCCAGCCTAGGACTGCTCCATAGGGCCCACAATATTGGACCTGGAGCAGCAAGCATCACATGGATGCCGGCTCAAGAGCAGCTGGTACCAAAGTTTAGTTCAGGGGATCCAGGCAGGGATCCATTTCTTCAGAGGGATGCCTGGCCTGTAATTCTGGAAGGGGCTTCAGAAGACAATAAAGAGAACAATATACACTTTTTAGGCCAATCTTCCTCATTCCTGGTGTTGGGTTACAATTCCAATCATTCCCAGGTTTGCTGATACACTTATATAAACCAAACATTTTACTAAATTCATTCCTCTTTCCTTCCTCCTCCTTCCCCCCCATAAACCTGACAGTTTTAACTGTGATAATAACAGCAGCAACATTAAGTTGTATTTGTGTTTTGTGTTTACCTAAATGAGCAATTGGAAGTGCAATCAACTGCTTTTTAGAATATATGAAATAACGTTGATTTAGAACTGTGCTTATATTTTATACTTCTTGATGTGTAATCACACTGCTAACACAAACTTTTCCACCAATTATCAGCAAAGCTTCCTGTTTTCTCACATGCACAAAAAAACTTGCCGCAACTTCTATGTTAGTGATTGTTTTTATTATTATTATTGTTGTTGTTGTTGTTGTATGTGGGTGTTGAGGGATCCACCATTGGTTCTTGTTGTTTATTCTTTTATTCTTTTATAGTTATTGTATTTTGTTAGATGCTTTTGAACTGTGGTGTTGGAGGAAAATTCTGAGAGTGCCTTGGACTGCAAGAAGATCAAACCAGTCCATACTCCAGGAAATAAAGCCAGACTGCTCACTTGAGGGAATGATATTAAAGGCAAAACTGAAGTACTTTGGCCACATAATGAGAAGACAGGATACCCTGGAGAAGAAGCTGATGCTAGGGAAAGTGGAAGGCAAAAGGAAGAGGGGCCGACTAAGGACAAGATGGATGGATGGTATTCTGGAGGTGACAGACTCAACCATGGGGGAGCTGGGGATGGTGATGGCTGACAGGAAGCTCTGGCATGGGCTGGTCCATGAAGTCACAAAGAGTCACACACACACACACACACACACACACACAGTATATACAGTATATACAGTATATACAGTTTGATGGAAGGGACCTGGAGCATGTTCTCAATGCTAGACATGATAGGGTAGGCAGAAACCATGGTGGACAGGCAGTCGTGCAAATACCCTGGTCCTAGGGCTTTATAGGTGGTAACGAGCATCTTTAATTGGGTATGGAAGCCTATTGGGAGCCAGTGTAGGTCACAGGGCTCTACCCAAGGACTGCATTCTATACAGCTGCAGCTTCTGAATATTCTTCAAGGGCAGCCCCCTGTACTGAATGTTATAGTAATCCAAGCAGGAGGTGACTAAGGCATAAGTCACCATGTAATCCAAATGCTCAGAGTCAGGTGGAGTCAGGTGGTATCTAAATTGAATAAAATAATAGTTGTTGTTGTTGTTGTTGTTATTATTATTATTATTATTATTTTATGTATGAACCTTGGGGATGAAATAGTGCAGGAGACAAAAAAGTATCCTTTGGAGAGATGTATCCTCATGTGGAAAAAATAAAGTTCTGTAGCAGAAGCAGTGATCTATCCAGATCTACTTTGTTTACATTACAAAGCTTTGTTTACATTGATCAATGAAATAAGTAACCCCAGTATTTGCATAATAGTTACTTTTGGAAGGAATTATAGACTCTGGGTATACATATAAATCTTTATATAAACTCCATGTATTCTAGCTTTTCAAGGGCAAATGTACATCTAATGTGGGTTTCATGGTGATAGACTGGAATGAAAATGTCAACATTTTGATTTTTAATAGGTCTTCAGTTAAAACCATGGAATAATAATAATTTACCAAAAACTTACAATGTACATTAAACTAACTCAAACAAAAACTTGTTCTTTGATTAAGTTTTATGCTGGTCTTTAGCTTAATAAATATTCTTTTATTAATATTTTGCTTTCAGAATATGGTCAGTCAGATGTTTTAAGCTCATGAATAAAAAGCAGCACAACATTTCATAAATAAATAAATAGTGATTATAGAGAATCCCATAAGCCTGGTAGGACAGGAGATTATTTATTCCACAACTAATCAATAAACTTGACTTCTCCAAGATCATAGCATTGATGATGTTACCTAGGTGGGTAAGGAAATGTCTGCAAATGAAAAATCAAGTCCAAAGAACTCCTACAACCCAATACATACATACATACATACATACATACATACATACATACATACTGTACATACATACTGTACATACATACTGCAGGCTTGCACATAACATAATACTGAGAACTAAGTTAGGATTTGCCATTTGAAATCAGAGGCCTGCAATAACAGTGTAATTTTCTTTTTAAATTACTCATATCCTTCCATCCAGCTATACACAGTTATTAACTTTCCTTTTCCTTTCTTTGAGGTGATAAAAGCCCATAATTGTTATTGTTTCTCAGCAAACGTTCACCAATATTTCATGTCAAGCTTCTCTTTTATAATGACTTCCCTGTCACGTTCTCCAGTTCAAACCTAGCAGAGGCTACCCAGATACTTCAGATTGCTTGACTAGCTACAAATATTTATTCCATGCTAGAATGAAGGCACTTTGTCTTCTGTCAATATTTATACTCCTGCAGTTTAAATGCTCCTTTTACCCTCCCTTTTCATGTTTTAAAGGACACTGTGTTTTACACTTATTGGGCTCTGCTGGCCATTGGTTGTTGACATTGTTGGAGTAATCCAACAACAGACATTTCTGCTCAGGAGTACTCTAACTCCCAACATACCTTCCTCACTGCTTTTACATAGATAAAACAAATTGCCCAGGAAGCTAAAATGCCAGCTCACATGCAACTTAAAGAAAGCGGAGGAATTGTCCATAACCTCTTTAAAACTTGTCATGAATATATTGCTACAAGAATGGTTGAGATTGATTACAGCTCCTAGCTTGTTCATTGTTAAACACCAACCACTGTATATGCAGACATAGAGAGACACACAGCCGAGAGAGAAAGAGAGAGGGAATGAGAGAGAGAGAGAGAGAGAGAGAGAGAGAGAGAGAGAGAGAGAGAGAGAGAGAGAATTATTTTTGCATGAGGGGTCTCTCTACAAATCTTGGAGATGATATCACAGAAAGAGCATGAAACTGTAAAACCATCCAAAGATGAATGCTTCTGATCCTTGCTGAATGTCAACTTTATCCTTTAATAACAAATGTTGTTGCTTTTATTTTCTTCAAGAAAACCAAATGTCTCAACTTTCTTTGAAAAATAAACTTCTCAGAGCAAGAAGAATTCTGATACTATTCATTACCTAGTTTCTGATCTTTAGGCAAAATGGCTTAGATATCAGGGGGTGGGGGGAAGTTCTTTAAACTTTCTATGTTCAGTGTGTCCAAACTTTCTCTCAAGGACTTCATGTACTCCTTTATCTCCACATTGTACAAACTAAAATTTTATACCCAAGGCAGAAAATATCTATTCATGACAGAAGAGAGAAGCCAAAGGGAATATATTATTTTTCACTCAAGAGTCAGAAAAAAAGTGTTTTTTTCTTGCAGTTTCCTTTTTTGCTTTTAAACTCAGTTCCATAGCCAGAAAATGAAAACATCTTCAGACTCTGCTGGGAGTAATGGAGGACAATGGAAGAACAATCATAACTGTGAAAATAAGGCCAATGTATCCTTCTGCATTGCTTTAAAAAAGAGTTTTTCAAAAATTATGATTAAAGGACTGAAATTATAATACTCTTTTAAAAATAACCTAGCAACCAATACTACAGCAAGATAACAATTCAAAAAGGATATTAAAGTGGAATAAAGCTTCAGTAAAACTATATACTGTACATGAAGCAAATTATAAATAATATGTGATTTACTACAATTGGATAATTAATTCTCTTTGATTGGTATAATTAATTCTGTTTTACATTTAATACCTCCTTTTTATACACTACATTCAATTTCCCTTCTACATGAACATACAATTGGTCACAGCATATTTAGATGGAAGATATAAAGGGTTACCAATTACACACCGTTTATGCATTTGTAATTCCCTACAGGTGGAAGACCTGACCCATTACCTGTTATATTGCAGATTATACCAAGAACTAGATTTATCACGCCTTTGCTAAATCAATTGAATCCGACAAATTTGGAAAGAAAAATCTGTTTTTTGTTGTCTGATAAAAATGAATATGTAACAAATCAAGTTGAATTGTTTGCAATGGCTACAAGAAAGATACGGAAGCAAATGTTGATAAATAATGCTGTAAATACTAGGGGGGCAGGACTGATTTGATATGGATTGCTGTGATTTTAAATGAATTTTGCTAAAACCTATGGTTGCAAATAAACTATTGATGAGAACTGAAATAAAATTGGTCAAAAAGCATCCAAAATATAGGCCCTGCCATATTTGAACGTTTTGTTTTGTTTTGTTTTTGACTCTTGGCAACTGCCTGGACTAGGGTCTGCAGTTTTCTTGGCAATGAATTTGGGAAATGGGAGAGAGTGCTGAGAGAGAGTGCTAAGAGAGAGTGACTGGCCCAAGGTCACCCAGCTGGCTTCATGCCTAAGGCAGGACTAGAACTCACATTCTCCTGGTTTCTAGCCTGGTGGCTAAACAACTACACTAAAGTGGCTCTCTGAACCTTCCTATGAAGCATCATATCAACTTGCACTAGGTAATAACCATTCATCTGTGACTGGATATATGTGCCTCTCCCAATGCCCTTCTGAGCTGTGCTCATGTACTGGCCCATATGATCCTGCACCTTGGTGGCTATGATGCCTGATAGGACTTTCCATGTTGTGGGGAGGCAGGTTATTGGCCGGTAGTTGGCCGGTGTTGTTCCCTTGTTGGGGTCTATCATGATCAGCACTGTCCTTCTTGTGTTAGCCAGCCTGGGTGGGAGCCTGCTGCTAGCAGCTGGTTAATCTGTGCTGCTAGGCATTCATGCACTGCTGTTAGTTTCTTTAGCAGCCAGTAGGTGTGGATCATGTCTGGGCCAGGTGCTGTCCAACTCTTCATGTTCTTGACATGCTGTTGGATATCTGCTACTGTGATGGTGACTGGTTCCTGCTCTGGGAGATTTCTGTGGTCTGCTCTCAGGTCCTGCACCCACTTGCACTGGTGTTATGTGTCTTCTCTTTCTCCCATATGTTCTTCCAGTACTGTTCCATTTCTGCTGTTGGTGGCTCTGCTGTTACTTTGTTGTTGCACTGCAGTTGGGAGTAGACCTTGGATGGTTCTTTGGAGAACAGGGCATTTATCTTCTTGGCCTCTGCTTCTCTGGTGTATCTCCTTAGCCTGGTAGCCAGTGTTGTGACCCTTTGTTTAGCAGTCTTTAGGACCTCAGATGGAGTCAGTAGCTGAGTCTTATCCTTAATCTCCACACCCTTCTGTAGTTCTACCAGCTGACTAACTTCTCTCCGAGTTGCCTTGATCTTAGCCTCCAACCTCATTTTCCGGGGGGGGGGAGTGTTATGTAGTGCTGTTCTTCTTGATCATGTAGCCAAGCATCTCCAGGATTACAGCGGCTGTAGCGTATACCAGTTCATTGGTTTGAGTTATAGTGGTAGTAGGGATTGTCGTGAGGGCTCTGTTGGCATCTTCTAGCATACTATCTGATGGTATTTCTCCACTGAGCCTTGGTAATCAGTCTCGAGAGTTGACTGTAGCTACTTTATCCATGATCTTTTGCCTCTTATCAGCTGCTGTGCTCTGTAATGGAGGGGATGGCAGTGACATTCCAGCATCAGGTGTTGGCTGCACCTCCAGTTGTTCTTCTGGGTCTTCTTGAAACTGGGATATAATGTGTAGTTGGTCTATCTCAAGTTGTGAGAGCAGCTTCCTCTTCACTATGTTGAAGCGTTGGGTAACTAGCTGTTTCTCAGTTAGTGTGGATGCAGGTCTTCAGTCCATCCATAGTTCCCTCATACGTTTCATATATCCCCTCTCATTAGGTCTACTGTTGTAGTAGCATTCCATCAATTCCAGGTTCTCTTGTCTTGTCCATGTATGGTTTGTTCCAGTAGCCCACTTATCGTCAGATTGCCCTGGTTCCCCAACATCTGACGTGGACCTTGTTAATCCAGGAGATGTCCGAGCCGGCATGACTCTCTTAGTTCGTGTCACTCTCATATTTTGAGGTAGGCAGGTGAAGCGTTATGTGGTATTTGCCCAAGGACCCCTACTGGTAAGGTAGGTACAGCCAAGATTTGAACCCCGGTCTCCCACTCCAAAGGCGGCGCTCTAACCACTATGCTATCCAGCCGCTATGAATGAATGAATGAATGAATGAATGAATGAATGAATGAATATATATATATATATATATATATATATATATATAATATATTTATATTATATTATATTATATTATTATATTAAGTGTTGGAGAAAAATTCTGAGAGTGCCTTGGACTGCAAGAAGATCAAACCAGTCCATACTCCAGGAAATAAAGCCAGACTGCTCACTTGAGGGAATGATATTAAGAGCAAAACTGAAGTACTTTGGCCACATAATGAGAAGACAGGATACCCTGGAGAAGATGCTGCTGCTAGGGAAAGTGGAAGGCAAAAGGAAGAGGGGCCGACCAAGGGCAAGATGGATGGATGATATTCTGGAGGTGACAGACTCGACCTTGCGGGAGCTGGGGATGGCGACGGCCGACAGGAAGCTCTGGCGTGGGCTGGTCCATGAAGTCACGAAGAGTCGGAAGCGACTGAATGAATAAACAACAAATATATTATAAGATGACTCCTCCAGGTCATTTTGTCAAATGGGGAAAAAACAGTATGTATGAGTGCATGCATCTCTGTATATATACATAGAGAGAGGGGGGCAGGGAGGGAGGAAGAGAGGGAGGGGGGAGAGAACTTTTAGAATGCTTCTGAAGTCAGTGAAGGCTGAATCTAATTCTTATTGTACCACTTGCCTTCTGGGTTCAGTTAAGAATTACACTGCAGCTAAACTCAAGCTTTTCACCCCCATAGAAACTTAGTGTTGTGTACATTACTTAGCACTAATCTTCCTTCTTTGTCTCCCCGAACCCATCCATTTGCCTTGATCACCGCTTTGGGCAAAAACCTTCAAACATACATTTGTCAGCATGCAAGCACATCTGCCAACATTGCAAACAGAAAGCTTTTGAACAATTTCAATGTTCTTTAAAGTAGTTTGTTGTTTTTGTTGTTAATTTTGTTTATACTTTTTTACAGTCTGCCCTTGCATCTACCTTTATAGGAAGGGGTTTTTGGAAACCACCAGAGAAATGTGAACATATGCGTAGATTGCCTGTCTGTCTCTCTCCCTCCCTTGTCTCTTTTGTGTGTAGGGGGAAATGCTAGAAAATGATTTTCTCTTCTTTTTGTGGAGTGGAATGGGGGGGAGTGAAGGAATGTTTGTTAATTCTTAGTCCCAGCTGAAGCTCAAAAGGTGGGTAATTCAGCTATTGAACAGCTTGAAGGTAAACAGAGCAAGCCCAGGTTGGTGGACACTGCACTGAGCTACAACCAAATGTTAAGGGGAAAGGGCAAACTCTGAGGAACCTCTGACCCCCAGGCTTGCACACATACATAAATATTACTTTGTTTATATGTCGATGAAGGTTCTCAGTCATCCAGGTGGAACAGTCTGTGGCTTGAATCACGTCAACTGGATTTCTATTTTCTCAGTAGAAACGTTTCACTCCTTATCCAAGACTGAAGAAGCTCCTTGGATAAGGAGTGAAACGTTTCTACTGAGAAAATAGAAATCCAGTTGACATGATTCAAGCCACATACTTTGTTTATAATGCTTGAATGTCTGAATAGATCTATAATACTAGAGACATTCTGGACAAATCTGGACAAATCTTGGGTTGGTTTTAAAGTTCATTGCAAGGGGTTGAGAAATGGGGGTGGTGATTGTCTGGAAGACCCCTGTCCCTCTTGTGACCTATTTCATACTGCAGAGTGATTATCTTGTTTATTCATTCAGTCGCTTCTGACTCTTCGTGACTTCATGAACTAGCCCACGCCAGAGCTTCCTGTCGGCTGTCGCCATCTCCAGCTCCCCCACAGTTGAGTCCGTCACCTCCAGAATATCATCCATCCATCTTGCCCTTGGTCGGCCCCTCTTCCTTGAGCCTTCTAAAAATATTCATGATTAAACTTTATGAGGTTGGTAAGTGAGTGTAAGAAGAGTCATGGTGGGTTTTAACAAAGGCTTATTGTGAGGTCATTGTGAAGTAGTTTGGCTTTCTCAGCATGATTCTTCTTATCAGGATGAAGAAGCATTATTCTTTTTCTCAAAGGAGGTGTTTTGCATAACCTTGAAGCCTTAACTAGCAATTCAAATAGCTTAAAGGCAGTTGGAACAGGAAAAGTGAAGAAATTCAGCCTCTTCATTCCACTTTTAGAAATGAAAAGTGGTATATTTCATGGAGCAACTTTCTCCTGCTTAAGCCTTTCTCCTGCTTAAAGGGTGTGCTTCAACACACCCTTTCAAAGAACAGTATTGCTCTACATTCTCATTATGGTTAAAACACAACTGCCAGCAATGCTTTATATTTGCCAGGATGTTTCAGAAACATCTGGAGGGCCATCAATATCCTATATCTAAGAGGCAGGGGGATAGCACACACAATAAACATTTAGAGTATTTTTTATCAACTTTCCAACTGTGAGAGCCATTTATGCAGCAAAATATGCATTAAGAGAGAAATAAACACAATAAAGCAATTCACAGAAGGATGTGAAAGAAGAAGAAGAAGGAATTCAGCATTAGAAAATTACTTTTATAGTAGACAAAAAAAATCTAAATACCTGGTCTAAGTGAAAGGCTATGTGTACTGCTAGATCCAAGTGAAAGGCTATGTTTATCTTTAAAGAAGAAGAAAATCAGTATTAGAGAATTACTTTTAGATAGAAAATCCTAAATACCTGATCTAGCTATCTAACTGAAAGGCTATGTGATCTGCTAGAAAACATTGAATCGAATTTGATAGCTACTCCGTTACTGGGGGATAAGCGGACCATAAGAAGAAAAATGAGAAACTGGAAGTGATGGCAGACCTGGGAATATTAGACTCATCAGTTAGAGGCATGCTGGTGGCATCAAAGCAGAAATATAAAGGAATTCAAAGAGAGTAAGCCCTATGCTAATTTTGACTACATCTATTGCCCTTAGCGGCCTATAGGAGGAGAAGATGCAAAAGAGCAATGCATGCCAAAATGGATCTTCAATATCTGCATAGCCTGAAAAATAATTATTTGTTTGCTTGTATCATACAGTATGTTTAAAATAAATTTAAAAAATATGGGCTGGAAATTGGGGCATTTGATGTAGTTCAACTAGGAACAGGAGCAGAAAATGAGAATTACCAAATATTGTACCAGAATGATCCAATATATTCCAGATTATTTATTTATTGTATCACACATTCACATCGTATTACAATAAAAAACATAGAGCATAATAAATATGAAATATAAAATATAGACAGGAAAATTACAAATGTATGTCTAGGTTACAAATATAGCTTTTTGCTTCAGTTGTCACAGCCAGGAAATCAGCAAAGTCTCCACTGTAGGCTCCGTTTTGACACTCTGTCACTATATGTTGTATAGTTTGTTTTTTGCCCCCCCCCAATCACAATTTGATGATGTTGTTTTGCCCCATTTATGAAGGGCATCTCCACATCTACCATGACCCGTGCAAATTCGGTTCAAGGTTGTCCATATCGCACGGGGCTGGTCAAATTCCAAGATGCAGGGCAAGCTTCAGCATTGTGGAGGGCAATTTCCTAGCCAATGTTGTTTCCACATGTTGTGGATATTGAAATCATCTTCTAGAAGAGCTTTAGCAGTAGAAATGGCTGGATGTCTCGATGTCAGCCTGTTTCACTCCAACCAGGCCACGTCATTTAGTATTGGTAGTTGGGGATTACCAATAATCTTCTGATATTCTTGAAGAAGGGTGCTCTTTCGTCTTGCATCCGGAGGTGGTATATGGCTCAAAACAGGCAGCCAGTATGTGGGAGTAGGTCGTATCATCCCACTAACGATGTGCATTGACTCATGCAGTTGTGTATCGATCTTTCTCGTGTGTGGGCTATTAAGCCACACTGGGGCACAGTACTCTGCTGCTGAGTAAACCAAACTGAGTGCAGACATTCTCAGCATATCCGCTGTCGAGCCCCAGCTAGTGCCGCATAGTTTGTGTAGAATGTTGTTTCTAGTTCTCAGTTTGGCAGCAGTCTACTAATTAAAAGCTTAGGGTTTTTAAAGTATCAAATTAAACCATGCTATAAATAGTACAGTATAATTGTTAAAGAAGAAAGCCTCAGCTCCCCAAATTCGTGAAAAGTAATGCTTGAACATCCATGAATCTCAAGGAGATTATTTAATAATGTGCAAATGGTCAAGGTTGCCTCTCAGTTAGCAGTTTTAGTTACCATGAAGATATTATTAAGACAGCCTCCATAAATTATATTGAAGATTGCAGTAAAATAAAATAGGGGTTGGTAGGACTGCATTTTTAAACTCTTCTATAAGAATGTCAGATCTGTCATCAAAAAATAACCTGTATACACTTTATGATTCAATGGTACTAATACATCTAACTAATCTACCTTGATACTTATTCAAGATTACAAACAAAATATCCAAGATTTCAAAAAGTGGGAAAATTCTATCAAAATGTTACAAGAATGTTCTTGGTATTTTCTTTATCTTTTAAATTGTATTTTATACTGAATTGTATTATTTTTGGTTGATCTTCGATCAAAATAAATTGAAATGAACATTCTTTATTTGAACTATAGATATACTAATGTTATGGGTGCAGCAACAATGTCAGTTTCATGTTTTTGTTTTTAAATAAGGGGATATGTGAGGATCATAGCCTTAAATCCTAATATCAGTAACTTTCACCAGGAGGCATTTAAGCCAAAGGGAAAAGCTGTTTATTGGAACAAGTATGCATAAACCCAAGTTGAAGTTATGAATGAAAACGCCCGCACAAAGTTTCAATTAAATCATGCCCACTCTCTAACATTCCAGCCCATTCCAGCATCATCAATCTCCAGTACTTTTCCTCCTTGATTTCACCTCCTCCCCTTTTCTGTTCATTTGCAGACATTCTCAGATGATAAGAATGGTGCTGACCTTGACAGTCTGTTTCAGTTCTGCTTCTCTAACCCTTACACGTATCTAACCCTTAATTGAATGGCAGGATGTGGAATTCGAACCCAGTTGTCTGCTGTGCAATCCACATTGTGACAGGATATTTCTTTCCAACAAGGAAGCCCTTTTTGCAACGATATTACACCAAGTCCACTGCCACCATCTTTCTATTTGAAACTTACTACATAAGTTGAGAGTCCTTGCTTTGTATGCAGACCTTCCACTGTCCAATAGTTTAGGAAATTACATTGCAAACTCAAAGAAAGGAGCTGCAGGGAAGGGGAAGGAGATTGGGTGGCATTAAAAAATGGAAAGAGCAGCTGGTCTATGTGTAATGGATACTGCATCATCAAGAACAAGAACACTTGGAAAGATAGAGAGACAGAGAGATAGAGAGAGAATGGATAGATACTGTAGATAGATATTGAAAGCCATATTGACAGGCAGAAGAAAAGAATGGCTTTCAAGTAGAATGCCTAATTCTCCCTTTCTGCAAATTCTATTTGTATTATTTATAATAATATTTATAATAATTTATAATAATATACAAGTTTATATTATTGTTATTATTACTATTGTTATTATTGTTCACACCATGTAAGAATGTTTAATCTGAGTTGGTGATGATTCTGAAACATTCTGGTAAAATATATTAAACCTGAGGGCAAAGGTTCAGGAAGCAATTTTGAGAAGTTACTAGCCAGTTAAATTAGAGGGGTTAAATATTATTATTAAATATATAATTACTGAAGAGAGAAAAAACACTGAAACATAAGCAATATAGTATAGTAGTTCTGTCTAATAACATCTCAAACTCAATTATACATAAGAATTATATAGTGATACTGATACGTTTCTTTCAACTTAATCTGCTGTCCTATTAAGTCAGCTAATCAATGATTATGGAAATGAAAGCATTACCTTGAAAACCAATCATATCACAAGTAACCCAGATCAAGACAAACTCAGAAAGCATCATACTTTGTAAGTAAATCTGAATTTAATTTTGTTCTTAAAAAATCCCAGTATGTATTAATTATAGAATTAAATATAATTATATATTGCATTTCTTTTATTGCATATTATTGAATGTTATTGTTACTGTTGCATTGGCTGTGACTATTGCTTTTGTACTGTTAGAAGTAAATTTTATCTTACCGGATTCGTTCCTGAGCCAGGAGTAAAGAAACTGACAAATTGCATGAAGTTAGGTGTTTATTCACCCAAGAGCAAAGACAGAGGCATCAGGCTGTTAGGTGGGCGATCGCGCCGGACCCCTTTCCTACAGCATCTTATATACCCTAGGTTACCTTAGGACCCACGTTGGGATGGCACATCCTTTCTACCCAATCAGGTCAGTTACCTTGGCTAAGATGCCCCCTCCCATCTTCCTGTCCGAGCAGGAAGAGAAGTATTGGGTCAGGTCATTACATGTCAACTATCTTTATTATTTATCCTTTTATAACCCTGGATGGGCCTCCTGAATTACATCCTTTATGCAAGGACAAGACAACTTATCTCCTTCTACAAGGGTCATCCGGGATGGAAGGGCAGTGTAATCTAGGGCAATTCACACATTCTTGACAAGTGTTGATGAGTCACAGCCTCCTCAAGAATGTTTGCTTTTGATTCATTCGAACTACCAAAGGAAATCCAATTTTTATTTATTTATTTATTCATCAAGAATCCTCTGGAGCTGCAACGCCACCACTTTCTCAACCACCTTCCCCATAAAGGGAAGGTGGGAGACTGGACGAAAATTGTCCAGTACAACAGGGTCCAGCGATGGTTTCTTGAGGAGGGGGCGCACCAATGCCTCCTTGAAGACAGTCGGAAACACCCCCTCCTGCAAGGATGCATTTATCATCGACTGGGCCCAGCCACACGTCACCTCCCGAGCTGATTGCACCAGCCAGGAGGGACATGGATCTAAATCGCACGTGGTGGCATTTACAGTCCGGAGGATCCTATCCACTTCCTCGGGACCAACAGGATCAAACCGTTCCCAGATAACAAGGTAAGTACATTCCTCAGGCATCTCCCCAGACGATGTTCCACGCTTAGAGTCTAACTTAGAGCGAATCCGAGCGATTTTATCCTGCAGGTGCCTGGAAAATTCCTCAGCACGTCCCTGCAGGTGATTTTCCAAATCACCTTTCCCCAAAAGGGATCGGGTGATCCTGAACAGGGCTGCTGGGTGGCATTCTGTGGACGCAATAAGAGCGGAGAAATACTGATGTTTCGCCGCTCTTACCGCCACAAGGTAGGCCTTAATCGCGGCTCTAGCTTGTGTTCGGTCGGGTTCAGTCTTTGTCTTCCTCCAGCGGCGCTCTAGGCATCTCTTAATATTCTTCAGGACCCTTAACTCCTCCGTGGACCACGGGGAGTATCGGGCTCGATGGGACAAGAGAGGGCGCACAGGCGCGATCCTGTCCAAGGCCCCGGCCGCCTCCCTATTCCAGGTGGCAGCCAGGACCTCCGCTGGACCGTGCAGCAGATCTCCGGGAACAACCCCCAGCTCCCTCTGAAACCGAATTGGGTCCATCAGTCGCCGGGGCGGACCGATCGAATAGGTCCTGCCTCCCTGCGGAGTGGGGTGGCATAAGAGAATCTCAAGGCCACCAGGGCGTGATCTGACCATGACAAAGGGGAAAGATGTAACTCTCCCCTCAGAGCACATTGCCACTGCTCCAACAAGAAAATTAATCCGGTGTGAGACCACTATCTCTAGTCGGGTCCCGAATAATCTGAGTCAAATCTGGGTCTCTACAAGTTGATGATCCTTCGAGACTCTGAATAGTACAAAGCATGAGTTACTGACTGGGATCTACTCTTGCTAGTCAGACATTGCTTCAGCAATGTTCTGTAGATAATTAAGGCCTTCAGAAGGCTGGCAAATTCTGATTTTCCAGTATTTTCCAGTATCCAACCTTTGCAGAATGTCATTGCTAATTCTTAAACAGATTCTGTCCATTACCCTTAGAGAAATTCTTAGACTTCTGTAAGTTGGGAAATTCGTCTTATAGTCCAAATTCAAAGTTGAACATATAGTTATATCCCTGGTTGGGGGAAACCCAGGATAAGATACTGCTGCTAAACAAATATGCCTCCCTGCAGAGTGGGGTGGCATATGAGAATCTCAACGCCACCAAGGCGTGATCTGACCATGACAGTGGGGACAGATCTAACTCTCCCTTCAGATCACCTTGCCACTGCTCTGACAAGAAAACTAAGTCTGGAGTGAGGCCACTGTCTTGAGTCGGGTCTTGAATAATCTGAGATAGGCCCATGGCCGCCATGGTGGCCATGAACTCCCGAGCCACCTCCGAAGACCATCCCAGGGATGGCAGATTGAAATCCCCCAGAACCATAAGCCTGGGGAACTCCACCGCCAACCCCGAGACAGCCTCCTGCAGTTCAGGCAGCAAGGTTGCTACGCAGCAGGGAGGCTAGTACAGCAGCAACAATATGGGGACCTTGATTCCCTGGGCCTACATTTATTTTATACTAAAGAAATGGGGTGTTACTACATGACTATATATTCATAGTAAGATGTACAGAAAAGTAAAAATATGTTTACAATCCAACAGTACTGCGCTTAGAGTGTGTGGCTGTGTACTATTGCTTTTGTACTCTGAAGGAATTTACAAATTCATAAAGAAATAAAATATAGCAAATAAATAAATACATTGTAGCAAATATAAGTAATGCTAGTAAAAATTAACATCAATAATATTGCCAATAGCAATAAATCACTAGTTCATTTATTTATTTGTTTATTTATTTTTCATGGCAGATGGACACATTACAGCTTCCCGTTAATTTATTTTCTAAAAATGGTTTTAGGCCTTTGGTGGAGCCAAGAGGCATTGTTGAAAATAACAACAATGCAAGAGGTAAGTACTTGGCTAAAGTTTTAAACTTTAAAACTTACCAAGGGAAGGTCCCATGAGTATATACATGTCCATGGGTACCTACTTGACTGATCCATACGAGTGTGAATTCTTATATAAATCAGTGTGAAGTGATGATAGCCCCAAAAAATTAGGAAAACATCACACGATGAGATGGAGAATGAAGATACCACAAAGCTGCCATTTTCTCACAGAAGCCTTAAAAAAATATGATGCCAATGCTTGGAAAAAGCAAGAGCAAATTCATATTAATAGAAAAACCCTGATAGGTTTTGCAGTTGAAAAAGAGGAGAGAAATTTTACATGTGCAAAGCAGTCAGAAATGAGAAAATAGTTCACCTTCTCTGTTCACATTTTAATAGGGATATATCCAAGCCTAGACCTGTCTGCCCTAAATTTTCCAACCCCTCATTTTTCTCTGTGGATGGAAACAACCAGTAAAACATGAGACAATAATGGAAATGAAGACCAGCGGATCTCCCTCAAATTTATTGAAACACTTCAGGCATAAACATTCAGCTTGTGAGATGCTCCTGAACATCTGCCTCTGGAAATAACACCAGTACAATGATCTCTTTTGTACTCTGGCTTAAAGTAAAGCATACCGCTAATGTGGGAGTGCTTCTGAGAGAAAAGATCATGAAAAGTAAGAACTGTAATTATTAGGTAATTATAGAGTCATCTAGAGAACATGCAATAGTCTCTGTGTTCACAATAATTGTTTGGCTAAGTAGGCACAAACAGATTGTTATTAAATCTAACCTTCAATAGGATAATTAATTTATTAAAAAGAAACATGTCAGATACAGGATTCTTCTAACCAAAGATCTAATATGAAAATATTTTTGTTTAAGAGAAGACCACATGTTAAATATGGCTTCCCAGAATCTATCCAAGATCTAGAATTCAGACTTTTTCATAGACACAAAGTTCAAAACACACAAATGTGTGTTTCTCAGAAGCAAGTGTGATATTTAGGATTCATCACCACCATGAAAAAACCTGCATTCAGAAGTTATTCAAATGGATTAAATGGGAAAAAATGCTGTGTCTCAAAGCTACAGAAAGACAAAGTCACAGTGGGATTAATGGGAAGGAGAAAAGGGCATGAAGCTTTGTGATTGATAGATCTAACTTCTAACTGAGGAATAACTTTACCATGCTTTACTAAATATTCCAATTTCATGCTTTTTAACATAATCTTCCTTGGTGTATAGTTGTTTCCCATCTTGTCCTCAAGGAGAATCTTCAAAAATATAGCTCACTTTTCAATTTCTGTCTCCTCCTCCTCCTCCTCCTCCTCCTCCTCCTCCTCCCCCCTCCTCCTCCCCCTCCTCCTCCCCCTCCTCCTCCTCCTCCTCCTCCTCCTCCTCCTCCTCCTCCTCCTCCTGTTGCATTCCTCCTAAACTCCTTTTCTTTTTCTTAAGACAACATACATATATTGAGATATATCTAAACTTACTATGAGCCAGTGCTTGCCTGGACTTTACATAGCACACAATGGCAACACTAAGAGGAGAAATGATAAAATTCATGTATATAATTATAATAGTGCCCCATACAATTAGTGTTTACAGTCCAGACTGAATATTTTATGAAGTCTAATACCAAAATCACTTTTACATCTGTAGAAAAATTGCAAAAGGTCAGAGATGAATAAATAGCACAGGCAGTAACAGCATTTAGATATGATAATGTCTGTAATTTATAGAAATTCCCAGAATTTGAATCATAACTCCAGACTAGAGTATAATTCACTTTTATGCATGAACAGCAGGGTGCAGGTAAATATTATGGAATTTAACTCCCTTCCCACCCACCCCCCAAAACACACACACATACACACTGAATCACTGCTATGACAATCAAATATTCTAAAACACAAATTGAGGGTTCTTGTATCGTCTTCATCCAACCCAACTAGGCTACATGGTTTATGAATCTTGAGAACATTCTTGTTTTCACATCTTAGCAATTTGGTATTTGGTAATCATTTGATATGAGACTTCATAAAATATTCCATCTGGACTGTAAACACTTTTTCTATGAGGCATTATTCCAATGCCTCATAGAATAATCCAATAGCATCTGCTATTAGAGTTTTAAAAATTCATGCAATGTCAAACCATACATTTAATGCATTCAATGCAACAAAATTGTGCAGGGGGGAAATCTCAATACATTAAAAAAGGGTTATTTGTAGAATCAATTTAAGAAGAAAAGCTTTTTAAAATTCCTTTACAAAGGGAAGAATCATAATGTTTGCTTTGAAATTTCCTATGAAAAATGATCAATTTGTAGGGAGTCCATATTTATTCCTGGATAACTCAAGAAGCAAATACTGAGTACTAAGGTTATGCAAAGCTTCAAAGAAATGATTCAACTTTAAGGAGATTCAATCAAATCTCCCCTTTGAATTGCATCTTCAAAACAATTCATGGCATTCAATTTAATCAGTTCCAGAGGCAGGTGTAGGCAAAAAGTCAAGTTCACATTTCTGAGAAAATTGTCAGAGCTGAGTGACTGCATCAGGAGAAGGCATATTTTTTCCAAGGTAGCTTTGCATATGGAGAAAAGGTGGATTCGGAGACGAGCAGCTGCACTAGGCAAGGGTGGTAGGCTTTTGTTAAGGCAGACTGGCATGCAAAATAAAAATCTCTCACAGTGTTTTGTTTGTTTGTTTGGGGGTCTTTTTGTTTGTTTTTGTTTCTTAATGAAAAGAATGAAAAGTTTAAGACATATTTTACATAGAGATTAATCAGTAGAATAAGACACAAAGAATGGAGCAATATTCCATTCAGTGTTCTAATTGTGGAGGTCAACTCTATTTTACAGACTCTACAAAGCCAGAAAATCCACCATATCTAGATGTTCAGAATTTATTTACTTATTTACTGCTTGACCATGAGGTTTAGATATGGTCTTCTATTTAAGGTAAAGGTAAAGGTTCCCCCCGCACAGTTGTGCAGTCGTGTTCGACTTTTATATAATAATATATTATTTTATAATATAATTATTATATTTATTATAATTATTATAATTATAATTATATATAATTATAAAATATAATTATTTTATATTATAATAGTGGTCTTCTATTTACTCAGTGGTAAATTGTGCCAATTTCCAAGATAAATAAAACATCATAGCTTAAAGAAAGTATTCTTAATAGCATCTAAAATTGAAAAGATTTGCATATTTAGATCACATGAATTATATAAATTGATATTTTTATTAGGATCACATACATTTTAGAATCATATACATTTGATACTGCATTCTTTCTGTCAATGATAAGAAGCTACTTGCTCTATCACGTTAGGTTATTATTTGCCTATTATTATTATCATTATTATTATTATCCTGCAAATTGGATGGTTTCATCATGTCTTCTTAGCAAAGATTCTTTCTTACACAATTCTGAGTGAGTTGCAGTGTTTTGTATCAAGAAGGGTAGTATATAATGTTGGACATTAAGACAATGTGAAAGTGATATGGTACCGGGAATATACTGTATGTACTGTAGGAAAATAAAGAGAAGCGAAGATTACACAGAAGAAGAATGATACATGTTTCTTTTAATTAAATGAGACTATTTAAAGTTAGAAGAGAACACAACGACTTACAGAACACACAGGGTGTGTTCAGGGTGGCTCAAACAATGAGGCAACATGTCAACCAGTGAGCCCTGGATCAATATTACCTTTTTAAAAAGTACCAGTGTTACTCAATTGGTTTCTTGCTCCATATTTTCTGCATTTACTCTATTTAAACACACTGTGAAGGTTAGGATGGAATCTGTCCAGCTTGAACCTTGTAGCAGCTGTCTCAGTGAGGTACCAAACCATTTTTGCAGCTTGGTTTACCATTTAATTAAGTTACCTTTCCAGCTTTAGTTCTAAATATGCTCTTGTCACCCCCGAAGTTTCAACATCTGCACTTTACTTGCCAACAGTTGGGAAGAAGATAAAATGAAGAGGCGTTTCTCAAGAGGAGAAGTTTCAACCACTTCCAGCCTCTCAATACTGAAGCAGTGGAGTGGGTGGGTGTGGGCGAGTGTGCACATGAAGGTACTTTTCTGTAATAACAACTGTTTTCTAAACCTAAGGCCCGTCTAAGTCTCACAGATCCTACCTTGGTTCCCACACTTCCTTGTACACAAATACAGTACACTTCCTAATACTCTGCCTTATTTTCAGACTGAGTTATAATCAGAACAGAACAACCAAAATCACTGAGATGTAGGGTATTCAGAGAATAGCTGTAAATATGTCAAATCTTGATCTGGCCCAATATAGTTGAAAGCCTAGTATGAAAAAAATGTGGAACTCATTGGTTCTATTTCTGTTAAATATCAACTGCAGTGAATATACAGGAAAAAATGTATGCCCAGTTAAAGCAATTCAGATACAAAGAAGGAAAGATGGTTTCATATTTTTGAAGGTGTTACAAAAAGGGTATTTTACAAATACTTATTATTATTATTATTATTATTATTATTATTATTATCTTTGTTAAATTAGCTTTCACCTGATTACATCATTGCACCCATGTAATCATTCTGGCATGATTGAAGTTTGCTGTGGACACTGCTGGGTGCATTAAAAGGTTGCTAGCATTTAAATATTTGCCAGATTGTATAGTCTTATTTCAGACTAGCCTTAAGGGCCTCAAAGCATCCAGTTTTGAATCTCCCCTTTATCGGATGCTCTGATATCAGATCAAAAATGTTCAGAGAAATGAGAGCCCCTATAGACTCTCTTACCCTAGATAATAAATGGCTGCTTATAGCATGTGTTTATTTGCAGAAACTTCCCTTTATGGTCAGAATAGCTTCTGCCTAGCATGATGCTGTTTAATACATTTCGTATCAGTAGAAATAAGATTAATATAATTTCATATGAGCCTGCTAGCTAATTGATGTTTAAGTGTTTTGTCAGTTTCCATCTCCTGATTTCATATTAAAAGAATAACAACAATGTTCTTAGGGATTTATATAACAACAATGTTCTTTAGGCATTTTTATTAATGTCATCCATAAGTCCATATAATTCCTTAGATAAAGTCTATGAAACTGCATAGTATCATACATATGGGTTGACTGGGAGGAAATATGCATTTTAGTTCAATTTTTTTTCTTAGCAAACCTAGGCATGAATCAGAATTTTTAAATTATGCCTACTTAAGTTTAAAACACAATAAATAAGAATGAAATGAAACTATTTAATATTTATTTATGGTTATGTTCTAAATGTACATTTACTGTAAATCTTTAACCTTAAAGATCTACAGTATATTTGCACACTCTCTCGATCTTTCTCTCCTATGAAACTCTCCTATGAAACTCAGTGTAAATATTTTGCAAATAAATACTGTTTATTAAATGAATGAATGTTAATGAATGTTGCAATTCATTCTGTAAAAGCCGGAGAAAGTTATCCCATTATAGAAATACTTGTTTTTCTTCCTTTTTCCTTAAATACTGAGGAGTTTGTTTATGGTTACTAATAGTTATTAATTTTGTGCTTCCTTTGGAAGAAATTGTCACCAAGTTTTATTGCATTCTGTAACACATGGACTTATTTGATTTGCAAATATACAAATTGGTGACCTCAAAAAAGCTCAATATGGTCAGATGTAGTTATACTGGGGCGGAAGATCACCAGGGAATACTAGAAATGTAGGCTAAATTGGGAAATTAAAACAACAACAACAACTGAAAGGAGTTTTCTAGAATATAGAGTAGTACATTATCACTCCCACCAAATAACATATTCTTGTCCAGAAAATTACATAGATATGTCTCTGAAATCACCAGTATTTGAGCTCAACCCAAAAGAGACTACCTTGCACACATTGAGCATTGTAGAGACAGAAAGAATAGGACTCTTACAAGCAGTAAATCCATTCCCCAGGGTCAGATTAAGGCCAACTGGTGCCCTAAGCACACCCCAACAATGGTGCCCCTTGACAGAAGCAAAACTCTCATGCCATGAGATGGAAACAAATGTTGTATCTGATGACACCTTCAAACAAACTTTTAAACTTTAATCACTCACCATGCCAAAGGGGAAAAAAATGCAGATTAAAGTTGAACATGGCAGACAAAAAAAAATGACTACAGTTGAGTATGGCAGTGAAAGAGTTACGAGCATGATAATTAGGGGAAAAATCTCTGTGGTGCCTCCCTTCTCTTGGTGCCCTAAGCACCTGCTTATTTTGCTTAATGGTTAATCCAGGGTTTTACCAGTTATCTGCAGTCTCCCCAACAAAAGGTATAACTGCTACAATTAGCCATCAGTTTTTAATTAAGAATTGCAACTGACCAATTCATGACAATTCATAATCTTACAATATTGCTATGCATTCCCCAAATGTAAAACTGTAGACCATCATCATCATCATCATCATCATCATCATCATCATCATCGTTTTATTGCATCATCATACTATAGACAGGCCAGTTAAGCATCTTCAAGTCCTATGAATATCATCTGGCAAGAGCTAAATTTATGTGTAATTCTGTTACTTTGTGGATAGAAATACTATCAAGAGTATTACAGGTTTTATAGATGTTCTGCAACTTCTTACAGCCCCTCAAACTTTCAGGATATTGGATATAGAATAACCATGCTAGAATGTATTAAAATAAGAGTAGTAATTAATAGAGTAAAAATTAATAGATATTAGTACACTAAAGGAATAATTTATTATACAATGCATCTTACAATGTTATTTTAATGTTTTAATTCATTGGCATTCTAGGTTAATTTGGTATGAAAATAAATTTGACTTTTTAAAAATATTTGGTAGCTTACAGTATTTCTTAAGTGTGTAACTGGAGACCTATTTTCAGAGACATCAGTCCTCACAAGAAGCCATTTCTTTAAAAATTGTGCAGAAATTAAAAAACTTAGAAAGGCATTATTAATAAGCAATTGTTATTATCATTATTATCATTATCATTATTATCATTCAATTTATTATTCAACAGTACTTTTAACTCATGAGTAAATTTCATAACCCTTTACATTGCAGAGTTTCTGAAACTGCACTATATACATCTCATTACCCTTTTTTTAGAATTTTGAAATGTTAAATACAATAAAATCTTGAAGCTGTTGAAATAGTAAATGTCAGCAAAACTGATAATAAGAAATAGAATTCCCTGCACAGAAAATGTAGGCGATGTATTTCCTATTAAAGACTATATTTTAGCACAAACTTGTTATTTGTTTGTGTAGATGTTTGTTAACCGCATGGGGATATAAAGTGATAACAATATTATGATGATCCTGTGGACAAAAATAGGGATAGTAGCGTTTCCTGTGAATGCCCTAGATATCAATGATGTTTTCTATAGGATTATTGAAGAGAAATATTCTGAAAAGAATGCTGATCTTACTGTCCTTACTGTCCTATGCCAACAATGCTCAGAAACTACATATGCACAATTAAGCCACCTGGGTATGCAATGCTCATTAGATACTCAGATTACACAATTGATTAGAAAAGTTCTGCATTTACTATTGTTGAGATGTTCTATTATGAGAATCACTACTAATTATTTATGGATACACCAAAATCACATCTATCTGTTACAATAGAACTGTTATGCAAAACCTTAAATCATTCTGAAGATTAAAGGTGTATTTAGTGTCATTCCTCATTATGTTCTTTAATTGCATAGATCCCAAATGTAACTTTTCCATCTTGAGCTGACTGTTAAAAAAGACATTTTCGTCTCTGCAATGGAATGTATCTACATTGCAGAGGAAATTAAGAGAATTTTAACACACATTCTTTGTTAATGTAGGGTATAAATCATTACACTAAAAGGTAGAAGAGTAGTAAGAATAAGGATTGGGTATATTAATCAAGATATGATTCACTTAATCTCTGCTCTTTCCTATTTTATGTCAGCTTTGCCACAGGTGCACATTAGTTTGAGATTTTTATCTCACAAAACTGCATGACTTGGAAGTGTCCTACTTGCCAAATTATGATGCAGGAAGCAAAATCAGCTGAAGGACAGGGCATGAATGTATATTGTTATAATATAGGATGAGATGGCAATTTAGAAATCATATGCCAGTTTTGCAAAGAAGTTTAATTAAATAACTTAATTAATTTTTATTGCATATTTGGGATGTCTAATTAGTGTGTTTGGGGAACACTTGGGAAACTATATGAAGTAGGTGTACTCAGAATAGTTTTATAATCTGTGCTTTGTGGAGTCCTTGGTGCTCTCTGAGCCTTGTTTTTTTCTTGCAGACGTTTCATTGCCAGGCTAGGCAACATCTTCAGTGCAACAGTTCTCACTGAAGATGTTGCCTAGCCTGGCAATGAAACATCTGCAAGAAAACAACAAAGCTCAGAGAACACCAAGGACTCCACAGTTCAACCCTGAGCTACAAATATTCTCTTCGATTGGAATCTGTGCTTTACCGCTACTCCTATCCAAATTTATATATCAGTGAGAATGGTTTGAATGACATTGCAGAATTACTGCTTCTAGGAACTTTTCTAGAAGAATAGCTTTCCAACAGAAGCAACTACAAGTCTGGCAGAAGCAAATTTTAAAGTAGATTTGCTTCATTGTAAAAGCTATAATTTATGTACCGAGCCAGGGGTGGGATGGTGGGGAAGCATATATGTTATTAGCGAGGGGCCTCCTGTGTCTCTAGAGAGTTCTGTAGATACACCTGTACTGAATCCATAGAGAAGAGGTTCAGAATTTCTACAATGAGGTTGATCTCAGACTGGACAGATAGAGTGCCCTTCTGTTCCTCTGAGAGGCCTCAGTTTTGACCTTTTAGATATGGTGATTTTGACTGACATATTATTTAGCCTTGCACTATAATCAATAAGAGATTAAAAAAAATCTTAGAGTTGTAACACTCTGCTGTTTTGTAGGTTTAAATACGAAGAAATATGACTGTATCTGTTAGGAGGCCCTGAAACAGAGTCCTGTATGATCATACAGTGGCCACAGGATTGGAAAAGGTCAGTTTACGTTCCAATTCCAAAGAAAGGCAATGCCAAAGAATGTTCAAACTACTGTACAATTGCGCTCATTTCACATGCCAGCAAGGTTATGCTCAAAATCCTACAAGCTATGCTTCAGCAGCATGTGAACCGAGAACTACCAGAAGTGCAAGCTGGGTTTCGAAGAGGCAGAGGAACTAGAGATCAGATTGCCAACATTCGCTGGATCATGGAAAAAGCAAGAGAGTTCCAGAAAAACATCTACTTCTGCTTCATTGACTACGCTAAAGCCTTTGATTGTGTGGATCACAAAAACTGTGGCAAAGTCTTAAAGAGATGGGAGTACCAGACCACCTTACCTGTCTCCTGAGAAACCTGTATGCGGGTCAAGAAGCAACAGTTAGAACCGGACATGGAACAACCGATTGGTTAAAAATTGGGAAAGGAGTACGACAAGGCTGTATATTATCACCCTGCTTGTTTAACTTATATGCAGAGTACATCATGAGAAATGCTGGGCTGGATGAATCACAAGCCGGAGTTAAGATTGCCGGGAGAAATATCAACAACCTCAGATATGCAGACGATACCATCCTAATGGCAGAAAGTGAAGAGAAACTAAAGAGCCTGTTGATGAGGGTGAAAGAGGAGAGTGCAAAAGCTGGCTTGAAACTCAACATTAAAAAAACCCAGATCATGGCATCTGGTCCCATCACTTCCTGGCAAATAGAAGGGGAAGAAATGGAAGCAGTGACAGATTTTATTTTCTTGGGCTCGAAGATCACCGCAGATGGTGACTGCAGCCATGAAATTAAAAGACACTTGCTCCTTGGGAGGAAAGCTATGGCAAACCTAGACAGCATATTAAAAAGCAGAGACATCACCTTGCCGACAAAGGTCCGTATAGTTAAAGCTATGGTTTTTCCAGTAGCAATGTATGGCTGTGAGAGTTGGACCATAAGGAAGGCTGAGCGCCGAAGAATTGATGCTTTCTAACTGTGGTGCTGGAGAAGACTCTTGAGAGTCCCTTGGACTGCAAGGAGGTCAAACCAGTCAATCCTAAAGGAAATCAACCCTGACTGCTCATTGGAAGGACAGATGCTGAAGCTGAAGCTCAAATACTTTGGCCACCTAATGCGAAGAGAGGACTCACTGGAAAAGACCCTGATGCTGGGAAAGACTGAAGGCAAAAGGAGAAGGGGATGGCAGAGGACGAAATAGTTAGATAGCATCACCGGTGTAATGAACATGAATTTGAGTAAGCTCCGAGAGACAGTGGAGGACAGGAAGGCCTGGCATACTGTGGTCCATGAGGTCATGAAGAGTCGGACACGACTAAACAACTGAACAACAACAACAATGATCGTATCATATACAGGTTGTCTGCAATTTCAGACAGCCTGTCCTAGAAGAGAACTACAGAGAGAACCACACTGTAGAGAACTACAAACACAGCCTAATTTTAGTCTCTTTTCAGTCATTTTTATTATTTCCAGAGTTTGATTTGATTGCTGTTCTTTGGTGAGCTTCTATGATTTTAATTACTTTATTAATTTAAACAATAGTGGCTGTAATATAACTGTTTAAAATTATTCTCTGCAAATTGGAAGGTCTGAGATAGAAGATTTGCCTCAGAAAGTCCCCAGAAACAACCTGATTTAAGGTGTCCTTAAATTAAGTTTTGTATGAATCATTTCAAGTCAGCAAAAATACAAAGAAAGAATATAGACTTTGGTGGAAGATTGGGTTTCTAAAACAACTAGATTTTATTTTCAAAAGAAAATGAGGTCTAGCCTTCTAGAAATTTGGGACATTTTGATAAAAGGGAACTTCTGTTTGGTAACTCACTTTAAATATTGGATGAGAATTGAATTTTGTTACATTTATGAAACTTGAAGTAAATAAATTTTGTTAACTGTTATTCCTTATTTAGATATGGTTTAAGCCTACAAAAGCTGAATATTCATTAGATGACAGCAAATAGAGTTTTCTGTATATTTAGTCTGTCATCTAGTGATAATCTGGATTTTGAACTTTAGGATATGATATTCCTAATATTTTAGCTTGGGTTACACAGGATTTAGTCAAAGTGAAAGATTGTCTACACATGAACACACATCAAACTCGTATTTGATTTTCACTGAAATTCATGTACAAGGTATTATACCTTTTAAAATGTTAATGTATAAATACATATTTAGTTAGTTTGGCCAAAAAATGAATTAAAAAGGTGTTCCCACCTTCCTACTTACTTATTTAAAGGCATTCCAAAACAGGAATGAGTTAATTTTGCCTTGTTTAATAAAACATTATGGTGAAATACAAGAGAATTATTTAAAAAAAAATCTTATGTGAAATGTAACAATAACAACTTAAGCATGAAATTTAATAAAGAAAAATTAAGCCAATATCATAAGTGAAGAAGCTGCTTACATGAAAAATGGCTGTTTCTGAGTCATGAAATAGAAAGCAGAGTAATTTCCAACTCTCATAATAAGAGATAGAATCCATCTATATTACAGAAGAAAAGCCAAGTTGGGCAAATTAATGTGTGGCCAGTAAGCATCTGCAGATACATTAATGCAAATTATATGCAGAAGTCACAGATTATTGCTTAACTGGCCAGTAAATTGTGGTTATCTGGCACAATGTCTGTAAATATAGTTCACTTCTTTATGAGAAGTCCATGAATATTTCACACAATACACTTCTAGGCACTACTTGGGTAAGAAGAAAGAATACCCTATGTTTGATCTCAGTGATAATGTTACTGTAGTATACTCTAATACACACACACACACAGAGAGAGAGAGAGAGAGTTTTCTTTTAATCTTGGAATTCTGCTGATTGTTTTGTATGTTTGTTACTGAGAAAAACTGCTAATTAGTTCTTCCATTATTGAAATCCATAAGAACATTATAGGGATTACCTACCCCAAATTTCACTAGCTTTATCCAAACTCCCTTAAAAACTGAAAATCCCTCAAACCTCCTACTTAGAATCATCTTTTTGAATGTCTGGTATTACTATTGGAGAGGCAAGACATCAGACATCTTTGAATATTTATGGTAGAAGTATGACCTAATATTTATAATTAATACAATACTTTACTTCTTGATGTAATAACATATCTCAAAGAGATTTACAAAAAATATAAAATACAAGAATAAAATAGCAAATTAAAGTAATATCAAATATATTCATTAAAAGGATGGGGAAGAAAAACAAACCATTCATGAAACACAGACGCAGAGCAAGTCTGAAGGATAAGATAGGTTTTCAACAGACATCTAAAAGATACAATATTAGTCAACTAATTTTCAGAAATTTTAGAAGGATTAGACACTCCTGAGAATGCCTGTGTGAGTAACCCCAAGATGTAACTCTGTCCATTTTCTCTCATGCAGCAGGACATCCACTGGACCAGCCAGATTTGTAACACCAAAGGTAGTCTGCAAGATATCTTGATCCCAAGTTGTTTAGGACCTTATACATACTAAGCAAAAACATGGAACATGGTTAAGTAACTGCATGCCAACTGCATACCAACACATTTGCTTCAGGCAGTATAACACATGTATGTTGCATGACCTACTCCATAGGCTGGCTGTCCTGTTCCGACTAAGGCCGACATGGAAGTATTATAGAAACAACTTTATTTACAGGGATACACAGGCAGCCCAATCTATACTGTCCCCCTCTTCCTCTGTAGGCAGAAGAGCAACAAGTCTGGTTGGACCTGCAGGCCCAGCAGTGCAGACCATAGGGGACACAGGCCCAGCTGGCACCAGCTCTGGGGACGAAGAAACACAGGGCAGCCGTCCAGTTGTGGCAGGTAAGGCAGCAGCGGACGCGGAGCAGGCCTGGCTGGTTGGAGCTGGTGCAGCCCGGGCTCCGATGAAGGCAGCCCAATTGGGACCTGTGTTAGGTTGGCATGACCATGGGATACACAGGGCCCAGGAGATGAAAGTGAGGCAGCAGGAGGCGACTCAGAACTCGGCGGCAGAAGGTAAGCGAGGTGATTCCTTGGTTCGGGTTTCTTGGTGGTGGCAGGGTCTGGCACGGAGGCTGGGTCAGCGGAAGCAGCTCAACTAGGCCTGGCTTCAGCGGTCCATGTGGTGCGAGGGTCACTGGTTCCTAGGCGTGCGAGTCGTGGGTAGGATCGGTTGTCTCCGGCAACCGGGGCTCATCGCACCGGCTTTTTAAACTGAATTTTGCACCGTTGGGGAGCAGGGGCCAAACGGGCCACCTCTCTGCTCTCCTTTGGCGCGTGCTGATTGGTGGAGGTGTCCCTCCTTCCAGGTCTCCTTCAATCAGCGCCTCCAGGTCTTCGGTCGGTTCTGTGTCAAGCCTGCTGCTTCCAGTAACTGGCTTCTCTTCTGACTCAGAGTCCAGCATGTCGGCCAACAGCAAGGTAAGCGGCGCAAACCCAACACTGGCTACCATATTCTATTCCAGTTGCAGCTATCTTGCTGCTCTGGGATAGAATACAAAGGAAGAATATGAACCCAAACAGAGCCAGCATAGCTACCATATTCTAGAGCTAAATGAACCTCCATCTTGTTCAGATTCACCACTGGATGAACAAAAGTCATATATTTATTAAGATAAATACTTACTAAGTCTGGCTTATCACTCTCAGGTGTTTGATAGGCTCTAATGTCCTCAACTACAGACTGCCAGATTCCAAGTCTACCCTAGCACTATTTTTTCAGTCTGATGAATAGACTGATTTTCAGTCAAAACCGGGGCTACACTGTACATTTCAAGGACTGGTAAATGACGAATGAGTCTAATCCAAGGAGGGCCCCTGCACTTGTGAGTTTGTATGTGAATACTTCATGCACATTTGCTTTTGTTTTCAGACAAGCATTTAATAAATTTTCCATCATACTTAAAATTGGCTACCTTAATACCCTTCTACAGTTCACTAAAGCAACCTCTGCGTACCCAACAGTAAACAATCATCCACAATGGAAAATCAAGCAACTCGCAGGATGTTCCCCCTTTGGGAGAAGATGGGCGGTGATAGAAATTTAATAAATAAAAATAAATAAATAAATGTTCCCCTTGTAAATAATAGCCCTTCAACTGAGTACAGGGTCACTTTGCATACACAGTGTCTCTGTTTTCCTCTCCTCTTTGCCTCTTTCCTATAGAACTGTTCAAGCTTCACTGGACTGAGTGAGTCTATCTTAGAGGGTGTATTCAGGATTATGTGAGCATGTATACTCATATTCACACATCCTGCACACACATATAAGAAGTTCCCTAACTCATAAAGTATTCAGTATAATTACATACTCACTGCCATTCATAGTAAATCATTAGGGGCCATATACATTTGCCACCCAGCCCTATTCTAAAGAAATGGAACCACATCTCCACAGGATTCTGTATTTGAAAGACAAAAAAGAAAGAAATCATCCCACAATTACTTACAGTAATATTTACAGAATTAGTAAATATCTAATACAGAGCTTTCCAAACTGTGTGTCGGGACACGTTAGTGTGTCGGCTGCAGTGTCTGAGTGTGTCTCAGTTGCTGCGGCCTCCGAGCCCTGCCAGGATTCCGCACAGGTCCTAGTGACTGCCTTGTGCCTTGCTGCCTCCAAACCTGCTGTGATTCCGCACAGGTCCTAGTGCCTGCCCTGTGCCCTGCTGTAAGGGTGTGTCGCAAAATGATGCCCTGCTGTAAGAGTGTGTCGCAAAATGATGCCTGTCTAAAAAGTGTGTCACCAACATGAAAAGTTTGTAAAGCTCTGATCTGATACATAATGGAACCATTATATAATTTCCTTGTATTAAAAAAAAGCAAGGATAGTGATATTTAAGTACGCACTGCAAGTGTCTTTTGTATACCATTTGAGAAGCCATTGCACATTAACATCTCAAATAACTGCTTGAAATGCTTGAATTAATGCATCTCCAGCTAACTTTGAAATGTTATCTTATGTAAATCCATTATCAGGTGTAATTGTTGATAGATATCCAAATGCTTCTACATTAAAATGTCAAACTCTAAGTGGAGAGTTGCTAGTGAGAAATCCCATCCTAGTCTCCTTTGGAGTTTCAACACTGCTGCAAACAGAGAGAGAAACTCTCATTATTTTAAGACCACTCATTCTCCTGGAGATTAACACATAGCAAGTGATTAAAGCAGCAACCAAATGAGTCCACATAAAAAGAGAGGTGGATCTGAGTGGGAAGTAATTGCTGAGCAGAAACAATGCAACAACAATTAGCAAGAGTGGGGGGCTAATGAGTAGAGAGTTATCAAAAGTTAGTTAAGCATCAAAAAGAATTCTGTGATGACAGCAGTTCTCTCCTTCATTTTAATACTTATTTCAGATCATTCTCAGAAATGCAGTTCAGCTAGCAAGGCAATAATGGAGACAGGATGGTTCCTTAGTATGTCATATATAGATTATAGATGATGTAGATGTAGATGTAGATGTACTGTAGATATAGGTATTCCTGCCATATTTTGCTTTTAAGTTCATGGTGTGCCAAAATAAAGAAATAAATAATTAAGAAAAAGAAAATGAGACGTTGGAGTGAATTAAAGGACAATGCTATAAATAACACCAGAAAGTTGCAAAGTAGAAGAATTAAAATGCAGGCTGTTTTGGTTACATGTCAGCTGAAGAAAAAAAATGAAACACACAAAGTGAAAACATCTGCAACAATCTGCATAGCATTAACATGCAAGATCTTTGTCTTACAGACTCCTTATTTGTTCCTTCAGTCTGTTTTTTTCTCTCTCATTATCTCAGCAAGAGTATGGTATTTATAGAGAGTCAGTCTGATGCAGTGGTTCAGGTGTTGGACTGGCACAGGGAGATCCAGGTTCAACTTCAGCTTCAGCCACAGAAGCTGAATAAGTGACTCTGGGCCTGTTACCCTCTCTCAGCTCAACCTGACAGGGTTACTGTCTGTCTGTCTGTCTGTCTGTGTGTGTGTGTGTTGAAAAAGTTAGAGGGAGTGACAAGTGAGCTGCTTTGAACACCTGAAGGAAAGATGTTATATGAATCTAATAAATAAAGTACATCCTCAATTAATGGATGATTTGGGGGGAATGGATCATTTGGGGGGAAGAGGGTCTGCTAAAACCAAATGCCTGGTAAATCCAAATAGTTGTAATTTGCATAATTTGTGTAATTGCATAGCTGATACTTTTACATAATTTACATCAATTTATGTCATTTGCACGTAATGTAAACTGACATAAATTACCCCAAGCTGTTTCAGGAACAGTGGACTTTATGTAAAGTTTCTTGGCAAAGTTCAAAAGAAAAGGTTATCCATTGTTATCTGAACTGAGGTTTTACTTTGGATATATATCTGTGTGAGTCCGCATGTATATACACACCTACATCCATTTTTCTGAGATACGTACTTCACAAAAATGAATCTGGGTAAATTGTGACTTATGGAGCAGCAAGAAATCAAGATACTTTAGCAAGAATCAGAAGTGAGCAGTATGCTAGGAATATTTTCATGGAAAAATTGTGTTTTTTTTCAAAGTATTCTAACTGTCCAGTATGTCTGGAATAAGTAATGTACTAGGATTATTCCAAAGGAGAATTCAATAATGGGTGACAGAAATTATGACGTGGTTTCAGAGTGTCATTACAGCAAACAGGGTAAGTTTTAAAATGTCTATATGTCATTTTCTTTTGTTCTCTACTTGCCATTACGGTCACAATAACTGATGCAATAAATTTTTATTTATTTATTTATTTATTTTTCCAACTTATATCACTGCCCATCTCCCCCCACTATAATATAAATATAAATATAGCATTAGAAGTAGGGCTTGCTAGGTTAAATCACAGTTTAAATGACAGACAATTTTTCTCTCCTTCTTGGGTTCATTCTCTGGATGATAGGAGAATTTCAGGATTCTTCCTGGACTATGCTCCAACTATTATTAATACAAAGCTGACTACTACATATACGAGAAAGAAAGCAGGTACTGCATGTCTTCTTCAGCATCATTGTAGACTATCTGTAGCCACTTTCTAAGCCTTCAACAGTCCCCCCCCCCCTCTCTGCTTTAGACAAGCTAACGTGACCATGATTCCCCAATTTACAGTGACATCAGAAAGAATGAATGAACTCAAGGAATAATGCAGTTAAGAATTAATTGGGTACCGAGGTCAAAAAGTCATCCTTCTCAAAAAGAAAAAAAGATCACTGAGCCAAATGAGCAATACCTCTTCACACCTTCCCAGAAATGAAGTCAAGAGGCAGGACTTGAATTAAATAGGAACAGATGAAGACAGGAGTAAAGACTGCTTGGGTTAAATGCCCAGGCCTGCAATGAATATAGATTTACAGTTCACTAGTGCCGTCCTTTGACCTTCATGTAAGAGTTAGGAGATGAACCCTCCTTTTGTCTATCTGTAAATGCCTGGCTCTGAGCAACGAATACATCCACTGCCTGTCTGGCATCTTCCCTTACCTGTATAAGAATAATGAATTGAGGTTGCAGCACCTAATGCTGATAAGGGATGGTGAGTCTTATAAAAATGTTCAAAGCTTCCAACTACTCTGAGGTGTCTGCAGGGATGGATGATGAAAGCAGTATTACAACACAAGCTCCACCCCATTTGTACACATGCCACAACAACACATACACACATGGAAGTGGTGGAACTTGCAGCACAGTATTGCTTTTGTCATTTTGACAAAAGCATTGGATCCTGGAAAGCTTCTGCTTGGACTGTTCACTGGTAGAAGCTAATACAAAATCATACCCTAACTAACTTCACAAACTGAGTGAGAGTCTGTTAATATTGAGGCAAGTAGCATCCATGGTGGGGGTCAAAAAGGTCAAGGTGGTGGTTGTGGCAGTGGGATCAAAACCCTGAAAAGTACAAATGAAGCAGGGCTTTGATCACGCTGCTGCAACTGCCATCTTCACTTTTTTGACCATCTCTCCCATCTCCCCCTCCCCAACGCTATTCTTGAGACCATCCTTACCCATGGACTGAACTATTAAACTGAGGACTGCAAGTGGTCTTGGGACATGCCTGCAATTAGTTTATGTAGAAGAAGAGAGTCATTGTACTCTAATGAACAAACTCTAAGAATGTGGAGACCTTGGTTCAAATCTCCATTCATCCTTGAAACTTGCAAGAAATAGAATTGCTTGCTTCATCTAAAGTAAACTTTGAAATGAAATTGGAAGGACCAGCTGAAACAACAAAGCTTTTGGGGTTATGAATAATGGTTAAGAACCCAGGTTGAGTTTATGTAAGTATTATTCTACAAACAACATTAACTGCATATTTTCAAAGGAAGAGCAGCATCAGATGGGCCAAGTCAAAACTGGAACTGATTATATGACTCAGAATAAAGCCATGCTCTATTGTAATTAAAGCTCATGAGCATGGTAATTATAGCTTTATGGAAATATTGGTTTGGAGGAACAAATGCCAGCATTTTATAAATGTCACTATATTAGTAACTTTTTTCTACAGCCATGGCCAACCTTCTATAACTGTACTGTAATATCTATTTAAAGCAACTGTACGCTAAATTGCACCAGAACCATCTAGGCAAAATTTCCCCAAAGGTTTAAAATTCAACCTCATAACTGCAAAACTCTATGAAAGCACAGTTGTATAGTTTACCCTTCATTGCCCTCTGTGATACGATCCATTTACAGAAGGGACTTTGTCACCATCAGTTCGTCTTGCTATCCATTCTCACCAGTATTATTTCTTCAGAGTCTCAGAGAAGTTTATAGGGCTGACACTTGAGATCCTTTAAAAGTAGAGATATATGTTTCTTGAACCTGAGATATTAAGTATGTGGGTAAAAAGAAAAAAAGAAAATAAATCATTGTGCAAGAATTGGCAAGTTTTTGCTGAAAGAGGCTGGAGTGAATTTAACATATTAGTGTGGGTAGGACCATGTCACACAAATGAGTGGATTTTTCAGCTGTTTTGTGGGGGGGGGGAATTGGGGGGTGGTTTTTTTTTTATTCTGCCTTGTTTTCCTCAGGCCTCTGACTGCTAAGTAATATGGCTAAGACTTAGCCTGTACAGTCAGTCCTCTAAAACTGAACAGCATCCAAGTTTAATCAATCTCCTACACATTTATATTGGACAATGGCCTGGAATAAAAATAAAATTGTTCATTGCACAGTGGTCTAGAATAAAAATAAAATTGGTTTCTAGCTATTCTACCTTGAGAACTGCATTTATAGATGGTCCCCTCTTTACCAATCTTTTCAAAGTCTGTTTTCATTTTGCCCTTCTCTAAATAGTAGCTCAGGGAAAAGAATGTAATAGTTACAATACCTTGGAAAATGTTAGCCTGAAAGAATAACTGACCCAAGACCTAGTAAACCTCATGGCTAAATGGAGACTTGAACCAAGGTTTCCATATTCTAAGTTCAACAGTCAGTTCTCTAGATCATAATGATTCTTTTTCTCACAGTCGAAACTGCAAGTGGGCAACCTAGGCCTACGTGCAGCCCTTAATCTAATGAATCAGATCTCTAGCTGACTCCATGAGGAAGAAAAGGAGGAGACAGGAAGAAGAGGGTGTCAGAAATGGAAAAGAATGATCTGAGACAGGATAGATACCTTCTTCTTTTGCTTTTATCCCTACTACTTGCGTAGTTAGATCCATCTCACTACTGACATGTAACCGATTGTCAGAATAGATTGTTCCAAGGAAATCAACCAATATACATGGGTTTCTATCAACCATGGTTACCCAAAAGGAAGACATCCTTGAATTTAAGACAACCCCACCAAAACAAAGAGTAGATAGAATAAAAACCCTGTGTACTGCCCAACTTCCTGTCTCAATCTTTGACATCACTGCCCCCCATAAATGTGTGTATGTGACATACTTGTATATGTGTGTACATCTTGGTATATGCACCAAAGCTATACTCCAGAAAAGAACATAATTAAGAAAATGCCGTATGGAATTATAAACTACTACACTGAGATCCCTGACCTATAAAATTAATTTAATCCATATCACTTATCTATATATACTAACTACCTTGAGTTGTTTGAATTTGGCAGTTTGCCATTTAAAAAAATGAACCTTTCTGTCTTATACAGAAATCACTGTCACCCACAGAATTGCACAATTTCATTCAAACATGTTCCTTCCACCTTCTACACCAAAACCTTGTTTGAAAAACAAGATGGAGATGGAGTTAGAGGAAAGAATATCTGCAGTGAGAAGCAATAGGAAAATAAAAGGGGAATAAAACTGGATGGAGGAAGTGGAAGAACTGGACAGAGAAGGGAGAGAGGAGGGGAGGGCTAAGCAATGGCTAATTTTCAAGTTAATCTCCAAGACAACCAAGTTGCAATTCTGCACTTTCACTTATTTTCAGGGTGTCTTTGTTATTCTCAGTGAATGTAAAAGTTGGGTTGTAGTATCTGAGCTTCAAAAATTTAGACATCCCTGAAAGGACAGCCAAGGGCTAGACGTTTTGGTGTTTCTTTGCTGCCATCTAGTGGTCATTGGATTTTTGCAGCCCAATTCACAGATAATTATTTGGAAGGAAAACCTCATCTTCTATATATCTACCTGATTTAAGGTAACATTTTAAGCAATGTCTAATTTCTGCTTATGCTTCAAAAACTTTTAAAACGTGGGATATTAAATATATGATCTACGCCAAATATGCTGTTAAGAGTTTGTTCACTTTCACAAGCTCTGATGGCATTACAAGACAATGTATAGGTGCTCCACTTTGCCTTAATCTTTCAGGTCATCTTTGGGCTAAGAAAGGATGCATCCAGGCAAACCATCAATAGTGCAGCTTTCCCAAGAGATGCATTTGAGGAATGTATATTGAGGCATCTGTACAAAGCATAGTGCTTCCCTCAAATCCCATAAACTATAGTGCTTGGTCAAGCAGTTCCATAGTCAGTAACTCCACAAACCATCCAGTTCATGGATTTTTGCCTGATGTCCTGCGATATTACAAATAGAACTGTATGAGTTAGCAATACAAGAACACATACTTTATTAGAGATGTTCCTTTTTTTTTTAATCTGTCATACCCGATTCTTGGAGACTGCCTGGACAAGTCCCTGCAGTTTTCTTGGCAAGGTTTTCAGAACTGGTTTGCCATTGCCTCCTTCCTAGGACTGAGAGAGAGTGACTGGCCCAAGGTCCCCCAGCTGGCTTCATGCCTAAGGCAGGACTAGAACTCATGTTCTCCCGGTTTCTAGCCTGATGCCTTAACCACTACACCAAACTGGCTCTCAGAGAAGCTCTTAATTGTAAATTAATAGCTTACAAGTCAAATGTTTCTCCATAGTTCATTATTGGATGTATAAATTACCATAAATTGGTAATAGAGATACCCTGAAGCCAAACATATACAGTAAATACCGCCAAGATTATGGTACAGTGTAATTCCCATGAGTTTAGAACTTTCATAGGACAGATATTTTCCCCTTAAAATGAGCAACAACATCCAGACAAGGGGGGGAAGAAACCTTAATGACCACCAGATAGTAGCAAAGAGGTACAGAAAACTCTTACTCTCTGCTGATACCTAGTAGTCATCAACATGCTTGCACCCCAAATACAGTATGGTAGCCATATTGTGAACAATTTGGTTAAACTACTATTTTTGCTACTCAGAGGTAAGTTAACCTGTCCCAGCAGAAATGGAAAGTCATGAGTTCAGTTCTGAGTAATTGTTAATTGTCATATGCTAGCTAGTTTTATCACCGTTCCCCACTCTTTCCCTCTCTACTACACACATGCAAGCAGTAACTGTAAACTCCATGTTTTTGTAGTGTTGTCATTGGGCAGGATTTGGCAATAACCCAGCCCAGGTTTTATAAGTGAAGCACAGTGTTCATAGGGAAGAGGAAGATAACTAGATCTCAGCCAAAGTTCGATTGAGTCATCATAAGAAAACACTCTCCTTCATCTAGTTGAAGATTTCTCTTGGTCTTTCATTTAGACCTGAATCGTGTATATCACATTAAGCTGAGGAAAATGGTGGAAGATATTTTTCTTTCTTTCCTCCTACAGTTATTTCTAACCCTACCCAGAGGTGACTTATACAGAAGCTTCAGAGCTAAGCATGGTGCTTCATGGAAGATGTAGCTTTGATAGAGATGCCATAACTTGACTGCAAAAAATTTGGATGAGTGGTCACCAGTGAAACTAATGTGTAGGTTTTAACAAAATGTGATTCAACTGGAACTTTTTATAAGAGGTTGGAAATGTAATTTCTTTTGAGGGCAAACTGTCTTCACAGATTATTCAGATCATGAACAATCAAATGGCCACAGGATTTCCCTTCCATTACTAAAATGTGGCTTTTCTCCCTAAATTGCTATTACTACGAATAAAGATTTTTATTATTATTTTTCCAAAAGTGCATATGGTGAAACTATCATGAATGTTTTAAGGAATCATTGATCCCCCTGCAAATAAACAAACAAATAAAGAAATAAAATTTCCCTTGACAAAAGAAACAGCTAGCCCAGGAAATAGTGGCAGGTTCTGAGTAGCCAATTTCATGGTGTGTGTGTGTGTGTGTGTGTGTGTGTGTGTGTGTGTGTGTGTAGTGCAATAGGGCTTGGGACTGGGTTACCTGAGGGACCATCTTCTCCCAGTTGTTTCTACCCGCCCAATCCGGTCTGGCAGGATGGGCATGCTCTGGGTCCCGTCAGCCAAGGACATGTGCCCTCTCTACTGTAGCGCCCTCTGGAACATCCTCCCTCCTGAGATTAGGATGGCCTTGGCCTTGAAGACCTGGTTATTGCCTGGCCTGGGGTCCCAAGTGTGTGAAGGCCCCAATTTCCTGGTTATGCTAACACCTACAGTATGGATTATAATATTTAATACTGATTTTATATTTTATATGATTGTTTATATATGTATTTGGTTTTCTTATCTGATTGTTGTAAGCCACCCAGAGTCACTTTCGTGAGATGGGTGGCCATATAAATTTGATAATAAATAAATAAATAAATAAATAAATAAATAAATAAATAAATAAATAAAATGTTCAGTAAAATTATTATTGATTTCTTTGCTTATTTATTATTTTCAGGGCCTATTGACCACTCCAATCAGCCTCCTCTGAGTGGCATAAAATTCCCCCAATCCATAATTTTGGGGTCAAAATGAACAGATCAAATTTAATTAAAAAGTAGTTAAAATGATCAGATTTAACACTAAAACTGTCCATTGTAAATTAACATATAAAACTAGGACTGTGGAATGAATACATATACATATACATATACATACACACACACACACACACACACTGTATATATAAATGGTCCTTACTTTATATATGAGGGCATGTCTTCCTTTGTCTTCCTGTACAGAATATGTGCTGTATTTCGATCCAGAGTGGACAATTGCCCTGTGCCTGTCAGCTGCTACTTAAATGTGTTGTGCCTTTTCCAGAACTTACTCAGTAGTTCTATCTACTCAGGAAATTTTAACTCAAATATGTGGTTACTGTGCAATGAGAAGCTGACAGATACAGCAAGGGCATCCTGGGGGTCTTAAATTGCTCTTCAAATCTCTTGACTACTTCAAGTCTGAACACTAAAAAGGTTTAGCAGAACACTTACATCAACTTTTAGTGAGTTACCTGAAACACCAAACTGAATATTAAATTGGTAAACAAATTGATATACCATACTGTACTTGCATTCTTACTTCTTTCAAAGTCAGCATAGAATAAAACACTCTGTTTTATTTTTCCTGTGAAACTTTGACAACTTCCATTAGGGCCCATTCACCCATTCTTGGCTCAGGAGAAAACTACTGACATGAACCTTGCTGCCCCCATCTGCTGTCCCTATTCTGCCTTTATTGCCTCCGTTCCCAGGCACTGCAGTCCGCCGACTTTCCACCAAGGTAATGGGAGATGAAACCCAAGAAATTTAATGTACCTTCAGGTTATTCTTGAAATAACAAGGGAAAGTAGTATGTTGATTGATTAATTAATTAATTAATTAATTAATTTCAATTGATATGGCTGCCCATCTCAACTCATAACTCTGGGTGGCAAAGAGCAAACAAAAACATAAAATTACAATAACATCATAATTAATACAAATCAGCAGCCAATACCACTGCAGCTAAGGACATCTCCGAACATCAGCTCAGGATGAAGTAGCTACTGAAGCAGAGAGGGTGTGCCAGGCGCTGTAGCCAGCTGAAGCTGGAGCTATTACTAGATTGGAAGAAGCACTGTACTCCATTATCTCAGAAGGACTATGCTGGTCTATGACTGTAATAAAGATTTGATATCTCAGAAGGGCTGAAGATGGCTTAGAATGGAAAACAGCTGCTCTTTCTCCTTAGATCAGATTTCCAACAACCCCTCTCAGCGGTGACCACTGTGAAATAACATTCAAAAGACTACTAGGAAGAACAAGTCCACTGAAAGGAACAAGATTATTTAGTAGTATTCATAACGTTCCAATTAATTTATTTATTTTCTATCCTGCTGTTATTTTTATAAATAACTCAAGGCAGTGAACATACCTAATACTCCTTCATCCTCCTTTTTTCCCCACAACAACAACCCTGTGAGGTGAGTTGGGCTGAGGGAGAGTGACTGGCCCAAGGTCACCCAGCCGGCTTTCATGCCTAAGGCAGGACTCGAACTCTCAGTCTCCTGGTTTCTAGCCTGGTGCCTTAACCACTAGACCAAACATGGCATTTATCAATTCTGTTTCATGTTTAGCCAGCTATAAGCAAATTTGTTGATGAAGAAGTTCATATGGCAACTCAGATATGGAAGATATCTGTAATTGACATCTTGTAAAGGAGATCCTTATCTTAATTTGAGAGACTGCATGTGTATTCTTACCATGTGCTAGTGTTGCATTTTTCAATCTTAACAACAATGGGTCAAAATAAATATTTAACAGATTGTTCAGCATGGGATCTTACCATGTTTTAGAGATTCCAAAGGAGTTGAAGGTGCTGTAAAATTATATGATGGTTGCAGGATAGGTGAGTATTGATTGTTGATTTTTTTTCTTTCATGTTTGCTTTAGTAGGGGAGTGTGTGTGTGTGTGCGTGTGTGCGTGTGAGATGACAATATTTAAACCACTTCCCCAAATATTGCAATCCAATTTAAGTAAGTGTAAGGATGGTTTTTAAGGGGCGTAGTGGCTCAGCGGGTAAGACGCCAGGCTTGTCAATCAGAAGATCGCAAGTTCGGAGGTTCGAATCCCTAGCCCTGCATGCAGAGTGAGCTCCCGCACTAACTCCAGCTCTTGCCAACCTAGCAATTTGAAAGCATGCAAATGCAAGTAGATTAATAGGTACCACTTCGGTGGGTAGGTAACAGCATTCTGCGTGTGTCATGCGGCCACATGACCGTGGAAGCATCTTCGGACAACGCTGGCTCTTCAGCTAACAAACAGAGATGAGCACAGGCCCCTAGAGTTGGACACGACTGCACAAATGTGCGGGGGGAACCTTTACCTTTAAGGATGGTTTTAAGTCTAAAAACTGTGGGGAGAACTATCCATGAACTCCCTTTGTTCCACGGATTCATTCAATTAACAATATTGTGTTCTATTACTTCTGACTGTGAGTCTATCAGCAATACTTAATCTCAATGGTGATTTAAAACTGACTTTACTGTCATTCTCCCATGGCAATAATCAGGACTTGAGAAAAACAGCCAAGCAGCAATTCTCCCTAAGATAGAATTAGTAAGTTTTATTAGGAAAAGGTCCAAGTGAGAACACAAGTATTCTGGCAAGTAACTTTCCCTCAGATATGGAATGCATATACAGATAATTCAAAGCCATCAGAGTTCAGTTTCTTCTCCCATGCTTTTGGTGTAATGGAGAGGATTTCAGTCTCTTCTGGAAAGATAAGCTAGTTTTTCATTGTCTTTGCTTACCTGAGAAGATAAGCTAGTTGTTTACAGAATGGCTATTAGCCACATTACTCCTACCCCTAAGTACTTTTCATGGTGAGGGGTGCTCCTGGGAGAAATAAGCGAAACACACCAAGAATGTATACTCCCACTAGCGTGGCCCATGTTGTAAAGTCCATCCAGCTACCCAGCCAAAGAAGTAGGCACCTATATAGGGCAGCAGTGAAATAGGAAGATGCTAGAGGTGGATAAAGACTGCTCACTTTAATGACAATGGCAAAGGCATCACTTCATACTGTGTGGGAGAAGTCAATGGTAAATCACTCCTGTATTTTACAAAAAGCCCACAAGGATAGACAAGATAAAGTGATTGTGGATATAGTGCCAAATGATATACCCTTGAAGTCAACTGAGGAAGACTTGAAGATCTTTCAGAACAGTAATAAAATTTATGACATAGCTAGATTGAAGCCTTCTGGGTGTCTAGTTGCTAATGCTACATATATAGGAAAATAAAATATAAATTTGCAAATATAGAATTACAGTGGGAACATGGAATGTAAGAACCATGAACATGGGAAAGGTCAACACAATGAACAATGAAATGAATTGACTACACATTGATATCTTACGTTTTGGTCAATTGAAATGAACTGGAAATAGACATGTCAGGATGTTATCCTGTCATGCTGCTATAATAGACTGGGATGGGTTAGTTAAGAGGTCTCTATGTTATTTCGTTAGGGTGGGTAACGACGGGGTAGTGCTGGATAGGATATGTAGGTGTTAGAGGGCTAACAGGCCTGTAGTGTTAGACTGCTCAGCAGGCAGTGGGATGCTTGGTAGTGATAGGGGTAATGACGGGGTAGAGCTACATGGGATATGTAGTTGTTAGAGGGCTAACAGGCCTGTAGTGTTAGACTGTTTAGCAGGCAGTGGGATGCTTGGTAGAGATAGGGATGGAATGCAACGCCTAGGCAGGAAGACAGAAGTGCTAGGTTCTAAGGCCATACATCTGGGGCCTTCAGAGAACTGACAGTTTAATGTAATGGGAACCGGGTGAAACAGGGAGGGGGGTTAAGGAGATGTGTGGGAAGGAGAGGGTATAAAAGGGTATGTTGGGCGCTTTTTCCAGTTAATCTGCTCTTTACATGTATCTTGCTTATATGTATCAATAAACAGTATTCTTTCATATCCTACTATGGCTTGTGCTAAGAATTACTGAGCTGATATCAAAGGAGGAGATCATTACAGAACACTTCAGAAGGTCATGCTATTTACTATTCAGGATACACCCACACACCCACACACACCAAATAATATCAATTGGATTTCATGGACAATCTTTTAACATCACAGTTATTTAAGTTTATACCCCAATCACTGATACAGAAGAAGAGGAAAATGGTAAATTTAATCCAAACTTGATAGAACATACAAGCAAGATGAAGTGCTTGTGGCTGGAGATTGGAATGCCAAAATTGGAAATAGTAAGAAGAAAAGGAGTTGGACCACATGGCCTAGAAAACCATAATGTAGCAAGATAATGACTTACCAACCCAATGATCTCCTCATTGCTAACACATTCTTCAAACAGCCAAAATGACACTTTTATACATGGACATTTCCAGATGAAGCATACAGAAATCAAATTGATTCTGTTATTGGCACAAGGAGGTAGAAAAGCTCAGTTATGATAACAAAGGCATGGATAACTCCTGCTGCCTGTGGAGCATATCAAAAGTTGTTCATCTGTAAATTTCTAGTCAAATTAAAGTGGAAGAACAAAGCCAACCAGTTTCTGTGGTATAATCTTGAGCATATACAGTATCCACCTTTTTCAAGGAGAGCATAAGGAATCTTTATGAAGTCCTTGACCTCATTGATTGGGAACCAGAGGAACTGTGCAACGAAATCAAAGAAGTTGTTATGAATGAATATGAAAAGAAACTGCCCAAGGCCAAGAAGCAGAAGAAAGCAAACTTGACGTCAGAAGAGCTTGTGTAAATTGCTATGAAGAGAAATTAAAGCTAAGAAAGGAAGGAAGAAATTTAACAAAGAATATCAAACAGCTATTAGAAGAGACAAGGAACAGTGTTACAATGACACCAGAATCTTTGAAGATGGAAACAGACATGGAGAAATAAGGAAAGTCTTCCAAATGATCTCTGAACTCAGAAGGAGGTTCCAACTTTGACTTGGTATGCTAAAAGATGCCAATGGACAAATAGTAACCCATTCAAAGAAGATCAAGCAAAGATGGAAGGAGTACAATGACATCCTATAAAGTAGAAATGTCAATATACAAGGTACTTTAGAAGATATTTTGTATTCACAAAAAACTCTAGTACTAGACAATGACATAGATGAGCACTCTGGTCATTACCAGGTCAGAAGGGAACTGAAATTGACAGAATATCTACAGAAATAGGGCGTGGTGGCTCAGCGGGTAGGACGCCAGGCTTGTCAATCAGAAGATTGCACGTTTGGAGGTTCGAATCCCTAGCCCTGCGTGTGGAGTGAGCTCCCACACTAGCTCCAGCTCTTGCCAACCTAGCAATTTGAAAGCATGCAAATGCAAGTAGATTAATAGGTACCACTTCAGTGGGTAGGTAACAGCGTTCTGCACGCATCATGCAGCCACATGACCGTGGAAGCATCTTTGGACAACGCTGGCTCTTTGGCTAACAAACGGAGATGAGCACTGGCCCCTAGAGTCGGACACGACTGCACAAATTTGCGGGGGGAACCTTTACCTTACCTACAGAAATATGACAAGCAACACAAGAAGAATCAATAATATCTCTAACCAAACTACTGTATGCCAGCAAATCTGGAGAATGACATAGCGGCCAACAGAGTGGAAGAGAACAGTCTACATACCACTACAAAGAAAGGAGCCTTAGCCGAGCATCCAATTTACTGCATAGTATCTTTAATTTCACACTCTAAAAAAATGCTTCCCATCTCCCACCAAAAAAATACACCCCCCCAAAAAAAAACCCTCCAATGGCAGCAGTTGGAAGAGTTCAGGATCTTTCTAAGGCTTATTTCATGTGCTTACCCACTCCCTGTTTGTAAACTAAAGATGCTGTATAATTTTGCTAGGTTCACATTTTTAAGTGAACTACCTTAATTTATACTTCAAGAACAGTTATGCAAATCAGAACATAATTATCCATTGAAGTCTGCACTTCCCTAGATTTTCCAGTGAAGTTCTTAGATAAAAAGAGTTGCACAAACGTGTCAATAATAGAAATAATTTTATTTAAAAAAAATAAACATAACACTGCATACAAAAGTAAATGGACATTTTATAGCATTTGTGTTTTTCGGTTCTTGAATTAGAGATATTTGACAGCATGTACATGACTGAGTACATGCAAAAAGGAAACAGTGCAAGTGTAAACTGAGATGTTCATCCATATTATAAACATTTACTATATTATTCTATCAATTCCTTTTTTTTCCCCAGTGCCTTCAAATCAGTATTTAACTCCTGGCAATTGCCTGGACTAGTCCTTGTAGATTTCTTGGTAAGATTTTTCAGAAATGGTTTGCCATTGCCTCCAACCTAGGGCTTAGAGAGAGTGACTGGCCTAAGGTCCCCCAGCTGACTTTGTGTCTAAGACAGGACTAGAACTCATGGTCTCCCAGTTTCTAGCCTGATGCCTTAACCACTATACCAAACTGTCAATGCATATACAGGTATATATACCGTATGAATATTCGAATAAAGTATGGTCTGTGATTGGAGCAAATGTGCAATTAATAACAGACAACAACAATGTCAACTAACAAATTAGGAATTTCTATCATATCTTGAAAGATTTTTATTATTTATTTATTTATTAATCAAATTTATCACCACCCATCTCTACCACGGTAGACTCTGGGCAGTTTACAACAAATGTTAAAATTAAGGTTAAAAATCAATAATCATTAAAATACAATAAACAGTACAATAAATAAGAATATAAAAATCCAGAGGATGGTAGGATCTTAAAAGGAGGTCATTATTAAACTAACCACCCCCAGGAGGAACTATCTCTACCTTTGTCCCACGCCAGGCGGCAGAACCAGGTTTTTAGGGACTTCCTAAAGGCCAAGAGGGAAGACGCCTGCCTCACCTCTGGGGGCAAGATGTTCCACAGGGTGGGCGCTATCGAAGAGAAGGCACGCCTCCTGGACCCCGCTAGATGGAATTCCTTTGTTGACGGGGTCCGCAGAATGCCCTCCCTGCATGACCGGGTGGGGCGGGAAGATGCAATTGGGATGAGACGGTCCCTCAGATAGCCTGGCCCCATGCCATGTAGGGCTTTAAAGGTGATAACCAACACCTTGGATTGGACCCGGAAGCAAACTGGTACTCAATGCAGCTCGCGGAGCAGTGGTGTTACATGTGCTGATCTTCTCGCACCCATAACCACTCGAGCGGCTGCATTTTGGACCAGCTGAAGCTTCCGGATACTCTTCATGGTAGCCCCATGTAGAGCGCATTGCAATAATCTATATGAGAGATGACAAGGGCATATGTGACTATTCGGAGGGCCTCTCGATCCAGGAAGGGGTGCAACTGGCGCACAAGCCAAAGCTGTGCAAAGGCCCTCCTGGCCACGACTGCCACCTGCTTTTCAAGCAGGAGTCATGAGTCCAGGAGGACCCCCAAGCTCCGGACTGAGTCTGAACGGGGTAGTGCCACCCCATCCAGAATTAAAGATGATAACTTCCTGGAGGCCGAGGGGCCATCAATCCATAGCCACTCCATCTTACCAGGGTTCAGTTGAAGCCTGTTGTTCCCCATCCAGGCCCCTACAGCCCCTAGGCACTGAGATAGGGTGTCCACTGCAACACTTACTTCACCCGGGATGGAGATATACAATTGAGTATCATCAGCATATTGGTGATACCTCATCCCGTGATGACGGATGATCTCACCCAGCGGCTTCATGTAGATGTTAAATAGGAGAGGAGAGAGAACCGAACCCTGCGGCACCCCACAAAGAAGGGCCTGTGGGTTGGATCTCTCCTCTCCTATTACCACCGATTGCGAGCGACCCTGGAGGAAGGAGGTAAACCAGCGCAAAACTACACTGCCCACCCCCAACTCCCTGAGTCGCTCCAAAAGGATACCGTGGTTGACGGTATCGAAAGCCGCTGAGAGGTCCAAGAGAGCGAGAATGGATGCACTCCCTCCATCCCGCTCCCACCAGAGATCATCCATAAGTGCGACCAATGCAGTCTCTGTCCCATATCCCGGCCTAAAACCTGACTGAAAGGGGTCTAGATAATCCGTTTCATCCAGAATCCTCTGGAGTTGCAACGCCACCACCTTCTCAACCACCTTTCCCAAAAAGGGAAGGTGGGAGACAGGACGAAAATTGTTCAAAACAGTGGGGTCCAGGGAATGTTTCTTGAGGAGGGGGTGCACCAGCATCTCCTTAAAGACTGCTGGAAACACCCCCTCCGCTAAGGATGCATTAATCATCCCCTGGACCCAGCCACATGTAACCTCCTGAGCTGATTTCACCATCCAGGAGGGACATGAGTCAAGATGGCACGTGGTGGCGTTTACAATCCGGAGGATCCTGTCTACTTCATCAGGCCCAACAGGATCAAACCATTCCCAGATAACAGGGTAAGTATGAACCTCTGGCATCTCTCCAGATTGTGCTTCACACTTAGAGTTAAATTTGGAATGAATCTGAGCGATTTTGTCCTGCAGATGCTCAGCAAATTCTTCCGATCGGCCCTGTAGATGGATCACCATATCTTCGTGACCCAAAAGAGATCTAGTAATCTTAAATAGGGCCGTCGGGCGGCAATCTGCAGACACAATAAGAGCGGAGAAATATTCACGTTTCGCCGCTCTTACCACCACAAGGTAGGACCTAATAGCGGCTCTAGATTGTGTCTGGTCAGATTCAGTCCTCGTCTTCCTCCAGCGGTGCTCTAGACGTCTCTTAACACTCTTCAAAACCCTCAACTCCTCTGTGAACCACGGGGAGTGACGGGTCGAACGAGGCAAGAGAGGCCGCATAGGCGCGATCCTGTCCAGGGCCCCGGCAGAGCAAGCACTAAGCTCCACCTTTCACCCCCAAGCTGACAGATCTTCTGAATGTCTGAACTCTGTTCTAGAATAGTATCTTCATTGTTACATCTCTTATGAACAGGATGACTGGGCTGATCTGAAAGGGTAACCTTTGCTGAACTGGCATACAATAACTCCATCCATCACAGCACTGGTTTTTCACCATTTCACGTTATCTATGGCCATGACTTCCCACCGTTCCCTGAGCTGTCTAAAACTGCTGATCCTCCTCTATCATCTGATACCTGGATCACTAACATCTGAAAAAACTGGCCCATTATCCTACAAACCCTTCGGGATGCCCAAGCCTCCTACAAGTCCTTCGTTGACCACAAATGTGCTCCCAAGTGGAAACTCACTGTTGGCCAACAGGTCTATCTTTCTACCAAACATCTCAAATCTATGCAACCTTCAAAGAAATTGGCACCTAAATTGATTGGTCCTTTTCCTATTGTCAAAGTCATTAACCCTGTCACCATGAAATTACAATTGCCTAAAAACATGCAACATATTCATCCTGTCTTCCACTGCAGTTTACTCAAACCGTTCCAACCATCCCAAACCTGACATCCAGTCTTCTCCTCCTCAATGGTGATCAACATTTTGAATTTCACCCTATTCTGGAGTCTCGTAAATTCCGTGGCCACCTTCAATACCTCGTTTGTTGGAAACATTTTCCCAAGAGTGACTCTGAATGGCTTTTCAGCCACCATGTTTGTGCTCCTGCTCTTACCTGTGCTTTTCATAATCAGTACTCTGATAAACCTAAATGACTTTATTCTTTGTTTCTCTTTTAGGTTTTGTCATGCTCTGACCCTTCTCGCTGTGCCTTTTTTTCAGGGAGGCAGGATGTCAGTCTCCCTCCACTTTAGCTCCGTTCGCCTGTCATAGTTTCATACGTACACGTGTCAAGCATTGTAAGAACTTGACCCGTGTTTCCTTTTGTGCCAAAAGCCTTGCAGCTTGCAACGAGCTGCTTGCCTTGACATTCCTGCCTTGGCTGTTTTCTGATAAGACACATGGACAGTTAATGAGCGTTCTGACGGGAGGGGGTTGAACTGGAGTGGGAACTAGCTTATTTTTAATTAGATAGTAAATGATGTCAGGGGGATGTTCTTATTATCAAATTATGTGTGCCAATTTGGGCATTCGAAGCTTTGCCTTTGCCTCATGTATTCTGATCCTTAATAAATGAATCTTTTTAGCATGAACTGACTGAAAGGTTCCTTGGTTTTGCGATCCTGACACTCACACTTATTGAGGACTGCCTTCAATCTTCAGCACAAAGGAAAACGGAGAAAAAGAAACCAAAAAATAGATTAATTTTGCAGGGGAAAAACAGGGTTACTGACCATGCTTTAGGACTGTTGTGTATCCACCAATAGATTATACCATCAGAACATGACCCTGAAAGGAAAAATTCCCTACACCTGATCTAAAGGGAAACAAAACCAATCTCACATATTGTTGTGACATAAATAGGTTCCATAAACTACTTTTAAATTTATGTATTCAGAAATTCAGTGATAGCTTGCCATCTTGAAAGGAGAAATATCTGCTAAATATATTTTAATATATTTAAAGTAAGTTATCCCAGCATATGCTTGCTCTTAAAATAAATTCCCCAATTGCCAGTTTTCAAAGAATGACTTCTGCACAAACACATTCTGCACAGCAAATGCATTCATAACTCTACATTCTTGTAGAGAGCCAGTTTGGTCTAGTGGTAAAGGCAGTGGGCTAGAAACCAGGAGACTGAGAGTTCTAGTCCTGCCTTAGGCATATAAGCCGGCTGGGTGACCTTGGGCCAGTCCCTGTCTCTCAACCCTATGAAGGAGCCAATAGCAAACCAGGAGACTGAGAGTTCTAGCCCCGCCTGAGGCAGGAAAGCCGGCTGGGTGACCTTGGGCCAGTCACTCTCTCTCAGCCGAACTCACCTCACAGGGTTGTTGTTGTGGGGAAAAGAAGAGGAGGAAGGAGTATTAGGTAAGTTCGCCACCTTAAGTTATTTATAAAAATAATAAAGGCGGGATAGAAACTAAATAAAATAAAATAAAATAAATAAATACTTGTGCCATTGAAGCCAGTGAAAAATTAATGAGACTCACCAGTGGCAGCTTATTAGCACTGTGTTGCACTGCATTAGGTAATTCATGAATAGCAACAAAAGAAAAGTATGGTTATACTGGACCCTATTGTACTGGACAATTTTCGTCCAGTCTTCCACCTTCCCTTTTTTGGGGAACGTGGTTGAGAAGGTGGTGGCATTGCAGCTCCAGAGGGTTCTGGATGAAATGGATTATCTAGACCCCTTTCAGCCAAGTTTCAGGCCCAGATATGGGAAAGAAACGGCATTGGTTGCACTTGTGGATGATCTCTGGCGGGAGCGGGATAGGGGCAGTGCATCCATCCTTGCTCTTCTTGACCTCTCAGCAGCTTTCAATAACATTGAATATGGTATCCTTTTGGGTCACCTCAGGGAGTTGGGGGTGGGCAGGGTGGTTTTGCGTTGGTTCACCTCCTTCTTCCAGGGACGGTCCCAATCAGTGGTGATAGGGAGTGAGAGATCCAACCGTCAACCCCTCCTTTTTGGGGTGCCACAGGGTTCAGTTCTCTCTCCACTCCTTTTCAACGTCTACATGAAAACACTGGGTGAGATCATCCATAACCATGGGATGAGGTATCATCAATATGCTGATGACACTCAATTATACATTTCTGTCCCTGTTGAGGTAAGTGATGCTGTGACTGCCCTCTCTCAGTGCCTGGAGGATGTAGGGGCCTGTATGGGGACCAATAGGCTTCAGCTAAACTCTGGTAAGATGGAGTGGCTGTGGGTTAATGGCTTTTCCATATCTGGGATATTATCGTCTTTAGTTCTGGATGGGATTGCACTGCCCCAGACAGATCTGGTGCGGAATATGGGGGTCCTCCTGGACTCATGACTCCTGCTTTAAGAACAGGTGGCAGTCATGGCCAGAAGGGCCTTTGCACAACTTCGTGTTGTGCGCCAGTTATGCCCTTTCCTGGATCGGGAGGCCCTTTGAACAGTCACTCATGCCCTTGTTATCTGCCATATAGATTATTGCAATGCGCTCTACATGGGGCTACCCTTGAAGAGTATATGGAAGCTACAGCTTGTCCAGAATGCAGCCGCGCAAGCTATTGTTGGTGCCCCGAGATCGGCACACATAACACCTCTATTGTGCAAGCTGCATTGGGTACTAGTTTGCTTCTGGGTCCAATTCAAGGTGTTGGTTATCACTTTTAAAGCCCTACATGGCATGGGGCCAGGTTACTTGAGGCACTGCCTCATCCCCAATACATCAACCTGTTGCACCTTATCGTGCAGAGAGGGCATGTTGCGGACCCTGTCTGTAAGAGAATTCCATTTGACGGGGTCCAGGAGGCAGGCCTTCTCTGCAGTAGTTCCCGCCCTTTGGAACATTCTGCCCCCAGAGGTGAGGTTAGCCCCATTGCTCCTGACCTTCCGGAGGAACCTGAAACCTTGGCTCTGCCACCTTGCTTGGGGCCGGGAAGGGAATAGTCACTCATGGGGATGGCTAGTGCCTTAGAATGCTCCTCACATACATGGACTGTATTAGATCTTTCTGCCACTTGGATTTTATTCTTATTTTATAACCATTTAATAACTGTGTTTATATTTTACGTATTGTACTTGTATTTTATGATTATTGTTTCAACAGATCATTTTATTGTAAATCACCCAGAGTCCCTCCTATGGAGGGAGACAGGCAGTGATAAATTGTGATAATAAATAAATAAATAAATAAATAAATAAATAAATAAATAAAACTATTTTTAGAGTACTGTGTAAACAATATCATGTGATTCCACAGCATTATCTTATATTAGCAATGTTTGCCCCTTATTGGTCTCCATCAGAGACCTGATCTGTAACTTCCAAGATTTCTCATTTTCTAGAGATTCGTTCACATTCAGCAGCATCTGGAATGGCATAATCTGGTTGCTTATTGTTTCTCTAGTTCTCAAGATACAGTTCACTGAACTATACAGTTCACTTACCCACTCCAATAATGGAAGGGACCTTGAAATTTAAGGAAAATGAATTGATACTATATGAAGGACCAGCTCATATGTTGCCACTGGGGCATGAATACTCATTATCTAAGGATAATTATCTAAGGATACATTTTAAGAGACATTGATTGATACTATAAGATCAATGGAATAAATAAGATAGTTGGTTCTTTTACTATGTAAATATCACCAGTTGCTAGAAATAGCACACAGTATATTTCTTGGGGCTCCTCTTAATAAATATTAATCCTGTTAGCAAGCTACACTGATAATGTTTCACTTCAAGGCCAACTTTAAGTTAAGGGAAACTACGCATAAAACAGAAGTCTTTTGTAGATTGAAAATCTTATGTAAACAAAGCAATACTTTCCATGCAGAAATGTTCTGCATTTTTCTGTCCCTCCTCTCTCAATTTGTTGAAAAATAAATATTTTGAATGATTCCATAGTTTTAGGGATTCCAATGGTATATAAATCATTTAAATATTTAGGCATCACTATTACTAAAAATATTAATAAAATCTTTATAAATGATTACGTAACAACATGGAAGAAATTAAGCAAAGAAATGAAAAATTCGGCTCCAAAACATTTCAATATTTTAGGGTGAGTTGCAGTGGTAAAAATGAAAATTCTTTCACAGTTTAAATTTTTATTTCAGTGCCTCTCAGTGGTAATTCCAGAACAGGCTTTAAGATATTGGGAAATAAATAAATAGAAAGCTTCTGCTTTCATGCATAAAAACTGAGCATCAATAAAAGGATTTTATATAGACCTCAGAAACAGGGAAATTGGGCTGGGGTATGTCCAATTTGTTAGTATATGATCAAGTGGCACAGTTAGGACATATGATTCCATTTACTATGGAAGACTCTTCTAAACAATAGATTCAAATTGAAAGGATGTTAGAGACAGATAAGTTTATAAATCAATGGCTTTTTCACCCAAAATATTTTTTTCTAGAATAAAACAGATTGAAAATGTTTTTACTAAAATAATGCTTCAAATTTGGAACAGTAAATTCACAGTTTTGATAAAGATTACTTCCCCTCTAACTCCTCTAACAACATATATTGATCAGGATAATTATTATGGTTTGGCTAAAATGAAATATTTGAGAGAATATAATCTTTATAGACTAAAAGATTTTTACAATAATAGGGAACCTTTCAATAAAGATCAGATTGAGCAACGAATAGGTGATAAACTGCCATGGCTCTTTGGGTATCAACTCTGATCTCTTTGGGGCATAGAAATATTAGAACTTCAGCAACACGGCCCTATACCAATTTTGAGAATTTAATACTTCATTATTTAGAACAAACAAAAGGAATAATTTCAAATTTTTATAGGTTCATACTGGAATCAGAAATAGGAGATTCACCATGTGGATGATGGAAAGTTATGGAAACTGGGTGGATTTACTTCACCTTCAATGCAAGAACTGCAGTAGATTGTACGTCGTTAGCATTTGACTCTGGTTAGATTGGCACATACAGGTAGTCCTTGACTTACGACCACAGTTGGGACTGGAACTTGGTTCACTAAGTGATTTGTTCATTAAGTGAGGCATCATGTGACCATGCCCAATTTTACAACCATTTTTGCCACAGTTGTTAAGCAAATCATCTGGTTGTTAAGTGAATCCAGCTTCCCCCATTGATTTTGCTTGTCTGAAGTTGGCTGCGAAAGTCACAAATGGTGATCCTGGGATGCTGCAACCATCGCAAATGCATTCTGGTTGCCAAATGCCCAAATTTTGATCATGTGACCCTGAGACGCTGCAATGGTCATAAGTGCAAGGACTGCTCATAAGTCAGTTTTTTCAGTGCCGTTGTAACTTTGAACAGTCACTAATGAATGGTTATAAGTCAAGGACAACCTGTATATATCAAAATTATTCTTCCAAACAAAAAGGGACACTTTTTTCATTTGTGGTGGTCATGCGATAAAGTTATACCCTTTTGGCATAAAGTATTTGGGGAGATAAGTACTATCACTAATCAAAGAATTGAATGCTCTCCAGAGCTAGGGTTAATGCATTTATTTACAGGACCAAACCATAAGCTGAAAAATAAAGAATTTATTATTTATTTAATCTTAGCAGCCAAAGTATTAATTTTGCAACATTCGAAAACTCTAGATAACATAACAACTGAGATGTGGATTGAGTTGTGGATTAACTAGGCCTCTTCAATTGCTACATTAGAAAAAATCTAAGGCAAAGTTAAATTAATGAGACATCAGAGGCAGGAACCACAATTTTATCAAATTTGAATGGATTTTATGGTTTATCTCAATAGCAACAGACTATAATCTGGTATACTTTATATATATGGCAAATTTTCATATGTACAGTATCTGTCTCTTTATTCTCATTGCAGTAGATCTCTTTTGCATTTTTTGTATTTTTTTTGTATTTTTTATTTTTCCCCTTCCTTCCTTCCTTCCTTCCTTCCTTCCTTCCTTCCTTCCTTCCTTCCTTCCTTCCTTCCTTCCTTCCTTCCTTCCTTCCCTTTTCTCTATATGTATTTTGGATTTATGTTAATGTAGTTACCTGATATTGTTTGATGGATGGATGGATGGATGGATGGATGGATGGATGGATGGATGATTGACTAGATGGGTGAAAGAAATCATTTTACACTATGACAAATATTGTATATATGATGTTTCAAAATATAGAATAGAAATGTAATGTGGCACAAGCAGAAGCAAGGTGGAAGTTTTGGTATTGTTGTTGTTTATTCGTTCAGTCGCTTCCGACTCTTCATGATTTTATGGACCAGACCATGCCAGAGCTTCCTGTTGGCCATCACCACCCCGAGCTCCCCCATGGACGAGTCCGTCACCTCCAGAATATCATCCATCCATCTTGCCCTTGGTCAGCCCCTCTTATTTTGCCTTCCACTTTCCCTAGCATCAGCATCTTCTCCAGGTCTTCTCATTATGTGGCCAAAGTACTTCAGTTTTGCCTTTACTATCATTCCCTCAAGTGAGCAGTCTGGCTTTACTTCCTGGAGTGTGGACTGGTTTGATCTTCTTGCAGTCCAAGGCACTCTCAGAATTTTCCTCCAACACCACAGTTCAAAAGCATCTATCTTCCTTCACTCAGCCTTCCTTATGGTCCAGCTCTCGCAGCCATAGGTTACTATGGGGAATATCATTGCTTTAACTATGCGGACCTTTGTTGTCAGTGTGATGTCTCTGCTCTTAATTATTTTATCGACATTTGTCATTGCTCTCCTCCCAAGAAGTAGACATCTCCTGATTTCCTGGCTGCAGTCAGCATCTGCAGTAATCTTTGCACCTAGAAATACAAATTCTGTCACTACCTCCATGTTTTCTCCCTCTATTTCCCAGTTATCAATCAAGCTGGTTGCCATAATCTTGGTGTTTTTTTTTGAGGTTTAACTGCAACCCAGCTTTTGCACTTTCTTCTTTCACCTTCGTCATAAGGCTCCTCAGCTCCTCCTAGCTTTCAGCCATCAAAGTGGTATCATCGGCATATCTGAGATAGTTAATGTTTCTTCCAGCAATTTTAAGTCCAGCCTTGGATTCATCAAGCCCAGCACATCACATGATGTGTTCTGCATACAAATTGAATAGGTAGGGTGAGAGTATACAACCCTGTCATACTCCTTTCCCAATCTTGAACCAGTCTGTTGTTCTGAAACTCCCTGGCTTTCTCCATTATCCAGCGGATATTGGCAATTTGGTCTCTAGTTCCTCTGCTGTTTCTAAACCCAGCTTGTACATCTGGCAATTCTTGCTCCATGAACTGCTGGAGTCTACCTTGCAGGATCTTTTTTTTTTTTTTTGGTGTAGCCAATTTTAAATATTATTTTGACATCCCAATTAATAAAATTAATTCATAATGTTATGAATTCACATAGTATCTAATGGGTAAAACTGAATTAGGACAATACCATTTATTTCTAGCTATTAATGTCCCTCAACATTTTTAATGAAATTGGGGGATTCATGGAGCAATCTTTGAGAATTAATTTTGCACTTGATCTACTTCAGTGCAGTCTATGAAATTAATTCAGTTTCTGTTGATATCCATTAGATTAATTATTACAAAATAGTAGAAGAGGACAGTATATATTTCTAAAGTGGTACTTAAAAGTGTGTCAAATGGTAATTGCTGAAAAATTAACACAATAGCAATGACCTTTGAAGGAGCCTAGAATTAAGAATAGCTTTATTCAAAACTGTCCACTATTTCTTAGCCTAGCTATTTCTTTTTCTTAAGAGTAATAGTTTTCTTTTTTTATATATTAATTTGTGTGTGTGTATAGGTGTGTATATTCAGACACACACATAGGCACAGATCTTCATCTATATCCTTGTAATAAAAAATAGATTTTGTTTATATAATGAACACACAAAGCAGTGACTGTAAAGTGTCTTATTGTTCACATTGAGTCCAGGTTAAATGTCTTAGTCAAAAAATGTATGTGAAGTCCTAGGATAATCAGCTCTCTTATGAAGGTAAGTTGTTCCAGTCTATGAGTTCATTATCAGGTTACCAGCATCAGAGCCTGCTCTTCAGAGCCAAGACTGATGAAGAGAATCATGGCCCAGTCAATAAAGATCTCTGCAGACCTCAGAAAAATGGTCGTCATGGCTCATGAAGCTCAAAAGGACTATAAAAACATTGCCAAAAAGTCTGCTTTCCATCAGTCCATGGTCAGGTAGATAGTGCACCAATGGGAAATGCAATACCATTGTCAATCTTACCAGGAGTAGTCTTCCAACAAATATCACCCCAAGTGCATGGGGTACAATTCTCTAGGAGGTTGCAAGTGTAGGGGTTCTGAAATGCTAGTAACAGAAAATCCCACGCAGCATTTATCTAGATTTAGCAGAGTGGAAGTGTCCAGCAGCTTGTACAAAGGCTTAATTAAGTTCAGAGTAAAATAAACACTCTCCACACATTAGTTGGTGTAAAATAGTAATAAAGATAGCTTACATTTATTGTAGATCTCGATACAAAGCAGTTTCATTGTAGAAACGGTCCTGTGCATGTGAGCAAGAAGTTCTGATGAAGCCTACATGCTTCTAAATGTAGACAACCTGAATGGAAGTAAGAAAAGCCACAAGGAGGAGAGATGATTCCCTCCTGCCTTGTGCAGGCCCATGGAGAAAAAAGAAAAAGGAAACAGGAAACCAGGATTCAAGCCCCTCCCACACAAAGCAGCAAAGCTAGGTTGCAGCAGAGCTGCCCCTCCCTTGTGTTCGTGTGAGACAGATTTGGATGAAACCCCATATTTCCAACAGCAAGTAACCCTAAGGTAACAGCATCATTTCTATATACCACTTTTGTACTATATGCTATCAGTGATCTTAAGTTCACCATAAAGAAAATATAGACAAGAGTGCTGTGCACATGGGAGGATATGAAGGAGAAAAAAAAACCCCACTACTCTCCAGGGAATATATTGCTACCCATCTCAGATTTACGAAAGACAACCTGAATGATCTAGCAGGTTATTGGAACAATGTTCCGTGGACATATGAGATGAAGGTGGAACTTTTTGGCTTGATAAATAGTATATGTGAATAAATCAAAACACTGCATTCCAACAAAAGAAATTCATCTGAATCATGAAGCATGGTAATTGAAATATCATGGTTTGGACTTGCTTTGCTTTTCAAAAGAAAGAAAAGAGAAAGAGAAAGAGGACCTCAGTTTTGCATAAATGAACATAATAAGCCATTTCTAATTTTTAATAAGTTAAAGACAAAAACATGTCCAAAGTCTCAGAGAAGAAAATTGTCAAGCTTCTTTTGCTGGAGAGGGGGAAAAAGATAACCTGATTTTACCTTTCTGAAAAACATTTCATGTTAATCCACATATGATATTTTTGTGTGACTTCTTTTCCAATTTATATAGATATACATTATGTACGGTCTTTTATATGCTTTTATATGTTTTAATTGTTAACTTTGTGTAAACCACCCAGAGTCCCCTCTGTGGGGGGAGATGGGCGGTGATATAAGTATGATAAATAAATAAATAAATAAGTAAGTAAGTAAGTAAGTAAGTAAGTAAGTAAGTAAGTAATTCATTGCTAATCCCTATTTATAGGGATGACAATGATAAAGAATAAATTCAAAAAATAGCTTTTTCAAATGTGGTTCTGTCTGCTATTTTGGACAGGTATGAAACTAATTAAAATAAAATAATGTTAGCTGCTTCTCAGGCGATCGCAAACGTTTCTCCCCAAAGAAAGACTTCAGCTCGGATATTGGGTAGTAAACGATTTATTGCTGTACTTGAGTAAGCAAGCGAAAAGGCACGGATGGTTCCCGGGCTCTCGGCTTGGCTTTTTAAACCCTCCCACCAGAGCGCCCGCCCCCTCCCTGCTGAAGGCTTCCCTTTGGTCCTGTTGCAGGCTTCCCTTTGGTCCGCTTCCTGTCAAGGTTGGGTCAGTGTCCTTGAGTTCTTTATCGCCCCTTATCTAGGGGGCGTGGTTGGTGGTTGTCTTTTGTTTCCTTTGTCATTTTCTTATCCCCTTAAATACTGGGTGTGCTCAGGGAATGGCGGGACCCTGGGGGCATGCCAGGGTTCTGACATGCCACCACCCCAAGATCTTCCCCCTCCCCTTTTTCTTCATCTTGCACCTGTGAGTTCCTGTCTGCCGGTGACCTTGATATCTGTAATAAAACCATACTTTGTTAGTGAGAGATTCATCGGGGTTTATCGGGAAATTTTCGGTGAAAGCTCCTGATTAGGTCTGGTGCCTGTATGTGCTCAGCTGCTACCCATTCTCTGAAGCCTACTGGTAAATGCGACCACTTAACCAGGTATTGTAATCGCCCCCTGTGTTTTCATGAGTCACAGACTTCCTCTATTTCGAAGTGTGGTTCCCCGTTCACTACTGTTGGTGCTGGTTCCGGGGCTTCTGGGTGCCATTGCCCTGATGGGTGGTACTGTTTTAGGAGACTTATATGAAATACTGGGTGGACTTTTCTCAGTGCCTTTGGCAGTTGTAGCCGTGCTGTCACTGGGTTGATGACTTTTACTATTATGAATGGTCCAATGAATTTTGGGGCAAGTTTGTGGGACGGCTGTACAGACCGTAGGTTCTTGGTAGCCAAATATACTTTGTCCCCTTCTTTTAGTTCCCATTCTGCTGCACGTTTCTTATCTGCGTATTTTTTGTAGGTGGCCTTCGCTTCCCGTAGTGTCTGTAGCAATATTGGCCAATTGCTCGTTAGTTTGTTTACCCATTCATCCGCCTTCAGGGGTGCGTGTGCGTCCCTCCTTTGGATCATGTCTATTTCTGGGAGTGCTGCAAAGTCTTGTCCCGTGGCTATTTTAAACGGTGTGAAACCTGTGCTGTGGTGTACTGAGTTGTTATATGCCACTTCTGCGAATGGTAGCAGTTCAGCCCAGTCGTTTTGCTGGTAACTGATGTAACATATCAAATATTGTTCTAATATGGACACTAGTTGTTCTGATGCTCCGTCCGTGCACGGGTGGAATGCGCTGCTCAGTCCTTGTTCGGATCCAATTAGTTTCAGGAATGGTTTCCAGAACTTAGACATGAACGTGCTTCCTCGGTCGCTGATGATTCTTTCCGGCGCACCGTGTAATCTGTATATGTTTTGCGTGAAGAGTTTAGCGAGTTTGGGTGCTGTTGGGATTCCTTTGCAAGTGATGAAGTGGGCTTGCTTCGAAAACAGGTCTGTGATTACCCAAACTGCCGTTTTCCCTTTACTTGGGGGTAGGTCGACTACAAAGTCCATGGCTATTTGCCGCCATGGCTGCGAGGGATCTGCTACTGGTTGCAGGAGTCCTTTGGGTTTTCCTGTATTTCTTTTTGCCGTTGCGCACACCGGGCATGTTTTCACGTAGTCTTTAATGTCCTTACGTAAGGTGGGCCACCAGAATTTGTGCCTGGTGAGGTGTAGGGTTTTTACAAACCCAAAGTGTCCTGCTGCTTTGTGGTCGTGATTTTTCTCAAGTACCCGCTGTCGCATGCTGGCGGGTACATACAGTTTGTTGTTGCTCCACCATCCCCCATTGTTTTCTTGTAGTAGTTCTTTGTTTTCACTCCACCATTTGTCATCTGTTGTTGCTGCCTGTATATCTTTTTCTAGGGGGTTTTGTATCCTGGACCCCTTTTCCTGCTCCCTTGCTACCATTTCCTTCCTGCTTATTCTGCGGTTCTTGGTCTCCCAGTGTGGTTTTGGTCTTGCTGGGGAATAGGGTTTCTGTTATTTCTTCCGTTTTCCCGTCATGTTGTGGCAGTCGTGACAGTGCGTCTGCCAGGTAGTTCTTCCCCCCTGGGAAGTACTTTAAGGTGAAGTTAAAGCGGCTGAAGAATTCGGCCCATCGAAGTTGTTTTGGGTTTAGTCTTCTGGGCGATTTCAGCGCTTCTAGGTTCTTGTGGTCCGTCCACACCTCGAACGGGACCGATGCCCCTTCCAGCAGGTGCCTCCATGTTGCTAGGGCATGACGGATGGCGAATGCTTCTTTTTCCCATACGTGCCAGCGTTTTTCTGTGTCCGTGAATTTCTTGGATATGTATGCGCAGGGTCTTAGTTTGTTGCTCTCGTCTGCCTGCAGTAGGATCTGCACTGTGTTATTTGACGCGTCCGTATGGATGATAAATGGCTTATCTACTTCGGGATGTTTCAGTATAGGTTCTGCTGTGAATAGCGCTTTAAGTTTCTCAAAGGCTTCCTGGCACTCTGGGGTCCACTTTATTTTGGAGCATGGCTGTTTCGTCTGTTTTTGTCTGCCGTTTGTTTTTGTTTTTAACAGGTCCGTTAATGGCAGTGCTATTTGTGCGAAGTTTTTATAAAGTCTCGGCAAATTGGCAAAACCGATGAACGCCTGTAGTTGGCGTCTGGTTCGTGGGGGTTCCCACCCCACAACTGCTTGTACTTTGGCGGGGTCCATTTCAATGCCTTTGCTCGAGATCCTGAACCCTAAGAAGTCCAGTTTCTCTTGGTGAAATTCACATTTTTCTAGTTTGACATATAATTTCACTTCAAGTAATTTCTGGAGGACTGCTTTCACTAGTTGTGTGTGTTCTGCCATGTCTTCCGAGAAAATTAATATGTCGTCTAGGTAGACGATGACCCCTTGGTACAAAAACTCATATAAAACTTCGTTGATTAATTTCATAAAGATTCCCGGCCCTCCAGCAATCCCAAATGGGAGGACTCAGTATTGAAATGAGCCGAGTGGGCAGTTGAATGCGGTCTTCCATTCGTCCCACTCCCAAATTCGGACCCTGTAATATGCCTCCCTCAGGTCCAATTTAGTGAAGATTTTCCCTCTTGCCAGCTGTGCCAGCATGTCCTTCAGTAGGGGTAGGGGGTATTGGTTTGTTACCGAGATGGCATTCAACCCCCTGTAGTCCATGCATAGCCGCAGTGAGCCGTCCTTTTTCTTGCGAAACAGTACGGGAGCCACCAGGGGGGAGTGGATGGGGGGATCCCATCCAGGGGGGATTTTCTTATCCCCTTAAATACTGGGTGTGCTCAGGGAATGGCGGGACCCTGGGGGCATGCCAGGGTTCTGACAAATAATAACAGTACAATCCTAAGCATGGCAATACAGGACAGAATCCAGGTTGTAAGAAAGGCCTGCCTTCCTTCCTTCCTTCCTTCCTTCCTTCCTTCCTTCCTTCCTTCCTTCCTTCCTTCCTTCCTTCCTTCCTTCCTTCCTTCCTTCCCAGCAATAAACAATAATAAAATCTTTAGTTAAAGCAAACAAATCAATAAATAACAAAAAAATATATACATAATACATCTGAACATTCTGCAAGTCCATCAAGACATGTGTTCAGGCCTGGGGGTCCCAGGGGACCAGGGAGATTTTGCGATGGGTCCCTTACTGTGATTAATATAATCACCTCTTGTTTTATGTGTTTTTTATAGTTATTTTTAATTATGACTGTTTTTATATATTTATTGTTTTTAATTAAGTGTTGTATGCTGCTCAGTCACTTTTATGTGAGATGGGTGGCTATATAAATATTACATACATACATACATACACACACACACACACACACACACACACATACATACATACATACATACAATCTGCTGCAAAGTCCTACCTCAAAACTCACAGTGGTGCAGCAGTGACCCTGGCTGTCTGATGGCGAAGTACGGTGGAGTGTATTCTCCAGCAGGTTCTACCAAGCTGTGAAAGTGTCAGACTGTTGGCCAAAGGGTTCTGCCCTTTAGGTCATGGCTAGCTAAGCTGAGGAGGCACACAGGTCACTGACAGCCCAGCCAGCGGGTGACTTAAATTTATGGCTAAAACAACTTGTGAAAACGGGCCTTAGTTCCCCACATCCCAATTGACCACGGCCCTCTCACTATGTACCTACAACTGTCAAAAATTAGTGAGAGATTATAATCTAAACCATCTCATGGAAGAAAAAGCCAAATTGAGGTGCAACAGCCTTGGTTTCTGTGAAACACGACAAAGGTAAGAGTTAGAAGCAACCTGTAAAGATAGAAACACGGTAAGGCTTGGCAAAGGAGATGGCCCATGAACAACGGGAGGAATCAGTTTCATTGTCACCAAGGAATGGTCTTCAAAAATCATATCATGCAATATTTCATCAGCAAGGATCAGATCTCTTCTTATTAAACTAAGTCCCAGCAGCACACTTAAGGTCGTTTGGGTATATGCACAAACAAGTCAGAGTGATGACGATGAAGTGGATAGCTTCTATGAAGATCTCTCAAATGCTCTGTCTCAGAAAATGACATATACAATGGAGATTGGCGACTTCAATGCAAAAATTGGAAAACGAGCCGTAGGGGAAAAATGTATTGGGAAATATGGATCTGGTGAAAGGAACAAAAGAGGTGAAAAGCTTGCGACACTGGCAGAAACCAGCAAACTATAGGTTGGCAACCCCTGGTTTAAGAAGAATATTAAAAGACGATGGACCTAGATCACTCCAAATGCAAAGAAGAATGAAATTGACTACATTCTGATCGATAAAAGAAGATTGCTGAAAGACATCTCTGTAGTGCCTTCATTCAATACAGGCAGTGATCACAGGATGCTAAGGGCAAGACTAATTTTTGATGAAAAGATTGAGAAGAAAATCCTACGATTTGCAAATCAAAAGCGGCTACCAAAATCTCTTGACAAAAATGTCCTGAAGGAAAGCATTTCAAAGATGGATTGGAATTTGGTAGAAAAACATAATGAAGACTATAGCAACTTACTTGAGGGACCATCTCATCCCCATAACATCGACCTGCCCCACTCGGTCATGCAGAGAGGGCATGCTACAGACCCCATCAGCAAAGTGAGGTCCAGGAGGTGAGCCTTCTTTGCAGTAGCACCCACCCTTTGGAATATCTTGCCCCTGGAGCTGAGATGGGATTCTTCAATGAAGTCCTCATTGGGACCAGTGGCAAGCTAGAAATAGGGATCTACAGGAAACCCACACACACAGATCAATATCTGATGTTTGACTCCCACCATCCACTACAGCACAAATTAGGGGTCATCAGGACATTGTCACACAGAACAGAAACCATCCCCACCACCATGGATTCCAAAAAGAATGAAAATCAGCACCTGAGAACAGCTCTGAAGGCCTGTGGTTATCCAAATTGGGCCTTCACTAAATCTAAATCTACCAGACCTAAAATAGCGACAGACAGGGCTGAGACTCAGAGTAAACAGAAGAACCTGGTCATTCCTTACATGGCTGGAGTGTCTGAAAAGATAAAAAGGATATTTGGCAAACACCACATACCTGTATATTTCAAACCCACCAACACACTGAGACAGAGGCTTGTACACCCCAAAGATCAAACTCCAAAACACAAGAAAAGCAATGTAGTTTATGCAATCCAGTGCATTGAGGAGTGCTCTGAGCTCTACATTGGAGAAACCAAACAACCTTTGTACAGGAGGATGGCCCGACACAGGAGGAGCAACACCACAGGACCAGAGTCAGCAGTTTACCTTCATCTAAAGGAAAAAGGACACTCATTTGAGGACATTAATGTTCACATTTTAGACAGAGAAGATAGGTGGTTTGAGAGAGGGGTCAAGGAATCCATTTATGCCAACTTGGAAAATCCTTCCTTGAATAGAGGTGGGGGCCTCAGGCACAATATTTCCCCTATTTTCCTTCCTGCTTTGTCTTCTGTGCCTAGGAAGATTAAGACCATTTCGCAAGCTCAACAGCAGCATGGTAATCTTAACGAACCTCCTTTAGATGATAAACGGACTTAGAAATAAACATCTCAAATAACCATGACCTAGCCCCAGGTGCAAGGTCACACAGCCACCTTAGAAACATATTTAAGGATTCCCTTACTAACTTTGCTCAGAATGAAGAAGGTTGGATGGTGGTCATTGGTCCGCCCCCGGCGACTGATGGACCCAGTGAGGTTTCAGAAGGAGCTGGGGGTTATTCCCGAGGACTTGCTTCACGGTCCAGTGGAGGTCCTGGCCGCGGACTGGAATAAAGCCGTGGCCGGAGCCCTGGACAAGATCGCGCCTATGCGAACACTCCGGCCCTGCTCGACCCGCTGCTCTCCGTGGTTCACGGAAGAGTTAAGGGTTTTGAAGAGGGTTAAGAGACGTCTAGAGCGCCACTGGAGAAAGACGAAGACTGAATCTGACCGAACACAAGCTAGAGCCGCAGTTAAGGCCTACCTTGTGGCGGTAAGAGCGGCGAAACGTGAATATTTCTCCGCTCTTATTGCGTCTGCAGAATGCCGCCCGACGGCCCTTTTGAAGATTACAAGATCACTTTTGGGTCGGGAGCAGGGGGAGACCCACTTACAGGGCCATTCGGAAGAGTTTTCTGAGCATCTGCAGGACAAAATCGCTCAGATTCATTCCAAGTTGGACTCCAAGCATGAGACAAGATCTGGGGAGATGCCAGGGGCTCGTACTTACCACGTTATCTGGGAACAGTTTGATCCTGTTGCGCCTGATGAAGTAGACAGGATCCTCCGGATTGTAAACGCCACCACATGCCAGCTTGACCCATGTCCCTCCTGGCTGGTGAAATCAGCTAGTGAGGTGACATGTGGCTGGGTCCAGGCGATGATTAATTCGTCCTTGAATGAGGGGGTGTTCCCGGCTGCCTTTAAGGAGGCGCTGGTGCACCCCCTCCTCAAGAAACCTTCCCTGGACCCTACAATCCTGGGGAATTTTCGGCCAGTCTCCCACCTTCCCTTTTTAGGAAAGGTGGTTGAGAAGGTGGTGGCATTGCAACTCCAGAGGATTCTGGATGAAACGGATTATCTGGACCCCTTCCAGTCAGGTTTCAGGCCAGGATATGGGACGGAGACCGCATTGGTCGCACTTATGGATGATCTCTGGCGAGAGCGGGATGGAGGGAGTGCGTCCATCCTTGCTCTCTTAGATCTCTCAGCGGCTTTCGATACCGTCGACCACGGTATACTTTTGGGGTGGTTCGAGGAGTTGGGGGCGGGCGGCGTGGTTTTGCGCTGGTTCACCTCCTTTCTCCAGGGCCGTTCCCAGTCGGTGTTGATAGAGGAGGAAAGAGCTGACCCGTGACCCCTGACTTCTGGGGTACCGCAGGGGTCGGTTCTCTCTCCACTCCTATTTAACATCTACATGAAGCCACTGGGCGAGATCATCCGTCACCATGGGATGAGGTATCACCAATATGCTGATGATACCCAGTTATACATCTCCATCCCGGGTGAAGTAAGTGATGCGGTCAATGCCTTATCTCAGTGCCTGGAGGCTGTGGGGGTCTGGATGGGGAACAACAGGCTTCAACTGAACCCTGGTAAGATGGAGTGGCTGTGGATTGATGGCCCCCCTGGATCCGGGAAGTTGTCATGTTTGGTTCTGGGGGGGGGGGTTGCACTACCCCACTCGGATCCAGTGCGGAATCTGGGGGTCCTCCTGGACTCGCGACTCCTGCTTGAAGAGCAGGTGGCAGTCGTGGCCAGGAGGGCCTTTGCACAGCTGCGAGTTGTGCGCCAGTTACGCCCTTTCCTGGATCGGGAGGCCCTCCGAACAGTCACTCACGCCCTTGTCATCTCCCGTATAGACTATTGTAATGCGCTCTACATGGGGCTACCCTTGAAGAGTATCCGGAAGCTTCAGCTGGTGCAGAATGCGGCGGCGCGAGCAGTTATGAGTGCCAGAAGATCGGCACATGTAACACCTCTGCTACGCGAGCTGCATTGGGTGCCAGTTTGCTTCCGGGTCCAATTCAAGGTGTTGGTGATTACCTTTAAAGCCCTACATGGCATAGGACCAGGGTACCTTAGGGACCGTCTCGTCCTGATAACGTCGACCCGCCCCACCCGTACATTCAGGGAGGGCATGCTTCGGACCCCCTCAACAAGACAATTCCATCTAGCGGGGTCCAGGAGGCGTGCCTTCTCTGCGATAGCGCCCGCCTTGTGGAATATTCTGCCCCCGGAGGTGAGACTGGCCCCCTCCCTCCTGGCCTTTCGGAAGGCCCTTAAGACCTGGCTCTGCCACCTGGCCTTGGACGACGGAGATGGTAGTGCCTCCTGGGGTTGGCTGGCCCCATAGCTCTACTATCTATTCTGCGGGTCCAAGCCCATCCTGGATTTTATTTTATTATGTTTTGTTTGTGTTTTTAGATATTTTGTATAGTTTTTAAATTTTTATTTATTGTAACCCGCCCAGAGTCCCTTGCATGGGAGATGGGCGGGGAATAAATTTGAATAATAAATAAATAAATAAATAAATAAATAAATAAATAAATAAAGAAGCTTCTTGGATAAAGAGCGAAATGTTTCCACTGAGAAAATAGAAATCCAGTTGACATGATTCAAGGTACAGACATAATTAGAGGAACTTATATGGTTTGGTTATAATCATGCTGTTGCTGGAAGTGTAACTCAGGAGTTGGAATAGTAAAACATATAGTTTGGTCTTGTCCTATTATTTTTGCATTTTGGGTTGCCATCAACAGGACTGTTAATATGATTCTGAATCAATTGCTGTATATTGAGGATGTATCTGTTTTTCTTGTCTGTATCTCTAATATTTATGATTTATTAAGATATCTATTAAGATATCTAGAATTGTGGATTTTTCAGTTATGGAGGTTAGTCAAAGTGTTATACAACACTAAAAGGAAAAAAATATCCATATGATTTGCAGCATTGGAAAGTTGATAGCTTATTGGTCAACATTTGATTTAATATTTTATGAAAGGAGCAAAGAAAAAAAAGTGATAAACTCAACATCTTTGTAGTTGTTCTATTTATAAGATGATTCCTGTGCTCTTTCCTGTTTCTTTTTATTGAACAACTTATCAATGTTGTGATCTTGCTGATTCTTGAAATATGCATTATGAATATCTACATTTTTATTATTTGCATATAAAAATAAATATACTTTTAAAAATGAATAAAAGAAAAGTAACATTACTATTTCCTGACAGTTGTGGATATCCTTTTTTATTAGTAGTAAAATATTAGAGTAATGGAAGAAAAGAAATTGGAAAATATTTTTTTTAAAAAAGGATTGGAGGATTTTTTTTAACTTAACAGAACTTGCAGCCGTCTTTGAAAATGTTATATATCATTCCAAAAAACCTAAATTTTGCCCTCTATCAAATCAGCCCTGCAATTAAATAGTAAATTTTTGGAACTACATTAAAGATTTTAAAATACTGACTAAAAAATTATGAACATGCTCCAAGGCAGAAAGAATTAGAGTGTCTTGAATCACTTCTAAAGGTTGTGGAAGCAAATTATAAAATTTAATTACAATTAGCCTTTTTCCCCCTCAGGTTTCCTTTCACTGCCAGTAGCCTGAGGAGTGATTCAGAAGATTCCTCCATGCAGCCAACATCTTAATGTTCCAGCTCACTTTCTCAGAGCAGCATTAATGGTTACTCAGTACATAGCTTTCCAAACTGTGTGTCGGAACACATTAGTGTGTCGCAACAAAACCTGGAAGTGCTGATGGCGCGGCAGCGGGTGCAGTGATGGTGGGTGCGGCAGTGGCAGCAGCGGCACGCCATCAGCGCTTCCAAGTTTTAGCACGACACATGAGGCCGCCACCACCGCCATGCATGCTGCCGCCGCCCCGCGCACCACCCCGCCACCGCCATTGGTGTCTTGCCAATGTCAGGACTTTGGAAACCATGGACTTAGAAGATCAGAAAAAGTACAAAATTACTTTAGGAATTCAAAACCTTGTACAGGTGCTTATTCCACATATGATAAGAAAGACAGTCGTATCACATATGACAAGAAAGACAGTTATATCATAGCTGCCTCTTCCCCCTATCATACAGTGTATCTACATAAGCATCTCATGTGATCTAGATTTTTGTTTTAAATATAGATAAAATGTCATGGCTAGGCGAAGAACAATGCTGAGCCTCAGAATTAAGCTCTAGATCTAACTTACACAGAATCTTGCCAAACTAAGCCACACTAAGCAGTTCTCTGGGAAAAAACCCCAGGCACCCTAAGGCAGGTCCATCCTGACTTTCTTGGATGGGCGCCCAAGGTCTTCGATGCTGTGAATGCATTTCTCACCCTGGAAAGCGCCTCCTCCTCCTTCGCCCGCGATCTCCATAACATCAAACTAGCATTGGGGACTTAGGTTCTCCTAGTAAACCGAGTCCCCTGGTTGGGGGAGATGGGCGGTCATATAAATTTAAATAATAAATAATAAATAAATAAAAAACAGGGAGAAACCAACCAGTCTTTGTGATGAAAACTGAAACATTCCAATTTGATATAAAGAACAGCCTTTGATCTTGCACAGGTACCTTACTCTTACCATTTAACTACAAATGGCAAGAAATAAGATTGAGTAGCTCAAATAGAGTCTCATCTACTATCTTTTATTTTGCCTTGCATATCTTCTTCCCCTTTTAGAAACATCCAGCCTTTGGTAATATCCATTTGAAGTTTTCCTTAGATAGCTAATCTATAATTGACCAAAATATAATTGAACAATGATTGATTTACTATTAAGGTTGTGCTTTTAGTATATATTGATATGTGTCAGGAGCTAAGAACTAATTCTTTTGGAAAAAAGTTTCTTTTAATAACAGATTTTGTGCTAAAGATAAACTACGAAAGATTAACACAGGATTTGTTGCTCTAATTTATCTCAAGGGAGCAAGAAATAAATGTAACGAGCAAATCAAGGCTAAATGCATCTCCTACAAAAAATTACTACTGAAGATATGCTAGGTATAAAGATAAAATAAAAATAGCTTATAAAATACACATGATGATCCTCAATACCCACTTTTTCTCTGTCATTTCTCAGACAATACAGCAAATTGTTGCAACATGCTGTCTATTAAAACTAGAAATTTTAAACTAAATCCTTTTATTGTCATAAGATTTTTCTTTGATTATGAAAAATTACTGTCAAATTTCATCTAGAAAGGTTTTGAGTTTCTTCCTACTAAAGAGCCTGAAAAGAAGATGTCATTATTTGAACAGTTGCATTAAGTTTAAAGGATGGATTCCTTAAAACAGCAGTATTGTTTTTTTCAGATTCTCACCGAAGCCTGAACAAAGTCAGGCTGCTTTAACAAATTGCTATTGAGAAGACTGAAGCAATTCTTCCAAATATTTTTCTAAGAGCCCACAATCTAATCTTTATTCATTCAATTTATATACTGCCTCATGTCAGTGACTCCTGACAGTTTACAACAATTAAAATACAACTAAATATCTGCAGCAAAAGTAATTATATAAGTATTAAAATAGCTGCAGTGACTGGAAATCACTAGCAACATCTTGATTAACCATCAAAAGCTGTCCTGAACTTTAACTAACTTCTGGAAGCTATTATAGAAGACTGCAGTCTCATTTCTAGAGAGAACATTTTTCGAAGTGCCACAATCACAACTGAATCTGGGAATCTGTATATGATGTGATAATATAAATATAAATATAAATATAAATGTAAATATAAATATATATTATTATATTATATTATATTATATTATATTATATTATATTATATTATATTATATTATATTATTATATTATTATATTATATTATATTATATTATATTAATTATATTATTATATTTATTATAATATTATATTATATTATTATATTATATTATATTTATAATAATATATATTATTACAGTCCTCCTACACTTTCCACTAACCTGGGGAGAATCTGTTCAGTTTGCTACCATCATCCATCTAGCGCAGCACAAAGGTGCCTCTGGTCAAGAGTTTTCAATTGTGAGGAGTAGAGTGGAGAGGGTGTGTGCTAAATTTACAGACTCTTGGAATATCTGCTGTATTTCATTAAAGAAAGTCAGATGTTTCTTGTGCACATTAAGATTAAAGATTTTAGTGAGATTTGATGACAGTGGAAAAAGGGAAAAGAACTTATTATGACTCCCAAAGACATTAAGTCAGGTCCTACACTTTGAGGCAGACACAAACAATGAAGCTGGAGCAAAATAAGACTAAGGAACAGCTCATATCAATCCAATCAATCAATCAATCAATCAATCAATGATAGATCCTAATTATCATCTGGCTCTACATTTCCCTAGAGGGCCATTTTCTTACTTGATAGGAACAAAAATGAAAATCTATGCCCTTTCCTCTTGGGATGGAAGATAAAAGAACAAACACAACATGGATTTTCTGCTTTGAAAGATACAGGAAAGAGAAATAGACACAGGAAAGAGAAATAAACAACATGGTACCAGCCCAGGATTTCTTCCCTCGCGGAAGTCAGATAAACAACCAAAGATTGACAAACACTTTGCACAAAAAGGACCTGTGAGTAAAACAAACTTCCCTTCTACTTCCAACAAATTTGAAGTATTAGAATGGGATTTGCAAACAGAATTGGAGAAACAACAGCTGTTAGAGCTCTCCCTGTCTGTCAGGGAAGAGTTAGAAGGGAGTTGGGATTCCTCTGTGGGCTCTCATTGTGTATCACTACTGCAAATAAACAGTTCAACCATTAGCCTCAGGGAAACTGAAAATAACTTTAAAGATAAGAAGCAAAACCAGTACAGGGAGAAGCTTCCCTGGGAAAATACAACTGAGTTCACAGCAAAACAATGTCTGCTCACAGCCCAAACTGTTATTTCAATATTTGAGCAGCTGTCAACCATAAAATATGATTTGGAAATGTTGAAAAGAGATATAGAGGCTTACTGTACATTCAAAAGCATGAAACAGGACTCTTTACTACAGCTAAGGAGTATGCAAAAGCTCCAATTAAGTCCCGTAATCCAGGCACGAGCGCTATCAAAGATGTAGTTTCTTTAGGACAACTTCTTCATTGCCAATATGGCCAAATTGATTTACGTGCTTTCAAATGGCTTCCAAGTGCTCCTTATCGCAAGCAGATTCTTTTGACTTTTAAACAACCCATTATTCCACTGATGTTACTTAGGATGAGGGCATACTTAGCTTCATTCCAAATTTCCCCCACCAGAGTTTTTTCGGGAGGAAAAGATTAAACCCTTATTTGTTTCCATGTCATCTATTTTAAATAACCACCTTAAGCCAGCTGCAGAGGTATCCAAAGCTGCTGCCCCCAGCCTTGAGAAAGCAAGGTTTTATCTGTGGGAGACAGTCAGCCTCACCTGATGAAGACTCTTCAGACCCAGCTGAAGAAGGTCTCATTAGTGTTTTTGGCTCCCTACCAAGGAATGAACAGAATAATATTCTATACAAGCTAGAAAAACTGAAGACAACTTCACTAAGCACAATTGCTACAGGTGAGCCACTTATAGACCTTGTATCTCCAGGCGTTGGCACAAATGACTCCCCCTTAGTGGATAATGGAATATCAGCCACTCCATGAATTGATTTGGTCTCTGTGCCTGATGCAGAAGGCTGCAAAAGCAATATTAATATGAGCTCTACTCAAACACCCCCAGAAGACAGGCAATCGGACAGACAACTAGACTGCACCACTGAAGATTTAAACTGGAAAATGTAAACTCATCCCCACAAACTATAGAGATTGCAGATCAGTATTCACAGGACTCTATCTCAATTTCACTAGAGGGCACCCGGACACTCGATATCGGCTGTTTCAGTGCTGCAGTTGGCAGTGCAGGAGTCATGGGATATAATTCCTCCAGTGCTTCCCAGGAAGTGTCTACAGCAACACTTCTGTCTGGCCAAACGGAATGACATTTAATCAATATTACCCCCCTGTCTCTCATTTCCTGGAACATTGCAGGGTGGAAATCCAGGAGTAGAGATCCATCGTTTCTGGCATATATATCCAGCTGACATCATCTTTTTTCAGGACACATGGCACACAGGCGAATTGTTAGTAGACAATCACATTGGAAGCTGTGCCTGGTGCAGGTCATGGGAGGCTTTGCGGGGGGTTAGGTATCTTAACATCTACCTCACTGCAGGCTCAGATAACTAGTTTACAACTAACACAACATGGAGTTTTCCCATCTTCAGGTGGGAAAACTTCCCATTTCTGTTGTTGTTGTTGTTGTTGTTGTTGTTGTTAATTTTATGTTTACACATTCTTATGGTGTCTAGGCTCCAAAAAATCATACACACATACCTAATATTTCCAGGATTGTATGGTTTGAAAAATACAGCTGCTTTAATGTGTTACTGTGTTGTGTTTGTGCTTCCATGCTCTGTTCCAGATATGGTAGAGACAATCTCTGCTCTTGCTTTTGGGCCTGCAGTACAATGTACATCAAACCCATTCACTTGGGAAGCATCTTGATGCTGTAATAGCTTCCACTTGTACTTATTTCATCCATTTCATTCCAGAGGACAGCCTTTAGTGCTAGGAGAATGCTGTGTCTGTCACATCCTGATGAACATTGCTTTGAAGGGTCTAGTGACCTAAAAATATCTGGAAAAAAATCATTTATGAGGCATCAGTGAAAGGGCCTTTTATTGTGTGAAGACATTTTCCCAATGATTGTTAAGTTACTGGAAATGAGTGGATTATTGGAGGTGGGGAAGAACAGCAAAAGAAGACAAGCAAAAGTGAGGTCAAAATGTAAAGATCAATAATAACATGAAAATGGCATTGATCAATAATCTTGTGTAGTTAATCATTAGGTAGCTGATTTAAACTAGAAGTTTTAAATTCATAAACTTACTATTTCAACTCTTCCCTTACTATTATTACTTAGTTCTCTTCTTACTTCAGCCTCCCCTCCACTGAGTTGATTTAAAGAAGAAATGAAACCAGTATGGGATAACGATGTTGAACTAGCATTGGGGACACCCAGGTTCAAATCTATCCTTAGCTATGAAAACTCAGTGGGTAACTTTAAATCAGTCCCTCTTCTCAGCCCAAGAATTGTGATAAAATGATAAAAAGTAACTAGCTTTGTGATCTGGGAGGAAGCATATAAATCAAATAAGGAGACATAATGTATGTACAGTATGTATGTATGTATGTATGTATGTATGTATGTATGTATGTATGTCAATGTATTGGTCCTACAATGGTAACAGCGATCAGAACACATAAAAATCACCTCAAGATGGGTCATATAGCAAGTCTTGATTTCACCTGTCCTCGCTCAAATTACCAAAGATTGAACATGGTTCATATTGTATGCAAGGTATGTGTTCCACACAGAATGTCATTTAGGAGATTACAATACTTCATCTTTGAAGTTTCAAGATAAGTTGAGTTGAGTTAATGTAAGAAGCCAGGCCCAATATAAAGTTGTGAAAAGTAATAGGATAAATTTTGATGATTAAACTAAATTTAAAAAAAAATACCAAAACACCACCAAGCACAACTTCTTGCTTCCCACTGTTATATTTGTACAATATTTTAACATGTCCTTTAACATATTAAAGATAGCAATTGGGTGACCTTGGCTAACCTCAGAAGCTAATGAAGTTCAGCCCTAGCTGGAACTTAGAAGGGGATTACCTGAGACTTCCAAGGCCATGGGCTAGAGAAGTTGAAAAAGAGAACTTTTTCAAAAAGAAATCCTAGAAATTAGCGATGACACACAACTTCTGCAATACTGACTATGGATACAGTCACCAAAAAATGAGACTGACTTTTTTCCTGACCATATAAGCATGGTAATTAATGTGTACATTAATTGACTCTCTAATTATGAGCAACATGGGACACAGTCCTAGGGAGTGCTTCAACCTTGGAAGAAGAAACTCTTATTGACCTTCATTTCCTGCTTTCTTTGCAACTGTTTTCCTGACATTAGAAACTCTAGTGTCAGAAAGATCTCAAAGGGAATATGGGGCTGGACTGAGGAGAAAAATGGGAGATGGTTCGAAGGACCTTACCACTTCCAGCATCTAGTAATAACTTAGGTGACCTTCAGAACTGGTATAAATAATCTGTCCCATTGTACACAACAGGAAGAAAATGTTTTTAAAACAACAAATATTTCTATTAAAATAAAATTAAAATATTTCTATTAGAACAACTCATTTCTATTTGATTGGCCTATAACTTGCAGGCCGCTGTATATGTCAGAGGCTAGAATAGTTTGATCAGTACAGAATCCTTTGCCAACTTATCTGTTGTTTCAGTGGATCTAGGGCAGTGTTTCTCAACTTCAGCAACTTAAAGATGTGTAGACTTCAACTCCCAGAATTCCCCAGCCAGCATGCTGGGAGTTGAAGTCCACACATCTTAAAGTTGCTGAGGTTGAGAAACACTGATGTAGGGCCTTGAAGTCCTGGCTCTTCACTCAAGTAATGGTGAGTGAAGCCTCCTCTGAATTGTGTGGGGGGTTTTTTGTTGTTGTTCCTCCTATCCAGGTTTTTGTTATCTGCCACCTTCTGTTCTTCATTTTTGTCTATTATTGTATTTTTTTCTTGTTTTTAAAGTGAACTTGTGAACCTCCCAGAGTCGCTTTGGGCAGCATATAAATCTAATAAATCATAATAATCATCTACTCCAAACACTACTATGTCTGAATTCCCTTTTATACAGTACATTGATAGAGTTCTTTTTCCTAATATTTAAATATAGGATAATCACACATACTTATAGGATAGTATACCTACCTGTGAGAAAAGATTGTAATGCTTTGTAATGTAATGTTTCATTTCTGTAAATGAATAATAATCAGTAGATTAAATCACCAGGTACCACATCTGGTGAAAATGCATCTACAACCTTCTGCCTGCAGGGTTATAATTTGAAAAAAAAGGAGAAGAAAACAAATAGAAAAGAAGAGAAAGAACAATGAAGACCACCAAACTTTAAAGAGTTATCTTTGCATTTCTTTGGCATTCATTGTTGATGCAGGAATAAAAATGCTTATAAGAAATATTGAACTGTCTTGTTTATTTTATGTGTATGTGTATGCACACATATATGTGTATACACACACGTGTGTGTGTAGGCTCTCTCTCTTTTTTCTTTTTTACTTTCAAGCTCTGTCAGTTGAAATTTTCCATACTAGGATAAACTGTGTCTGCCTTTTCAGTTTGTTTCTTTAAATATGAAGTGGTGTGACATTGCGGTGTCAGTTCTGAAGCTATGCAAGATTATTATCCAATGGACAGAGAAGAAACTGATTAGCATCCAGAAAGAAAACAACATGAAAAGGCTTCAACAGAAAAAGGGATTATAAGTTATCTGTCTGATTGTGCCTCAAATTCTGTACCAAAGCAGGTTGTATTATCTATTAAGTGTTAGAATCAGTCTTTAATAGAGCAGAGGGGAAAAGGGAGAGAAATCATGAAAAGTAAAAAAACTGTTAAAGTTCATACCCTGCAGGAATAATCAAAGACAATTCCTTTATTCATGCTAGAATTGTATATTGTATACAATTCTCAATTATCTACAAAAACAGTTATTCCTTCTTCTCAATGCTAATCTGGCCAACCCTTAATACATACAGTTATTATCTGCAGTTGGTTTAAATGCACCATATTAAGTAAAGAAATATACTGTATTTCAGTACAACTGCATTCACAGTTGTGCATCATATTTGCTATTGTTGTTGTTGTTATTATTACTATTATTATTATTATGAACAATTTATCCAGACAGGATATACAACCAAGACCCAAGGTAAATTGATAAATGTAGCAGACATTACATATGTGAAAACTCAGTAATTCAGGAATGGAACTCTGGAATGTCCCATTCTTCCTCTGATGAAAGTTGTCTAGACCATATTATTGTAGAGACAGTATTCTGAATAAAACGACTGTATTTCAGAGCTGGGCCACCCCAAGAATGCCTCAGAGCATTTCTAGTTCAGATTATTTACTTCCAGATCTAAATCAGATTCCTCACCCCCACAGGAATGGCATAGTCTGGAGGTCATGCAGCACTGTCTGGACTGGAAACAGAATGTACTGAAATTCTCTGACACATTCTATTCCTGAATCAGTCAGTTTTGAACTTTTGTAGTATACTTTGATGACAATGACGACGATGATGATACCTGTTCAATTGTGTCCGATTCTCGACCATTCTATGGACCATCTCTCTGCACATTTTCCAATCCTGTATAGCTTCTTTTAGTTGTTTTATGCTCTGGCTGGTGTCAGCTTTGATGGTGTCTAGCCCCCATGTTTTTTGTATAAAAAAACACTGTGTTCCCTTCTAAAAAACCCCACTAATATACAGTAGATCTGAAACAAGAAAAATAAATAAAATAAAATTCAAATCAAATCTTCATTATGGTATTTGACCAACTTTTGAACATTTCAACAGAGAAATAAGAAAGAGCAATATTAAAATCCAAATTAAAAACTATGAGGTTTAAAATTAATCACATGAATGTTGGGACCTACATAGAATAGTGTAGTATTAATCCACTTGTAAAGTAAAAATTTGTGTTAAGTTTTTACATTGTCTTACATATTTATGTACATTAAAGATAAAAAGGATGTTAAGAAGTAATACAGATATGTGGCTATAGCCTTTATCTAATGTACTTAATAAATCATGTCTTCAATTATTTAGAATGAGAGGGAAAGTATTAGAGGAGAAAAATTGTAATGTTGTATTATTTATCTTTCTTTAGCTTATTTGTGTCTTAATTAAATGGCCTTGCATTTTAAGTGCCAGTAATACAAGTATAGTGACTTTGTGTGCTTTTTGGGTGTCTTTATATAAGATAAAAGGTAAAGGTTCCCCCCGCACATTTGTGCAGTCGTGTCCGACTCTAGGGGCCGGTGCTCATCTCCGTTTGTTAGCCAAAGAGCCAGCGTTGTCCGAAGACGCTTCCACGGTCATGTGGCCGCATGACATGCGCGGAACGCTGTTACCATCCCACCGAAGTGGTACCTATTTACCTACTTGCATTTGCATGCTTTCGAATTGCTAGGTTGGCAAGAGCTGGAGCTAGTGCGGGAGCTCACTCTTATATAAGATACTGAACATAAAATTCCTCTGGGTGACCAGGGGATAACTTCAGTAGGGGTTCCAATAAAGAGTTTCTAAAGTCACTATAGAAGCTGTAATATAACAGGGTGTGGGTCAAAGATTCAAAGGCCCCTGAGGCACATGGGCAGGCTTTCTGCATAGGAGACCTTCCTGTAGCTGCCTTCAAGAACTGCTGATAGAAAAATAGTCAATGGTAGCAATGATCAAGAGTTAAAGATTCTGCTCTAAAATCTGCCTATTCAGGAGCTACGGGGTTCTTTTTTTCAAGCCAGCCCACAGGTTTCCAATATAGGTGACTGGCCTAAATGTTACTGATGATACTGAGAATCCTCACTGGTTGATAGTTTGCTGGATCCTTTCTTTTGCCTTTTTTAAAGATAAGGATCTTTATTTATTTATTTATTTATTTATTTATTTATTTATTTATTTATGTTATTTATACCCCGCCCATCTCGTATTACAATGACTCTGGGCGGTTATATCCACTTCCTATTTTGAAACATTATTTATTTATTTATTTAAAAGACATATATAGCTGGCCATCTTATGTATCATAACCCTGAACAACAATAAAAACATAAAAACAACAATAAAATCTCCCAGCATCCCAAAGGCAACACATCCCCACACATGCACATTCAACTGTACCTGGATCCAGCCTCACTCTACCCCAACACTTCTGGGAAGAACCAGCTATCTGAAACTTCCAGAAGGCTAGGATGATGAGGGCCTACCTGATCTCATGGGGAAGGATGAGATGGTAGCAGTTAAGGGGAGGGACCTGGAGCACACCCACCCTATCAGACCTGGTGGAATAGGCAGATGCCTTCCAGGAGAGGTGATCTCACAAATAATTTGGCCCTGTGCCATTCAGGGATTTAAATATGATAACCAACACCTGGAACTGCATCCAGAAAGAGACTGGCAGCCAGTGCAGGTTATGCAGCAGCAGTGTAATATGGCTGAACCACAAACCATTGTAACTACCTGCACCACTGGATTCTGGACCAGTTGTAATTTCCAGATGGTCCTCAAGAGGAGCCCTATGTAGAGTGTGTTGTGGTAATCCAACTGAGAAGTGAGCAAAGTACAGTACTTCTATCAATGTAAAAAGGGAAGACAAAATTGGTCAGGATGGTTACTTACGAGTTCAGGGAATTAAATCCTCCCTTGAGGCTTTTCAGGTTTCAGCTGCTTAATTAACTTCTGAAATAGGGACTGGGAGCCACTCAGGAAGAAGGGCCTTGCTGAATAAATTGAAGATGTAGAGAGGTTGCTCAATAAAATTGGTAGAAATGAGCCTCCAGGCTTTTACTGAAATGTGGCAGTCCAATCAAGAAGGCTGCATGTTAGAATGCAAGAACTCAAGTTGTATGTCTGAAGGATGCACATGCACAAACCTCTAAAGACAAAATAGACAGTGATACACATTTGCGACTTCAAAAGACGATTGTGGGAAAGAAGTAACTTATTCCACTGGAAAGCCAAATTTGGATCCAGATAGGAATCTCTGAAGGAGTTGGGACAAATCTTTTGACCTTAAACACTTGGAAGTCTGCAGATATAAACCATTCCTTTAGTATGAAAATAAAAGTGGGTTACTATTTTGTACTGTACAAGTTCTCTGAAGGGCCCCAGAAAGGTAAGAATGAAAGATTACATCTAAGTATTTAAACTGCCAATCTCTCTCTCTTTCTCTCTATACATACAGTACATACATACATACATACATACACAACACACACACACACACACACACACACACACATGACCTAACCCAATCTGGGATAAAGATAAGCTCTGTCAGACCACTTTGGAAATAGGCATGGGATTGTTCAAATTACTCCCATTCCCCACCTCGTATCCTGAGACAAGCAAGAGATAAAATACAGTTATTTAGAAGAGTTGAAGAACTGTACAAGAGTTGTTTAATTTCTCTCTTAATCTTGTCCTGGAAACATAATCAAAAGCAGATTTCAAGTCCATTAAGTCTAACATATTTTTGGCCTTTAACCTGTCAGCCACACTAGGTAGACCAGACCAGGAAAACAATTCCACAAGAAGGCTAAAACTACTTTTATTGAGATCGCCTATAACAGAATCTTGCAAGCCTAATTCTGCTTCTCCTCCTTCTTATACTCCAGTGCATCAAGGAGGCATCTGCCTGAGTCACTTCCAAACATTACCTCAGTGTTCTTGGCTTTAAAATGGTTTCAGCCCCTTTTGCCTAGGTAACAAAATTAATGCAATCATTCAATTTTTTCAGTATATTCACTTGGTAGTAATCCCTCAAAGGAGGTGTCAATTCCATACAGAACATTGATTGATGAATAGATATTCCATGTGCAGTATATCAGAAATATGGAGTGTCTGGACTACAAGTGGATTTAAAACTTGAACTGTACTGTTGTTTATGGGACACAGTTTGGGAGATCAAGAGAAGCCAACTTTCCTTTTTGATTGAGGAATGAGCAAGAACACTTATGCTGTGGCCAAAGACTTGGCACTTGTTGGTTTTTTAATAGAAGTATCTGCAGGTAGGAGAAGCATAGTAGCCACATAGTCAGATTGGCACAGGTTAATTCAGTCCCCACCCTTTCCATTATTACCTCTTTTTCATACAGCAAGATTATTTTTGAGCATAGCTAAAAAAAAAAGCTCATAATAAATATTTAATGTTCATAATAATATATGTATAAATATATCATCATCATAAAGGTTCATTTTTGTTTGGCCAATAAAGTATCCTTCCTTTCTTTGGAAAATGAGGAGAAATTGCAGAAAACTTTAAGTTTATAAATTCTAAGTGGGAGAGGCCCAGGATCTTATGCAATTCCTAAAGACTGGGGGGGGGGGATCTTCAAGGTCTCTCTTGACCCACCTCATCCAAAAGTGACAAATTTCAGAGTTAAAGTATTTCACACTGGCAGCCAAAAATTACAAAATATTTCCATGATATCTAATAATTAATAGGATGCTGTTCTCTCTCTCCAATTTCCTGAAAGCTGTCTCCTCCTGTAAAAATGTCACTGGCAGTCAGATATGATAGTACAAAGCTAGATGGGCCAACTAAATTAATAACTTTCTAAATGTAGAAATGTAGAAAGTCAGGAGAGTAATCATTAAAGAAAAATCTAACGGGTACTGTGCTATCCATAAATGGTGAGGCAACTTATATGAGTTCCTAAATGATAACTTTAGCTTGTAAGCAATTAGTTCCTTGGTGAGGTAGTTATTCATATGTTTTCTTGACCCATTTGGAGATCATGGGAACACCTAGCTTGGAGTACGATGACTAGGCAGACTGAGCATCACTTAATGGAAAAGACACTAAACTAACAAGTATCATACCTGATACTATCTATAGTATCTACCCTCAGCCATGGAAGCTCACAGAGTGACTTTGCAACAATCACTCTCTCTTAGTCCAACCCACCTCACAAGGTTGGGGCTGTGGAGTTGTTGTTGTTTTGCTTTATGCTACTGGAACAAAGGCAGGATATAAAACTGATTTTTCTTTTAATGTTCAGGGTGCTTTTTCCCCCTGTGATATGCAAAGTACATAAATCAAAGACAACTAAATAGATGAGATTTTTTTAAGAATCTCATTCAACCATAGCTTTTCTTCAGTCATGGAACAGATAAAACTTTAAGCATATAAGGACAACTCTAGTGGGAATGAATTTGCAAATGAGGATTGAATCTCTCCTGGGAAAGACAGCAGTTTCTTTTCAATTTTATAAATGGTTTCCTATTGTCTTCTAGGAAGTTCTTCAACCTTGCAGTTCAACCTGGATTGAACTGCGAGGTTGGATTTCCAAGATAATCCCCCATCCAAGTACCTGGATTTCCAAGATAATCTCCCATCCAAGTACCAACCAGAGTCATTCTTATTTTCCTTTCTAGATCAGCCTGTGCTTGAAACACTGGTGGCTCAGAAAGTTTAAGCAGAATTTTTACCAAAATGTTGGTTTCAGCTTTAGAATAGAACAGAACAGAACAGAACAGAACAGAACAGAATAGAATAATAACTTTATTGTCATCCCACTATACACTATACACCAAGTGCACAATATAATGAAATTTCGTTGCAGTTGGCTCACAATTTCAATCAAACAATAAAATAGTACTACTAATAATAAAAAACCATAGTTCCTATAAAATATACATTCTTTAGCTCACAATTTCAGTCAAACACTAAAATACTAAATCCATAATTACTATAAAATATACATTCTTTACATATCCAACATTTCACCTAAAATAACTTATTTAAGCATTCAAGAATCCAATAGTCTGGGGGACAAAGCTGTTTCCCAATCTGGCTGTTCTACATCGGATACAGTGGAACCTCTTCCCAGAGGGTAACAAAGAAAACAAACCATGATGAGGTTGGGAGGCGTCACTGATGATCTTTCGCGCTCTGGACAAACAGCGTGCATGTGCTAAATCTTGGATGAGAGGCAGAGATATCCCAATTATCTTTTCTGCTGCCCTTACCACACTCTGCACAGACTTTCTATCTGAGGCACTACAGCTTCCAAACCAGATGGAAATACAATTTGTAAGTACACTCTCTATAGTGCCTCTGTAGAAAGTAAGGAGAATGGAAGATGGGAGATGTACTTTCTTCATCCGATGCAAAAAGTGCAAACGTTGCTGTGCTCGCTTTACCAAAAATGTGGTATTACGGGACCAGGTCAGACTATTCATTAACTGCACCCCCAACAATCTGATGCTACTGACTGACTCCACAGCTATGTTATTGATAAAAAGTGGAGTGTGACTACACCGGTTCTTCCTGAAGTCTATAATAATGTCCTTAGTTTTTTCCACATTTAGAACCAAGATGTTTTTATTGCACCACTCCACCAAACCCTTCACCTCCTCCCTATAAGCCCACTCATCCTCACCCCTGATAAGACCCACTACCATTGTATCGTCCGCATATTTCACAATGGAATTGGTGGTAAACCTGGCGCAACAGTCATGTGTCATCAGGGTGAACAACAATGGGCTCAAGACACAGCCCTGTGGGGAGCCGATGCTCAAGGAGATAGAGCTAGAAGTATTGTATCCAACTCGCACCAACTGAGACCTCTCAGTAAGGAAGTCAAGTAGCCAATTACACAAGGGAGTACTGAAACCTAGAGAACCCATTTTGTCCACCAAATGCTGGGGAACAATCATATTGAACGCTGAGCTGAAATATATAAACAGCAATCACACATAACTGTTCTTCTCCTCAAGATGTACCAGACTCGATTGAAGAACAGAAGAGATAGCATCCTCTATGGAGCGATTCCGCCGATAAGCAAACTGAAGTGGATCAAACGAAGGGGGGAGTCTGGAAACAATATAATCTTTCATCAGTCTCTCAAAACATTTCATCACAATGGGAGTGAGAGCTATCGGGCGATAGTCATTGAAACACGTGATCATAGATTTTTTAGGCACAGGTATAATAGTTGCAGTCTTAAAGCATACCGGGACTACAGTCTGGTGCAAGGAAATATTAAATATGTCTGTAAATACACTGGCCAGCTGTGGTCAAATGCTTTACATTCAATTATTAAGATTTTAAAACAAATATTTTATTTTCCAAAACCAAGATGCATGTCTGTATTTATGTGACACTGGACATATTTCAGAACTAATCTGATAATGTCTACTTTTGATTCTCTCTTGTTAAGTTTTAACAGGAAACATTCATAGTTCAGGGATTGGGGTTTGGATCTCTGCCCTCTAAGTCTGGAATGCAACACATTTTGATTATTTCCCTTATAAGACTAATAATTGCAAGTATAGACATTTTTATACTTAAACAACTGGCTTCCAGATAGCCAACATGGGTCTGGGAACAAAAAGTAATAGTTGTGTACAGTGAAGCCACTTGTACACATCAGTAAAATATACTGTAAGTAATACTTGGAGTTGTGCTCTATAAAAGTCAGTAGATATTTAAGTGATGAAGAGTTATAGGCATTAAAGCAGTAACAATGTGTTTTTCTTTGTTTGTTTTTATGGAAAGCACTTATAACAATTAGAAAAACCATAAAACCATTATGGGACAGAAGGTTAACCACTAGCAAACCAAAGAACAGTAGACACATACTGTTGGATGAGTAAAAGCATCAGCTAGTGCCACTTAAATGAAACAACATGTCTCCATTTGAAGATGCATAGAGTCATTCTTCCCCTCCCCCAAGACCCCAGAATGTTGGAAACAAAAGTAAAATGTCATATATTTCTGTTTTAGACTCAGTCCTGTGACTTCTTATAAGGACAGGCAATTTGTGTTACTATTGATTCATATGAATATATAGCCAAAACTATAGCATATCTTAGTAGTTGGTTTTAGCGCTTACATTCTTTCATCTGATATGAAAATAGTACAGTTTTACAGATACCAGGCAAGAAATACAATTCTACCCATGAATTATGCATTCTTAGATACTGGGACTATTTGTCAACATATTGAGTAAAATAATTTCCTCTAATTCCCTCTGGTTAATCTAGATCTTCTCTGTTTTTCATGCCGTTGATTTGAACAGAAAAGGGCAGAAAAATCCCATACAGCCTACTCAGAGGTAAGCCACACTGATTAAAAGGAGCTTACACCCAGGTAACGTAGATACAGGATTACAATTTAAAGCAGGAAGACGTCAGAAGCAGGAATTACAAAACAAAGCACACTGTTGTCTTTAAGGCAAATGTAGAAAAGTAATCCTTTCTGTTCCTACTGAAATCCTGAGTGATCTTATATTCATTAGATCATTGGCCCTTGATGGTAATAAAGTAATAAAGAAACAGGAAAAAGCTTCCAATTACTAAAACAATCTGTTGCTCCACAAAAAAGTTTGTTGTTGCTATAGGAAAAGTACCAAGGTGAGTTCCAGCTACACTTGTTGAAACCTCTGTAGGGTGTTAAAATACATGCTCACACACAAACAAATGTGAATTGGATAGGGGAGAAAAAGAATGAATGTTCCCTTTCCAGCACTTGGCAGAATTTATTGTCTTTGTGGATGTCCAGAAGGAGGTGCATCTAAGCTAGAGAGTGATCTTAAGCCTTTAGTCAATGGTGTCCATACATATGGAGCAGGGATGTGCAAAATATTCCATGCATTAATTGTTTTGTACTGGGAACAGCTAGCTTTGTGTGGTCTATGTCCAGGGAAATCAGATAAAAGCCCAGGACGTCATGGGCAGTGTGAGGAAGCCAAGGGGAGATAGGAAAAGGGAAGGACTTGAAAGGGAGCCTATTGAATATGCTGCACTAGAAGCCAAGGAGAGGGATGACAGTGAAGGGTGGGGGAAGTAGAAAAAGATGGTGGATGGGCTGGTACACAAGCCATGTGGAAGAGGATGGACAGAGGTGTGAGGTATACTAGCTTTGCCCTACTTGGCCCAGATTTTCCATTTCCTGCATACCCCTTGGAGGCAAATAGAAACTTCTTCTCCCTTATTCCTTTCAGAAGAGCAAAGTAAGTCTATTATGTCTTGTAAAACAGTAACATTCCTTAGGGACAACTAATGATAGGAGTGCTCCTTTCTCTCACAGTGATATTTGGAATCATCATGTGGCCCAAAGCTTATTTTTCTTATCTGGCTCCCAATCTGCATATATAAAATAATTCTGTATTGTTTTCAAAATACAGTATATGTCTGTTGTGTGTTGGATGGTTTACATAAAAGTAACACTTTGGGGCAACTCACATTCTGAGTTGTTCTAAAATGGATGGCTGTCATCTTTTCTATGCTGGAGGTATAATAATTTAAATCAGTGTTTCTCAAACTTGGTAACTTTAAGATGTGTGGGCTTTAACTCCCAGAATTCCCCAACTGGGAACATTAGTGCATATTCTTTGGACTTATTCATTGATACTACTTTTACTATATGTTATAGATCAGTGCTTTCCAAACTGTGTGTCGCGACACTTTAGTGTGTCACGACACAACCCGGAAGTGGTGATGGCGCGTCGCCAGCGGCACGCACGGTGGTGGCGGCAGCAGTGGCGGCTGCGGTGATGGCAGCGGTGCACCATCAGCACTTCCGGGTTTTACCGCAAAACACGAGGCTGCCACTGCTGCCACTGCCGCCATACATGCCGCCGCCGCACCGCCACCGTGCATGCCGCTGCAGCGCGTGCCCCTGTGCCACTGCCGTTGGTGTGTTGCCAACAGCGGGAGTTTGGAAAGCACTGTTATAGATAAATACTATGGTGATCCAGGTTCTTGGAACAAGTTAAGTTTCAAATATATCAATGTGTGGTTAAATTATACTTCCAAAATGTGGAAATTTCTATGTATGAAAAGCTTTGGATATATTATATCTGGACAGCATCAAAAGGTGATTCTCTATTCTTGGAAAGAAGTATAGGTGCTAGATTTTAAAATCAATGTCATCAAATAAAATCTATAGTGTATTTGGAGGACCTGAATGAGGTTTGAGATGACAGGTCCTATGAGCAGCATTCTTTGGTTGGTGTTAGATAATGAATCACGGCATGCAGTTAGATCATGACACAATAGAGATGATAGATAGATAGTTATTTTATAAATATATCCAAAATGAGGAATGACAGTTCAGATTAACTGCAGTGTAACTTCTTAAAATACAAGGAATTATGTGTATCTTTACTGATGATGCATAGAAAGGCCCACCAGATGTTCAGTAAGAAATGAAGGTTGTCCTTCATAAATTTCCCAAACTAAACTGAAATTGAGCCTAAATGCTTCTGAGAGAGAGAGAAATAGAGAGAATGCCAACTATAGCTAAGAGATTAAATGCTGAAAACTATTTAGAGAATATTTTTCCAGCAGTGGCATAACGTGAGTTAATTTATGCTTTTTTGTGGTGGGGAGAGGTTGGAATATGTCATTAAAATATGCACATTAATGTGACAAAGTTATTAAAGCTATAAATTTCATCCATGGTACAGATGATTTTAATAAATTACAGGAATACCATTATTCTGTACTACAAATTTCAGCATTAAACTATTTCACTTTCAAATTTGTCATGAGTATTGATCTAAATTTTTGAATTTATTGTACTAGCAAAAGTGACTGAGAAATCTGCATAAAAACATCCAAATCATCAAACTTACCAATTCAAATATAATACATTTTTTAAAGAAAGGAAATCAATACATTTGAGGAAAGAGAAAGTATATTTAAAATGCTTACTGTTTATTGCTAATGAATCAGTTAATCCGTTTACTATGCTTCACCTCAGTCATTTTACTATTGATTGCTCCAGATACTTATATACTGTAATCTGCAGGAACCATCTTTATTTCAGATGGACATGAGATAACAAGGAACATGTCCTGTAGCACATTATTATGAAAAATAATAGTGTCTTTAAAAGTTGTTATAAAGAGAGTGGTAACACTTTTAATCTGGGTAGATTCAGCATTTAGGATTACTAATACAAATCAAATCAAAGTTTATTGAGGTCATGGACCAGTACAAGGATGATGCTCTGAGAAAGCATACATGTGGAGTCCATGGTGCTCTCTAAGCCTTGTTGTTTTCTTGCAGACGTTTCATTGCCAGGCTAGGCAACATATTCAGTGCGAAAAGGGAGTGGGACTTGCTTTCTGTTTATATACCGTGGCTTGTCCTGCCTGTGTTGGTGGGGGTGTTGTACTCTCCTTGGTAGTACCTTGATTGAATTGTTGTTTGCTGCTTGGTTGATTGACTGAGTTAATAGTTCCTTGATTAGGGTCTATTGTGTTGTTTGGTTGCTCTTCTGGTGCTAATCTTCCTGTTAATCTTTGCCTATCTGGTTCTTGATTACTGGCAAATAGGTCTTCTGGTCTTCTGGCTTTTCTATTGTCTCTAATGAATGGTATGTAAATGTTGTTTACCTCTGTGTATCTGTTGATGGCTGCTTTGTCTGAGTACCAAGCTTCCAGGAATTCTCTAGCATTTTTGGATTTGGCTTGGTTTAAGATGCTCACAGTTTCCCAGTTGAAAGTATGGTTAAATCTGTCCATGTGTTGTGAGATTAAGGAGTTTTCATTGTGTCTTCTGACTGCTAGTTGGTGTTCGTGGATGCGTTCTGTCAGTCTTCTGCCAGTCTGTCCTACATAGTGGCTGTTACAGTCCTTACACTGTATGTTGTAGATAACTCCTGTTTTTTCTTCTTGGGCTACTGGGTCTTTTGGTTTACTTACGATGTTCTGAAGGGTTTTGGTTGGTTTGTGTGCTATGGTGATGCCGTGTGGTTGTAACAGTCAATTAGTAGTTTCTGAGATGTTTATGATGTATGGCAGTGTAATCCTTGTCATAGCTTCAGTTGGTTTTGCTGTGGTGGGTTGAGTGGTCAGGCACTTTTTGATAAAGTTGCGTGGATATCCATTTTACTGGAAGATGCTATATGAGTGGTCTATTTCCTTTTTCTGGTGTTCTGTGTTGCTGCAGTTTGTTTGTGCTTGTCTGAATAGTCTGTAGCTTGAATCATGTCAACTGGATTTCTATTTTCTCAGTGGAAACGTTTCGCTCCTTATCCAAGGAGCTTCTTCAGTCTGAGCAAAGTTAGTAAGGGAATCAGTTAGTAAGTTAGTAAGGGAATTGCTCAGACTGAAGAAGCTCCTTGGATAAGGAGCGAAATGTTTCCACTGAGAAAATAGAAATCCAGTTGACATGATTCAAGCTACAGACAATTCCACCTGGATGACTGAGAACCTTCATAGACATCTTGTCTGAATAGTGTTCTTAAGCACTGAAGATGTTGCCTAGCCTGGGAATGAAACAACAAGGCTCAGAGAGCACCATGGACTCCACAGTTCAACCCTGAGCTACAAATATTCTCTTTGATTGAAAGTATACATATCTATCTTAAAATGATAGCAACCTAGGATAAAGTAAAATTAAAAGTTAAAATAGAATTAAAATACATTTATAAAACTATCTAGCTAAACTCAATGGGTGCAATCTAAGGTGCAGCTTCTACTAGGTGAAAATCTAGTCACTAAGATTATGTTAAATATATTACTAGTATACACACACATGCATGCACACTCACATACACATACTTATTAAGCCTATACTTAGCATGTCAATCGGAAGATTGCAAGTTCGGAGGTTCGAATCCCTAGTCCCACGTGACAGAGTGAGCTCCCGCACTCGCCCCAGCTTTTGCCAACCTAGCAATTCGAAAACATGCAAATGCAAGTAGGTAAATAGGTACCACTTCGGTGGGAAGGTAACAGCATTCCACGCATGTCATGCTGGCCACATGACCGCGGAAGCATCTTCGGACAATGCTGGCTCTTCAGCTAACAAACAGAGATGAGCACCGGCCCCTAGAGTCAGACACAACTGTGTGGGGGAACCTTTACCTTTACCTTTACTTAGCATGAGTCCTAATCTGACCAAACAAAATGGAACAGTGTTTTATACATTTGAGGTAGGACAGAGGAGTCTAATTTAGCCTGGCTCTGATTCCAGATCATCTGATTCCAGATCATCTGCAGAGCATTGCCATTGAGAGGTATTGTAGTTTGGGTCTTCATCACTGTAGAAATGGCAAAGCATTGTGCTACATGCTGAAAAGGACCATTCTCTAAAAGTGTACCTTCTCACACTTGTTTATGTAAGAATTTGGTGGGGAGGGAGAAATACTATATTTAGGGATTTAGTACCATATGAACAGTCATCCCATTCACAGCCTTTTGGAGGGGATTGCAAAATTGAATGGGGTGAAAGGACATAAATATATACTTGCTGTTATTGCAAACACATCTCATTGTCAGCCAGAATATTTGTGTATTGTTTTGTGAAGATACTCTCTCTTGTGAACCACCAACTTATTTCTTTAATCACCTCATCATCCTTTGTAATTCATAGATTGTACATGTATATATTTTGTCCCTATAAGCAAAAGCAAAAAAAAAAAAAACACCAGCCCTGTCCATCCTGTGGTGGTCTGAATGATACTGTATGTGGAGGAGACAACGTAGTGCGTTAGTATATTTGGAAATTTGTCCAAAGACACCATGGTTGAGAAGGATACAGGATTTCTCAGACAAATTGTATGGCAAGGGATTTGTGAAAATACTGCAGAAGTGGTCTAAGTGAGCTGTTGCAAGTTCAGAACAACGATTCCTAAGACAACATGCTTAGCCGCCTCGATAGAAGTTAAGCTTTCGTATACATTCCATCCTGTTTTTGGCAAAATATAGACATTTTATAGGCTCTTTAACACAAAGATCATAAATGTGTGGAACCTGAAAAAAAAGCCTTCAGCAGTCTACAGTATTCAAGGTTTGGCAGGCTCATCTTCTCATGAGAGCCTACCTCGTCTGCAAATTTCATTCCTTTCCTATAATATAAAATAAGGAGTCGTGTTTATATATTTATTTTTCATGGTAGAAAATGAGGTGGTGATGTTCCACTTCTAAATGGTACTCAAAGAATTGGGACCAAAATGTGATGAGCTACAGCCATCTAAACATAAGAACTATGGATGGAGGTTCATAACATTGTACAGGAGGCAACAACTAAAACCATCCCAAAGAAAAAGAAATGCAAGAAAGCAAAGTGGCTGACTGATGAGGCTTTACAAATAGCTGAGGAAAGAAGGGAAGCAAAAGGCAAGGGAGAAAGGGAAAGATATAAACAACTGAATTCAGAATTCCAGAGAATAGCAAGGAGAGATAAGAAGGCCTTCTTAAATGAACAATGCAAAGAAATTGAGGAAAACAATAGAATGGGGAAGACTAGAGATCTCTTCAAGAAAATCAGAGATATCAAGGGAACGATTTGTGCAAAGATGGGCATGATAAAGGAAAAAAAGGCAGGGACCTAACAGAAGCAGAAGAGATTAAGAAGAGGGGGCAAGAATACACAGAAGAACTATACAAGAAAGATCTTAATATCCCTGATAAATACGATGGTGTGGTCACTGACCTTGAGCCGGACATCCTAGAGAGTGAAGTCAAGTGGGCCTTAGGAAGCATTACTAAGAACAAAGCTAACGGAGAAGACAGTATCCCAGCTGAGCTATTTAAAATCCTAAACGATGATGCTGTTAAAGTGCTGCACTCAATATGCCAACAAATTTGGAAAACTCAACAGTGGCCACAGGATTGGAAAAGGTCAGTTTACGTTCCAATTCCAAAGAAAGGCAATGCCAAAGAATGTTCAAACTACCGTACAATTGCGCTCATTTCACATGCTAGCAAGGTTATGCTCAAAATCCTACAAGCTAGGTTTCAGCAGTATGTGAACTGAGAACTACCAGAAGTGCAAGCTGGGTTTCGAAGAGGCAGAGGAACTAGAGATCAGATTGCCAACATTTGCTGGATCATGGAAAAAGCAAGAGAGTTCCAGAAAAACATCTACTTCTGCTTCATTGACTACGCTAAAGCCTTTGATTGTGTGGATGACAACAAACTGTGGCAAATTCTTAAAGAGATGGGAGTACCAGACCACCTTACCTGTCTCCTGAGAAACCTGTATGCGGGTCAAGAAGCAACAGTTAGAACCGGACATGGAAAAACTGACTGGTTCAAAATTGGAAAAGGAGTACGACAAGGCTGTATATTATCACCCTGCTTATTTAACTTATATGCAGAGTACATCATGAGAAATGCCAGGCTGGATGAATCACAAGCCAGAGTTAAGATTGCCGGGAGAAATATCAACAACCTCAGATATGCAGACGATACCACCCTAATGGCAGAAAGTGAAGAGGAACTAAAGAGCCTGTTGATGAGGGTGAAAGAGGAGAGTGCAAAAGCTGGCTTGAAACTCAACATTAAAAAAACCCAGATCATGGCATCTGGTCCCATCACTTCCTGGCAAATAGAAGGGGAAGAAATGGAACCAGTGACAGATTTTATTTTCTTGGGCTCCAAGATCACTGCAGACGGTGACTGCAGCCATGAAATTAAAAGACGCTTGCTCCTTGGGAGGAAAGCTATGGCAAACCTAGACAGCATATTAAAAAGCAGAGACATCACCTTGCCGACAAAGGTCCGTATAGTTAAAGCTATGGTTTTTCCAGTAGTAATGTATGGCTGTGAGAGTTGGACCATAAGGAAGGCTGAGCGCCGAAGAATTGATGCTTTCAAACTGTGGTGCTGGAGAAGACTCTTGAGAGTCCCTTGGACTGCAAGGGGGTCAAACCAGTCAATCCTAAAGGAAATCAACCCTGACTGCTCATTGGAAGGACAGATGCTGAAGCTGAAGCTCAAATACTTTGGCCACCTAATGCAAAGAGAGGACTCACTGGAAAAGACCCTGATGCTGGGAAAGACTGAAGGCAAAAGGAGAAGGGGACGGCAGAGGATGAGATGGTTAGATAGCATCACCGATGTAATGAACATGAATTTGAGTAAACTCCGAGAGACAGTGGAGGACAGGAAGGCCTGGCGTGCTATGGTCCATGAGGTCACGAAGAGTCGGACACGACTAAACGACTGAACAACAACAAACAACAGCCATCTACCCACACATACACACACCAGTGCAATTTGGGTTTGGGATTCTTTCCATCTAGCCATATTGAACATCTAGCCCTTAAGTAGTTTGGGCTGGCCTTGCACAGTCCCACACACACATTTCAGAAGGAGAGCTTATCTGAAAAAAAATGCCACTGGTCAGGGAGGAGGAGGAAGAGACAGGAAATGGCAACAAGTCAAACTTTTGGATTTATAGCTGACTTCATCCCCAGATTCATCCATTAACAAGTGGTAGATATACCCCAGCAATAGAACTGGTATAGATCATTTCTATCATTTCACCTCCCATTGAGGCAAGGGGGTAAAAAAAAATGATCAGCAAAGCTGTTTTTCCCTCTGTCAGGATTGCGCAACCAAACGAACATAGTGCATTTACTTGCCGCTTCCCGCCAGCAGAGCCAGCTAGATGAGAGGAATCCGAGGCGTGTCAACCTTGTTTACAAGATGGGAGGGGGGATGGAAGCCAGACAGTGAGCAGCAGACTCTGGGAACCAAGGTCAATTGCAACAGACTGAGCCAGGTGTGGGGAGGGGGAAGGTGAGTTCACCAAGGGAATGTTTTATTTAGAGGCTTCACGCCATTTGTATCAGTTTCAGCTTTCTCTGGATTCTTGTATCTTTCTTCAATTAAATAACTTTCCTTTTCTACTTTGAAACTGATTGAAGTTGTTTTCTTTGAAGTTTAAGCTGAGTAATCATTACACCCTTGCTGTTACTCTTCTAGTCTAGCCAGGCAAGTCTTCCAATAGAAATATTTATCTGCCTAAGGATCATATAGCTCCAAATAATGTAAGGACAATAATTTAGGATTCTCCATTAGGTTCCTTTTTCCATATCTATCCAAGTGCTGCAGAAGAGTGGAAAGATCAGTACCCTGAACACCATGTTGCTTTCTTCCATTCTCTATGGCACTGGCTATTTTTAACTCAAACATGGGGAGATCTTTAGTAAATCTGACTCTTAATTGCCTGTTCAAGATTAAATCACCCCTCCTAATAATTACATTACAACAGAGATATCTTGCAGCAATATTCTGTAGATGAAAAAAATGAACTTTCCCAGCTACTATATGGATTGCAGCTGAACCTTTAAAGAAGACCAGCTTTCAACTGAAGACAAACACACACACACGCACGCACACACACACACACACACACACGACTAGAGCAAGTGTTTCATAGAAATGTCCCGCATCCTCTAAGCCTTTTCTGATAGGCAAACTAAAAATTTAACACTTTATGTCAGAAGGTCACAGACCTTTAATATCCAATATAATAAGAATACACAGCAAAGGGATAAAACTTCAGATCCACAGTGATACAGACTTTGCACTGGGTTTACTGAATTATGGAGGACTGGGTTGTTGCTATATTCTTTTTATCTTTCTGTTTAGCTAGTGCTCAACAGAGCAGAAACAAGGTCCAGATCTAGTACATTCTTTCAATTTACTTCCACAGGAAGAACTATAACAGGTTGCCAGCAATAGAAAAGTAGAATGGACTAAAGGGCATTTTGAACCAGAATGCAAATCCAGCCCAAAAAGGATCAGAGTCACTTAGATAACTTTTGAAAGACAAAGTAAAATAATATAGCAGATCAGAGGCAGGTTTAAGGGTAGAGGATGGCTGGTTTGTCCAATATGCCCATTTTCCAACTCTGAAATTATAGGCAAATTCATTTAACCACCTCTCAGAACAAATGAAGTAGTTTAAGGAAGAGGTTAGATTATTTCAGACCTGTTTGTTATTTTTAAGTATATCTATTTTGTCTTCTGCTAACACACCTTTAACATTTAAGACCTCATAATTTTCACCGTTTATTACATTAATCTACATCCCTGTAGATGTAGGTTAAAGAATATTCAGAAGTAACATATTATTATAGAACTGCCTCTCATTATAAAAATAAAACATTTATGGGGGGGAAATGGGCCTGGGCTAGTGAAGATATCCTGGTGAAATATTTATTTGCTTCAAAACTACTGAAAAAAGATATGTTAATGTTCTGTGAGAACATTCTCCATTCTGCATGAAAATGTGAACTTCTTCACTAAGTAATAAGTGGAAGTCCTGTATCTTTTACAGTGATTGTGTGATATACTGGTTGAATATTAGACTAGGACTGAGGAAACTGAGGTTCCTAGCTTCATTAAACAACAAAACTCACTGGATAGTGAATAGCCTACTTCTTGGGGTTTTGCTCCTTGGAGTTAGGGTAAGGTTAAAAATTAAAACACCAGGCTGTGGGGTGGTTTCTTCTGGCTGTCCTGATTTTACTGGCTTTGCTAGAAACATAGATGATTCTACAGTGGGGCAAAGGTCTGTCCTGTGCTTATGTGTCCTAGCAGTTTTGTAGAATAGATCCAACTGGAGTTTCTTCCCCTTTTCCATCTGGGCAAATTGGACTGGCTTGGCAGAGGAGTGTCAGCAGGCTGTCTGCAATTCAGGACATTTTTTCAAAGGGGATCTTCTGCAAATGTGACTTGGGATGCAGCTGGAGGAGTTGAGGTGGTAGGAGAAGTTTTTTACATTAATAACCATTTATTACATTAATCTACATCCATGTAGATGTAGCTTAAAAATATTCAGAAGTAACATGTTATTATAGAACTGCCTGTCATTATAAACATAAAACATTGATGTGGGAAAATGGGCCTGGGCTAGTGAAGATATCCCAGTGAAATATTTATTTGCTTCAAAACTACTGAAAAAATATATGTTAATGTTTTGGGAGAACACTCTCCATTCTGCATGACAATGTGAACTTCTTCACTAAATAGTAAGTAGAAGTCCTGTATCTTTGACAGTGATTGTGTGATATACTGGTTGAATTATAAGGAGACTCCAAAATTGGAGGAAGACAAAGAATAAAGTTGACCAAGCATGAATAACAACACAAATTAAGGATCACATTGATGGGACCCAAAGCATGATGACTGTGATTGTATGGAAAGGGAGAATCTACAGGAGACAAATAGTCCCTCAAATGCATATATGTTATTGGATCATAACCAGCACCTTGAATTGCATCCAGAAGCCTACTGGTAACTAGTGCAGCTCACAAGCAGCACTGTTACATAGGCATAGAGTTGGAGATGGCTTACACCTAGGAAGACATTAGGGGTGTAGACGTAAAAAAAAATCAGTATGGAATAAAAGTAGGCTCATTCTCTGTAGACTCAACATAAAGAAATGGTATTCCTTTCCAAAATAGTTGCAAAACTGCTAAGAAATGAGAGAGAGAGAGAGAGAGAGAGAGAGAGAGAGAGAGAGAGAGAGAGGGGGAGGGGGGGGGGAGGGAGGGAGGGAGGGAGGGAGGGAGGGGGGGAATATCTTCCAGAAACACTTGGTTGCATCTAGTTCCTTAAAAATGGCATCACATTTGGAATTTCAGGTGTTTTCTTTTTAAGGTTTAATACTCAAATTTTATTTTTGAAATCTAGCTATATCTATCAATCTATCATTTCAAATACATGACTCTGAGTGTCTTACAACAGTTAAAAATATAATATTAAAGCTGATATTAAATATGAAAAATATTAATACTTTAATTGGATTGATGGCGCTGCAGAGGGATTGGTTCGAACTTGCTGGTAAAGGACTTTGGTTTTTTTAATGTTAATCGAGAGGCCGAGCTTTTCATATGCTTCTGCAAAGATGTTTAGGATAGTTTGAAGATCTTCCTCGGAGTGTGCACAGACTACGTTATCATCAGCATATTGAAGTTCTATAACAGAAGTTGTAATTACCTTATTTTTTGCTTTCAGCCTACTAAGATTAAAAAGCTTTCCATCTGTTCGATATATAATTTCTACACCAGTAGGAAGTTTCTCTTCAACAAGGTGTATAATCATAGCGATGAAGATAGCGAATAAGGTTGGAGCAATAACACATCCCTGTTTAACGCCGCATTCCACTTTAAATGGATCGCTTTGAGAGCCATTGTTATTCAGGATTGTTGCCATCATGTCGTCATGGAGTAACCGCAAGATGTTCACAAATTTATCAGGGCATCCGATTTTCAGAAGGATGGTCCAGAGAGCAGTACGATTTACAGTATCAAAAACTTTAGTCACATCAATAAACGCCATGTACAGAGGGCGGTTTTGCTCCTTGCATTTTTCTTGAAGCTGTCGTGCAGTGAAGATCATATCCACTGTTCCCCTGGAAGGGTGGAAGCCATTTTGCGTTTCAGGGAGGATGTCTTCTGATATAGATAGGAGACGGTTTGCGATGATCTTTGCCAGGATTTTGCTTGCTGTGGCTAGAAGGGAGATGCCTCGATAGTTTCCACAGTCTGTTCTATCACCCTTTTTAAAGAGAGTGATAATTATGGCATCTCTAAAGTCTGCTGGAATCTCCTCCCTCATCCAGATTTTATTGATGAGCTTATGAAGTTTTTGTGTAAGTTCAGGCCCGCCATCTTTAAAGACTTCAGCAGGAATCCCATCAGGTCCACTAGCTTTGTTATTTTTCATTTGTTTAGTGGCTTTACTGACTTCCTCCAAACTAGGGGGTACTGCAAGCTCATCTCTTATTTGTTTTTGTGGGATTTGCAAGAAGACTTCATCGGCCACAGTAGAGTGACGATTAAGGAGTTTGTAGTAATCCTCTTTCCAGCGCAGTGCAATAGACTCTTTGTCCTTTAGAAGTTTAGCACCATCTATTGAGCGTAAGGGATTTGTACCATGGTTTGTTGGTCCATAGATGGCCTTTATGGCATTAAAAAAGCCCTGTGCATCATGAGCATCTGCAAAATGTTGGGTTTCTTGGGCTTTTTTTATCCACCATATGTTCTTAAGTTCTCTAGTTCTTCTTTGGACTTCTGCCTTTGCACTGGCATAGATTTTTTTCTTAATGGCACAGTTAATATCTTTTTGCCATATCTGGAAGGCTTTCCTTTTCTTCTCAATAATATGTTCAATCTCACTATCGTTCTCATCAAACCAGTCCTGATGTCTCTTAGTCTGGTATCCGATAGTTTGTTCACAGGCTGAAATAATAGAAGTCTTCAATTTAATCCAGTGTTCCTCAACATTTTCAGGAAGTTCCATAGGCAGATGTTCCTTGAGAGTTGATTGAAAGCAAGCTTGTTTAATAGAATCTTGAAGGGCCAGTGTATTCATTTTACGCCTTGGTTTTCTTCCTTGGAGCCTACGATGAGGGACAATCTTTATGGCCATCGTGGATCGAATTAATCGATGGTCTGTCCAGCAGTCATCGGCGCTCGTCATGGCTCTGGTAAGAAGTACATCACGGCGATCTTTAGCACGGACAATTACATAATCTAAAAGATGCCAGTGCTTCGACTGTGGGTGCTTCCATTATGTTTTAAATTTATTTTTCTGGCAAAAGAGTGTGTTAGTAATGACAAGGTTATGCTCTGCACATTTAGTCAGAAGTAAGATTCCATTCGTGTTGCTGTTGTCAACTCCTTCTTTCCCAATGATCCCTGGCCACAAATCAAAGTCACGCCCAACTCTTACATTGAAATCGCCCAGGAGGATAATTTTATCCTCCTTTGGTATCTCTGATAAGATGGTGTCCAGCTGGGTATAAAATTTTTCCTTGATATCCTCATCTGCATCTAGTGTTGGTGCGTAAGCACTTAGGATAGTTGCTTGTTGGTTTTTGGAGAGTTTTATTCGCAGAGTTGAGAGTCGTTCGTTAATCCCAGTGGGAACTTCTGACAAGAGCTTCACAAGGTCGTTTTTGATAGCAAAGCCTACCCCATGTATTCGTCGTTCTTGTTCAGGCAGTCCTTTCCAAAAGAATGTATAACCTCCTTTTTCTTCCTTCAACTGTCCTTCTCCTGCTCTTCGAGTTTCTTGGAGTGCTGCTATATCAATATTAAAAAGTCTCAGCTCCCTTGCAATAATGGCAGTCCTACGTTCAGGTCGTTCACTATCCATATTGTCTTGCAGTGTCCGTATATTCCATGTTCCAAAATTATATACATATATACAAAAATATACATATACATATACATATACAAAAATATACATATACATATACATATACATATACATATACATATACATATACATATACATATACATATACATATACATATACATATACATATACCCTGGGAAGAAAGGGGGGGAGTTTATTTTTGTCTAAGATTGTATACCTATGCCCTCTTATTTTTCTATCAATAAAATAAATATGCCATCTGGCAGAGAGCTTATATTGCATATGTACACTTAGATTACCTGCTGCATATACATGCACATGGCCAATAGTCTTGCTGTCTTCGTGTGATGGAAATCTGGAGTGCAACAGGTTGGAGAAGAATATCTGGATATGAATCCAGCAGGTAAGATGTGGACCTAAATCTAAGTGCAAACTGCCCGTGAAACAAAAGAGGAACCACAATTCAGTTGTAGAATATATTCTTCTCATGCTCTCAAATTCAATGGACACTTTGTTTTGCTCTTTAAGTATAAGCAACATGAAAGGCTTTTTCTGTCTTTTGGGACCCAGGGAGTATGCTCTCTGTCACAGCATCTGCCCTCTGGAATGAGTTCCTTCTGAGATCTGGACAGCTGACACCTGATGGTGTTCCAAAAAGCCTTAAAGACCTGGCTGTTCTCCCAGGTCTTGGGGTAGGGTGGATGGAACCCCTCTTGTTAGACGTGTCTGATAGCTGTTGTATATGTGTTGTTGTTAGTGTCCAGATTGCCATTCTGTTATTTCCTTATTGTATTCCTTACTTATTTTACAGTATTTTTATTTCGCTTTTCTATTGTTAGCTGCCCAGAGTTGTTCTGGAGTTAGTTTGCACCAAGATAGATAGATACAGTAGATGATAGATAGATAGATAGATAGATAGATAGATAGATAGATAGATAGATAGATAGATAGATTATGTTATATATATATATATATATATATATATATATATATATATATATATTTGTGCTGCCACAATTCATGTCCCATTTTTATTCTTATTTTAATTTCATTTTTAAATATACATGCAAATAGATGAATAGGTACCACTTTGGTGGGTAGGTAACAGCGTTATGTGTGCGTCATGCCGACCACATGACCGTGGAAGCATCTTCGGACAACGCTGGCTCCTCGGCTAACAAACAGAAATGAGCACCCGCCCCTAGAGTTGGACACGACTGCACAAATGTGCGGGGGGAACCTTTACCTTTTTATAGAAAAAAAATGGGATGTTTGCATGCTGCAAGAACTGCATCCAAATGCTTCTTGTAATAGATTATCAATTTCTCACCTTTCTGATCCATTCTCCCATGCAAAACTGCTTCAGTTTCATTTCATTTGAGGGTTTTCTAGCATGAACAGATCATTTCCATCCTGCCACAATATTTTTACTGGGTTTAGGTCTGGATTTTGACCTGGCTATTCCAAACAATGAATTTGTTCTTCTTCATCCATTTTTCTTATAGACTTGCTTGTACGTTTGAAATGATTGTTTAGTTGCATGACCCACCTGCACTTTAACTTCAGCTGATGGACAAATGGCTTGATATTCTTCCGCAAAATCATCCAACACAAAGCAGAATTCATACTTCCTTCAATAAATCATCCAGGTTTTGTACTAGCACAGCATATACAAACCTTGACATTGTCACCTTGGTATAAGATTGGTGTGAGGTGATTACACAATGCTCAGTTTTCACCAGATATAATAATACCCACAAAGCCTTAAAAGTTCCACTTTTGACATCTGTGTCAAAACATTCCTCAAAAAATCTGGAGTCATCCAGGTACTTTTTAGCAAACTTGAGATGAGCATCCTTGTTCTTCTTAATGAACAATGCTTGCCACCTTGGAACTTTCCCATGAACACTACTTTTACTGTGCACTTTTTCTGATGCTAGAGACACATACACTGAGTTATGTCAAGACAGGAGTGAGCTACAAATATCTGGAATTGTTCTGAGTTTCTTTGTGACTTCCTGAACAAATGTATGCTTCACTCTTGGAGTGATTTTGACAGGATAGACACTTTTAAGAAGATTCGCTATTGTCTCAAATCTTCTCCATTTAAAGGCTGGTCTCTGTGGATCAGTGAAATTTCAGAGTTTTAGAAATGGTTTTGTAACCTTTTCATGTGACTTTTTTGTGGACATCTTCAGAAATTTCTTTTGATATGTCTCTAGAATCTCTGTGTTGATAACTTCACTGTGATGAGGGGGAGAAAAGGTATGCAAAATTTATATAGGGCAGGCCTGTCCCAAAACATACCTGATTTTTTTTAAAGTACTCACACAACTGGGTCAATTATACCTTTAAATGAGTCAAGATGACTAGGGAAATAATTACTTTTTCACACTGGCATATCACATCTTGAATTACTTTGATTATGTAATAAATTGAACAATAAAATGAAACAAATACAAACTTTGGTGCTTCTTCCTTCAGACTCCCTTTATATATCAGTAGGGCCTACATGAAGCTCTGATAACATTCAGTGGCAAAGATATCAGAAAAGAAATACATAAATATTTTTTTTCCACAGACCCTCCAGAAACATAGGCAGAATATCTTCAATGTCACCCCTTGGAAGCAGGAGCAGAAAAGGTCTATTGACCATGCAGGTGAGTTTCATGAATACATCTCATTGTCCAGTTTCTGGCCCTGAATGCTAAACTAGACCCCCATTGGCCTGATCCAGCAGAGCTCTGTGTTCTTAAGAGAGAGGTGGCATCATTAAGGAGAGGGGACTCATTACAATGCCTCACTTCTATAAAGTTTGTGACAGCACTGAATTAATCTCCAAAACAACACCTGAAAAACTTGCCTTGTCAAGCCCATGGAGAGCAATAGTACTGAATGGTAGTAGACATGGTGATCCAAAGGTTTATAAGAAGTGTGGGAATCCCCTTATCCCAAACATCCTTAGCCCTGCCACCACTTTACTCCATTTTTTTAACAAATTTTATTAGATTTTAATTTTACATAGATAAAAGTTTGAAACAGAAAAGAAAATAGAAATACAAATCAAGAAAAAAGAAAAGATAAAAAAGTGTAGTAAAGGAAAAAAGAAAAAAAGATAAAGCTGAAACAGAATTTGGTCAACTTCCGATTTGTATCTGGTCATGGTATTTTAAAAAATTTATCTTACATGCTAGGTCTATATATAATATTAAAGAATATTTCTTGTCTATTACATCAATATATATATATTTTAATCTTCAAATCCCCATATAAGCTTTGCCCCTCCCGCATCTTGTAAATAGTCAGTTAATGGTTTCCACTCTTTAAGGAAATAATTATTTGGATTTTCTTTTAATAAACATGTCAGTTTATCATTCTCTGCCATATCCATCAATTTTAACATCCAATCTTGTATTGTAGGCGATATCTGGTTTTTCCAATTTTGTGCAAAAATAAGTCTTGCTGCTGTAATCATGTATTGCATAATCCTTGTAAATTGCTTCCCAGGTTGTCCATCAATTATTCCCAGTAAGAAAAATTCCGGTTTAAATGGAACTCGAATTTGTAATATATTTTGCATCAATGCATGTATTTGAGTCCAAAATTTCTTTGCAGTCTCACATGTCCACCACATATGGTAAAAAGACCCCTCTTTTTTTTTACATTTCCAACATAAGTTGGAGACATTTCCATACATTTTAGAAAGTTTTTGTGGGGTCATATACCATCTGTACATCATCTTAAAAAAGTTTTCTTTTAAATTATAACACAAAGTAAATTTTAACCCTTTGGTCCACATATCTTCCCATTGTTGCATTTGAATATTATGGCCAATATTTTTAGCCCATTTAATCATACAGTCTTTAACTTGTTCCTCTACCATTTCACCTTTTAACAATAATTTATACATTTTTGCAATTAGATGATCATCTGTCTCACATAGTTGTATCTCAAATTCCGATTTGGTTTGTTCAAATTCAAGGTCTTTCTTATCTAATTTAAATTTCTCTACGAGCTGCATATATGAAAGCCATTGAAACCACTTTACTCCATTGAATGGCAAAATCTGAAACAGTTCTCTTCTTACTTTTGTCAGAAAGGTAGGGCAGTTTCGCCCAATTCAGACCCTCACTTTTAAAGATTGTACTGAGAGCTCTACTTGTGTCAGATTTCTCATGTGAAATGGCAAATCGCTTTCTGCATAAAACAAAGCTTTCTCATAGCTTTGAATGGCTTTCTTCATATCTTTCATAGATATGAAGCCAGGTGGCTAGTGAAACTGTCACGTGTGTCCTGTTATGTCTAGCCCCTGATGCTTTGTGGGAAGCTTGTCCTGGGAAAGTCGGGAGGGGGGAGACAGCATGCTTGCTTAGATGCAGCACTGCCACCTTATGGCAGGTTCTGCTATGTGCAATGTTCTATGCTTTGTGCTTGGTGTTTTTCACACCTAAGTTTCAGCCAATCAGAAAATTGGTAAGTGTATATCTTAGCTGTGAACAATGGTTCCTTTGCTTCTTGACTTCTGTTCGTCTAGTAGCCATCTTCATGTGTTCTGCTCCTGAGGACTGAGAAGTGTGTAGCTATACCTGGCTATGGGATTGTTGCCAGGTTTGTGCTCCTTTGTGCGTCTGTCAGTGGAAGCAACACGGAAGATTATGTACACTGCTTGTAAGCTGTTTTTTACTTTTGCAATGCTGTAACTGTATATACAACTCTGCTTTTATCTATAGTAAAGATTTATAGCTTTGAAAAACTGCACTCTGTGTCTGTTTACTCTTCTCTAGCCTCCTTCCTATAAGCCAGCATTTATCCAACATTGTGATCAGAAGAATATGAATGTTTTCCCCTTTGGACCTTGCTCCTGAATATGGCAAAGGTGTGGACAGTGTAGATGTCTTTTAAAAAAAAAAGAAGTTTAAAGGCCCTATTCAAATTTAACACCTGTAACACTATCACTAATTCCTAAGGCTGATCATCTATTATGCTAGGCAATTAACTGATAATGGGATCCAAGCAATCACATTCTGCCTATCTTTTCCATGGGTTGCATGAAGTCATCCCTGTAGAGATGTGAAACTCCAGCAATGCTAAATTGTGTGTGCTCGATAGAAGTTCACACTGCAGCCTGAGGAAAGGTTCTGCTTTTATCACAGTTTGTGTAATTATATGTGTTAATCTCTATTCCCTCACTTATCTAATTAGCACAACATGGCTTCAAATCTCTTTGTTTAAAGAACACATATAAGGTGCCAGAATATAAAGCAGATTTGAACTTTTGCTTTTTTAATGATGAGGTGCAGAAACTCAGTATTTTGTAAGCAGCATTGGCATTTTGACAGAAACACATTAGAGAACAGGAAATTTGATGCCAAGAAATGTGTCCTCTAAGACCATTCCACCTCTGCCTCCAAGATTCTTTCATAACCTCTGTCATACTGTCTCTTCAGTGTCAAACATAGGGAAACTATCTTTCATAGTCAAAGGGACTATATACTATATTGATTAGCTGGTCCTCATGATGATCACCAAATAGCTCCATATAGAGGTATCCATTGAATCCATTTAATCAGAACATACAAATGGTGTGGAGACCGTGTTCCAATTTCTTCATCCCCCCCCCCCAAGACACACATGCAAATATAGGGTTTTTTTCCTTGTTTTTAATAAACACACTCATACATGTACTGTATTCATTTTTAAAGATAGCAAGCATTTACTAAATCAATCCATTGATCTATCTAGCTTAATACTGTGTAAAGCAGGGTTAGACAACTTTTTGGTGGTTGAGAGTCTCCACGTTTTCTGGGGACAGCCAGAGCTGCAGTAGGCAGAAACATATCACATCTACATGGCCACAGTCATGGCTTCTTGGATTTGTACCCTGTTTTTCCTCCCGTTGTCCTTTTCACCGTAGTAAGTCAGTTTTAGGATTTTGGTGTTTCATATGCCATTAATTTTTGGCAATTGTGGTCTGAGCTGTCTCTGGAGACTGGAAAAAAAAGGTGGGGAGGTTGAAGGTCAAATGTTCAATCCCAGTTTCACAAAATGAGCTTGCAGGATGCTTAAACTAAAGGAAAAAATAACCTTAATCTTGAGAAGGGATCTTAAGAAAGTGAAATGACATAAATAGTGTGTATAAAAATATTGTACTGAGGAAACAAAGCTGAAACTTGCAGAAACTCTTCTTTAGGAGTACTCATGTGAGTAATTCCTGCTTGCAATTCAGTTTTAAAAAGTAGCATTTGTCCCTTAAGACTAAGGCACAGTAAAGCATTTTGCTTGCATTTCAATAAAGGCCTGAAAAAGAAGATCATGCATTCATAGTGGATATCAGCAAAACAGAATGCTGTGTATGTATTTGCTTCATGGGAGTGAAAATTCTGCTTGCACATGACTCTTAATTACATGGAAGGAAGTCCAGGTAACTGTTGGGGTGAAAAACCACAGATTGAAATCTGGGAGAGAACAGTCCAGTATCTCTTCTTAACTGAAAGGACTCAGTTAAACATTTATCTCACATCTTAAATCAGTGGATTACCATTCAGTAAAAACAGACAGTTAACAATCTGATAAAGTGAGACATAAACACACACACTATTGTGGAGGGGAAAGGAAAACATGAATACTCAAGCCACAGTTCTTCAACTGATTAGTACTTAATAAGTTGAAATGTAGCAGTAATGGCTGTAATGCAGGTAGAAGATATGATTTTCTTCTTTGCATAACTAGCTGGAATGACCATCTTTGCCTCAAAGAATGATTTAAAAGTAAGTTTTATATGTTTAAAACCCAAGAGACACGTGTCTCAGGAAAAATTGTTATGTGAGAAAAAGTCTAACTATCCAGTAAATTGATAAGCTAAGGTAGGCATATTAAGAGGTCTTTTAATATAGAGCAATTGTTATAACTAATTTGGGAGGAAAGTCTGCTGAAATTACTTTGAGTTACACATGGGGTTATGCTGTACATTGCTTATAGTTCAGCCTATGAAGAACATATCAACCTAATTAATCACAAAATAATTAGATTTACATGAAACTAAAAGCAAACTATCCTAAACCTCATTGAAATTCCCTGTGTGAAAAATGAGAACACCAACCAGCATAAAGGTTGATCATGGATAATTGTCCCCTAGTGATTCAATTACCAAAAGAAGTTTGTAACAAAGAGATTCACTGCTGTATTTACATTTCCTGGTAAAACAAAAACAATGACCATTATTAAGGAAAATTATTTTCCAGCCGAAACCATCTACCAAAAAATTACAGTTTATAAACAATTATCTTTATATCCCATAATCAAAATAAATTAACAAGTATAGTTCATTCACTGGCAGCTTTAATTCTGCTCATCCTTCTCATAGAGTGAGACCTTATATCTGTTCAGTTACTCTAATTTCTAGTTCCGTGATCCACTTCATCAAATGCATATAGTGTAATTTTTATCAATAATTCAGTACACTCTCAACTACTCATACCATGACCACATAGTACATTTAGTTGTACTGAACATTAGTAAAATTTCTAACGTTCCCATATATATTTTATTTACCAGATATAAATTAGTAGAAGAACCTATTGATATTATGTCAATGACAGGGGTTCATTAGGACCTGGTGCACTTTATAAAGTAATAACACTAATTATTAGGAAACTCTGACAACAGGGCCATCTGCAGGTGGAGTAAAAAAGTCAAGATGGCAACCTTGACCACCATTTTGATTTTTGGACCCATCTGTGTACATCCCTGTACTCCTCTCCTACTCAGAGGTCTCTGAATTTAGAGCTTCTCTTTAGGTGTCACCATAGATCCATTAATAAACTTACTCTCTATATTGATTTTAAAGTCTTGTTTCCATCTTGTGGTAGTGAATTCCACACATTCATTACTTTTTGTATTAAACAAATCATTTTCCTGCCTTCTTTTATCTGCAATCAATCAAATGTGTACAATGGGGAACACAGGTTATGTGTATTGTTGTTATATATGCAGTTAAGATCAATACATGATTCTAAATCATAGGTATCCAACATTATGAGTTTTTTTTTGTTTGGGAACACTAGTTTTTGTTGTTAGAAATGCAATAATGTCCTATTTCTAACATTATCAAAATTGCATATTTTTCCAATTCCAGGGTGACTATGATTTTCCTTTCCCTATAGTACTATAATGAAATATAAATAGCAGGAATAAATAACAGGATAGACCATTCCAATTTACTAAATTCTATTTAATTATTTGTAGCATTTATAGTAATAGAGCAATTGATTAGAGCACTGTTTCAAAAAGGCTTTGAAATCTGGGACTCTTGTTATGGAATACTGAGGAGTTCACCACTGTGGATGTCCATTAAGAAGTAAGCTCCATTCAAGCCTCTACACAGCTAGATCAGTATTCTAATTCTCATGTTACAGATTGAGAACTAATCAATTTTTTAAAATGCTTATAGATTCCACACTGAGAGGTGGTAGCACCATGTGTGAAATTTTAGTTATTTATTTATTAGATTTGTCACCACCCATCTCCTCTCACCGGATAATGCTAATGATACCATCATCCACTGGTGACATCACAACAGTGTGCCATGCCACTTTTTCTATAAGGTCCCATGCTCCCTTCCTGAAAGCCATAGAGGCTGTATACCCATATTTTAGCTTAGTTCTCTCTTAATATCCTATGAAACAGGTTAGATCCAATTTTTGGACCAAAGGGATGATGGGTGACGGGAAATAAAGGTTCTTCACACTTCTGTTTTTTCCTCTAATCTCCCACTATGAGTATCCTTATCCTTGGGAAGGGGAGGGAGATGACCTTGTAGTATCAAAATAAATCTCAACAGGTGGCAACATCTGGTTGATTGTTTCTGAGCTTAGAGCTAATTCTGAGCTAAGCATGGTCAAGCCTGGTTTGGATAGAGGATTTCCAGAGAATCTCAGGATTTAAGCCTAGGCTGAGTAGGAAAAAAAAATGTCTGAAAGAAGACAATAGCAAACCACTCCTGTTTGCTGTCAAGTGGTTACTTACCACTGCTATAGAACATAGTAGAAATGCAGCATCTGTTAAGAAAATAAAACAAGTTTTGAAAACAAGTCATTTTTCTACTTGACAGAGGTAAGTCCAGGTTTGAATAAGTGAGTCTTGATCTATTCTGTGTGTCCCATATGAGAATTTATGTTAAAGCAAAACTGGTGTTGGCAACATATGGTAAGATAAATCTGTCCCTCCTAGAGGATTTTCTGCTGCAGTGGAAGAATATTATGGAATGGAAGTGCTTATTGTTTTTGGTGTAGTCTTCCTTGTATGAAATTCAGCAATATTGTCCTTTTGGGAAAATACAGTAGGGACGCAGATTGAATTTGGACTGAGCTCCAAAATTTCCTGAAGTGGGGAAAAATTATCTTAATTAAAATCCTTATATGGCCTGGAACCCTGATAAGTCATAGGGTTTCTCTGCAGATTTGAGCAGCAAGCAAAGAGGACAGGGAGAAAGTCTACTCAGAATCCATCATCTTGGGGATAAGTATATTTATACTATCTATCTATCTATCTATCTATCTATCTATCTATCTATCTATCTATCTATCATCTACCTACCTACCTACCTACCTACTCTTAATTTGATTGTAAACCACCCAGAGTTGCTTGCCGAGATGGGCAGCAAAGAAATGTGATAAATAAATAAATAAGTACCTTGCCGTTGCCTTACTTCTATCCTAGCAATCTTGAGTTGCTCATAACTATAAGATTGTTAAAGTGGGTTTGTTCTGGAGGACACCTATTGGGGATTAAGACCATTTGCTCATAGGCAGCTAAACTTCTGTACAACAACAGTGACATCAAGTGGACAATTTTCTGGTCTTGTGAAGGACTTCCCAGTGAGTGAAGGAAAAGTTTATGACTTTGGCCAATCTAAAAAACTAAGTTGGGTTGTCTGTGTTGATATTTGGACAAGGGCCCATTTGGGAATTCCAAGGCTGTAGACTAAACTAAGAAGTTTGGTCTAGTGGTTAAGGCAATGGGCTAGAAACCAGGAGGAAGGAGTATTTTGTATGTTCGCCACCTTGAGTTATTTATAAAAAAAGTAATAAAGGCAGGATAGAAAATAAATAAATAAATAAATAAACAAACAAACAAACAAACAGACAAATAAAGTTGGGAGGGAAATCTCCCAGTAAAATGGCAATGATGATAAACCATTTCCTTATTATACCAGGCAAACTACATAGATTTATTTATTTATTTATTTATTTATTTATTTATTTATTTATTCATTCATTCATTCATTCATTCATTCATTCATTCATTCAATTTATCACTGCCCAACTAACTCAAAGGGACTCTGGGCAGTTTACAATCCAACACAATTAATTATAATACAAATATGAATAAAATTAGATAAACATTAAAATAAGCATTTCAAAAATATAATAAATAAGCTGCTCAAAAAAATAAAGGGAACACTGAAATAAGACATCCTAGATCTGAATGAATGAAATATTCGTATTAATTACTTTGTTCGTTACATAGTTGAATGTGCTGACAACAAAATCACACAAAAAGCAATGGAAATCAAATGTAAGCAACCCCTGGAGGTCTGGATGTGGAGTTACACTCAAAAATTAAAGTGGAAAAGAACACTACAGGCTGATCCAACGTTGATGTAATGTCCTTAAAACACGTCAAAATGAGGCTCTGTAGTGTGTGTGGCCTCCACGTGCCTGTATGATGTCCCTACAACGCCTGGGCATGCTCCTGATGAGGTGGCGGATGGTCTCCTGAGGGATCTCCTCCCACACCTGGACTAAAGCATCCCCCAACTCCTGGACAGTCTGTGGTGCAACGTGGCATTGGTGGATGGAGCGAGACATGATGTCCCAGATGTGCTCAATTGGATTCAGGTCTGGGGAACGGGCGGGCCAGTCCATAGCATCAATGCCTTCGTCTTGCTAGAACTGCTGGCACACTCCAGCCACATGAGGTCTAGCATTGTCTTGCATTAGGAGGAACCCAGGGCCAACCGCACCAGCATATGGTCTCACAAGGGGTCTGAGGATCTCATCTCGGTACCTAATGGCAGTCAGGCTACCTCTGGCGAGCACATGGAGGGCTGTGCGGCCCCCTAAAGAAATGCCACCCCACACCGTTACTGACCCACTGCCAAACCGGTCATGCTGGAGGATGTTGCAGGCAGTAGAACGTTCTCCACGGCGTTTCCAGACCCTGTCACGTCTGTCACATGTGCTCAGTGTGAACCTGCTTTCATCTGTGAAGAGCACAGGGTGCCAGTGGCGAAGTTGCCAATCTTGTGTTCTCTGGAAAATGCCAAACGTCCTGCACGGTGTTGGGCTGTAAGCACAACCCCCACCTGTGGACGTCGGGCCCTCATACCACCCTCATGGAGTCTGTTTCTGACCGTTTGAGCAGCCACACGCACATTTGTGGCCCACTGGAGGTCATTTTGCAGGGCTCTGGCAGTGCTCCTCCTGTTCCTCCTTGCACAAAGGCGGAGGTAGCGGTCCTGCTGCTGGGTTGTTGCCCTCCTACGGCCTCCTCCACGTCTCCTGATGTACTGACCTGTCTCCTGGTAGCGCCTCCATGCTCTGGACACTACGCTGACAGACACAGCAAACCTTCTTGCCACAGCTCGCATTGATGTGCCATCCTGGATGAGCTGCACTACCTGAGCCACTTGTGTGGGTTGTAGACTCCGTCTCATGCTACCACTAGAGTGGAAGCACCGCCAGCATTCAAAAGTGACCAAACCATCAGCCAGAAAGCATAGGAACTGAGAAGTGGTCTGTGGTCACCACCTGCAGATCCACTCCTTTATTGGGGATGTCTTGCTAACTGCCTATGCTTTCTGCCTGTTGTCTATTCCATGTGCACAACAGCATGTGAAATTGATTGTCAATCAGTGTTGCTACCTAAGTGGACAGTTTGATTTCACAGAAGTGTGATTGACTTGGACTTACATTGTGTTGTTTCAGTGTTCCCTTTATTTTTTTGAGCAGTGTATAATAAAATCAAGACAGTAGTATCTTCTTTAAAACAATGGAAAGGGCATTCTAGGGCCATCCTAAGGTATTAGCCATCCCCAAGAGTGTACACTCTTCTTCCCGCCTCAGGCCTGTTGGCAGAACCAGGTCTTGAGTTTTTTCCAGACGTCCAAGACCTTGGGGGACTGTCTTAACTCCGGGGGGAGAATATTCCACAGAGCAGGTGCTACTGCAGAGAAGGCATGCTTCCGTGACACCGTTAGATGGAATTCTTTGACCGATGGCATAGCATGCCCTCCCTGCATGACCAGATGGGACAGGACGATGTAATGGGGATAAGACGGTCCCTTAGGTAACCTGGTCCCATGCCATGAAGGACTTCAAAGGTCATAACCAACACCTTGAATTGGACACGGAAGCAAACTGAAACCCAGTGCAGCTTGCGTAACAAAGGTGTTACATGTGTCCGATAAGGGACTTCCAAAATCATCCGCGCAGCCACATTCTGGATCGGCTGAAGCTTCCGGATACTCTTCAAGGGTAGCCCCATGTAGAGCACATTACAGTAGTCTATATGTGAGATAACCAGGGCATGAGTGACCATTTGAAGGGCCTCTCATTCCAGGAAAGGTCGTAACTGGCACACAACATGAAGTTGTGCAAAGGCCCTCCTGGCCACGACTGCCACCTGCTCTTTGAGCAGGAGTCGTGAGTCCAAGAGGACCCCCAAGTTACGCACTGGGTCTGTCTGGGGCAGTGCCACCCCATCCAGAACTAAAGATGACAATTTCCTAGATATCGAGGAGCCATTAATCCACAGCCACTAGGGTTCAGTCAAAGCCTGTTTTTCCCCATCCAGGCCCGTACAGCCCCCAGGCACTTGGACAGGGTAGAGACTGCATCACTTACTTCCCCTGGGATGGAGATGTATAATTGAGTATCATGAGCATACTGATGATACCTCACCCCATGGTGATGGATGATCTCACCCAGCGGTTTCATGTAGATGTTAAAAAGGAGCAGAGAGAATACCAAGCCCTGTGGGACCCCACAAGAAAGGGCCCGCGGGCTGGATCTCTCGCTCCCAATCAACACCGACTGGAACCGGCCCTGGAGGAAGGAGGCGAACCAGCACAGCACGACGACGCCCACCCCCAACTCCCTGAGCCACTCCAGAAGGATACCATGGTTGACGGTATCGAAAGCCGCCGAGAGGTCAAGAAGAGCGAGAATGGATGCACTGCCTCCATCTCACTCCAGCCAAAGATCATCCATAAGCACAACCAATGCAGTTTCAGTCCCATGACCAGGCCTGAAACCTGACTGAAAGGGGTCCAGATAATCCGTTTCATCCCGAATCCTCTGGAGCTGCAATGCCACCACCTTCTCAACCACCTTCTCCCAAAAGGGAAGGTGGGAGACTGGATGAAAATTATCCAGTACAGTAGGGTCCAGAGATGGTTTCTTGAGGAGAGGGTGTACCAGCACTTCCTTAAAAGCTGCCGGAAACACCCCCTCCCCCAATGATGTACTAACCATCGTCTGGACCCAACTACAAGTCACCTCCCAAGCTGCATAGATATATCTATGTAAGTCACCATGGGTCAAGCTCAACTTTACAAACTTCATCTCAGTCACTTACACAGTAGTTAAGTAGGTGCTCTAGTATGCATGTTTGTATGTATATACTGTATGTGTTTATTATATTTATATATTACCAATCAAACCAACTCACAGCTCTTTAAAGTGCAAATAAAACCAAAAATACAATGAAATCCAACTCAAACATAAAACCAATAAAACATGCTATATGATTAATAAGATGATAAAATAATGGTAGCCACAGTACCAACCGTTGCCTACATGGTGGCAAATAATAACTTGAAGTCTCTCTGGCAGAGTTCCATTTTAGCCACCTTCCAAAGGGATGCTAAGATATGTGCCAACTGGGTCTTTGAAGTGAGGCTCTTCCACAGGATGAAGCAACCACAGCAAAACTGTCTCCAGGCTCCATGCTTCTTATCTTTGGTAGTCAGGGTACAAAGAGCACCCCCACCCAGTATCAGTGGGTAGGCTGGTTCAATCAGGATGACAGTTTTGTCATGAAGTTTCCTGGGAGCCTAGCCATATAGAGTTTAGTAGGTTAAACCTGGCACTTTGTACCTGGACACCTATTGGAAGCCAAAGCAAGGCCCACAATGCAGGTACCGTAAGACTGAAGCAGTTTTCACCTGCCAGGACACAGGCTGCTGTACTTTGTACCATCCAAGTTCTAGTATGTGTCTGAGTAGTCTTCAGGCAATCTCAGTATAAAGGCTTTAAAGTAGTCTAGCCTAGTTTTAATTGACTGAAAGGTAAATCATTTAGAAAAAGTACAGCTAGAGGACTAGTAATGTATTATATTAAAAGTGCAGCTAGACATGAGTGGAAAAGACAATTTCCATCAGACCAGAATGCAAAAAAAAAAAAAGTTTCTAATCTTTCTCTTCCCACCTGCAGTCTGTACCTGTGCATTTATCCTAAACTCTAGTCACAGAGTAAGGAGACTGGGAATGTCAATTTGATGATGATATTATTTAAATGACAGGCCACGAGCCACAGGATTTGGAAGAATATACTGTATCATAATCCCTAGCTGATCCCACACAATGCAGAATTTGAGGGAGAAATTATCAGCTCAAAAAGAAACACATTTTTGAGAGGGTGATGTTGGAGGAAAAGAAATAATTTGATAAGATAAGCAATATATCAAAAAGAACACCATGTGTTGCAAGAAAGATAGGTAAAGTTATATTTATATATTTAGAAACATTTTACAACTAAAGGAAAAAGAACAGAAGTAATTGGCTGATAGAAGTAGATAAGAGCAGTGGTTCAAAAGTCTGTAAATAAACTGTAATATTCTTAATAGTAAAGAGGAATGAAACATCTGAATCTAGTGCAAATGAAAAAAAAAGATTATGAAGAGAAAGAAATTACACTTTTGCAAAGCAATTGCATACATGAGTGATTTATACATGAGCATTATTGTTGTTTTAAATTCAACATCTACAGGTTAGGGTTGATTATACTGTATTTTGTTACAGGACTAAGGCCTCAGAAGGTCCTGGATTCTGGAAGATCTCTCTGGATTGTAGAGACCAACTTGTTTGGTCAGTGGGCACATTTAGAAATTTAAAAATATGTTGTTCTCACATAATTATTATTATTATTGGATGTATTTTAGATATTGTTTTTAGATATTGTTTTTGTATAGTTTTTAAACTTTCAATTGTTGTAACCCGCCCAGAGTCCCTTGCAAGGGAGATGGGCAGGGAATAAATTGAAATAATAAATAAATAAAATAAATAAATAAATAATGATGGTTGTACAGGAGTTTGCCCATTTACAAAACAGCTGCTGTAGTGGATATAGTCAGCCATAAAACTCCTATTTAATTTTCCAGACTTCCAGATTGGGTTTGCAAACTTCAAATTGCCACTAGATGATAGCAGCTGGTCCAATTTTTGTAGACCACCTCACTAGAAGGTATATTACTTTTATCTCTCCAAAATGTTCTCCGTCTTCCCTACTTTATCTTATCTTTTTCTTGTGCACATGAGCACATTCCTCACCCCCCAGCCTGCAAAATTTGGGTTACCATCTCCTACCATTTTTAGTTCCTAAGAATGCCTATGGGGTATTGGTAAAGTTGTGTGGGTATCCTTTATCAAACTTTATCAAATTTTATTAACTTTATTAAAAAGTGCCTGACCACACAACCCACTACAGCACAAGTACAACCTATAAAAAGGGGAACACTCCCATACATCAAAGACACCTCAGAACAACCAGCAGACTACCGCAACCACATGGCATCACTGTAGTACACAAACCAACAAAAGCCCTCCAAAATGTCTTAAGCAAACCAAAAGATGCAGTAGTCCAAGAAGAAAAAACCTGGACTCATCTACAACATACAAGGCAAGGACTGTAGCAGCCACTAAGTGGGACAGACAGGCAGAAAACTTGTAGAGCGCATCCACGAACACCAACTAGCTGTCAGAAGACATGATGAAAACTTCTTAATATCACAACACATAGACAGACTCAACCACAGTTTCAACTAGGAAACTGTGAGCATCCTAGACCAAGCTAAATCCAAATTTGCTAGGGAATTCCTGGAAGCTTGGCATTCAGACACATAGAGATAAACCACATATACACACCATTCAAAAGAGACAACAAAAAAGCTAAGAAGGAAACAAAAAGACCAGAATACATCCTCCCTTTAGGAACACGCAAATAAGCAGGGATTAGCACCAGACAAACAATCAGACAGAAAACAGTACTCTAATCAAAGAACCACCAAGGAAGAAACCACAACCCCACCAAAACTGGCAGGGCAAGCTTGTATATATAAACAGGCAGCAAACCCCATACTCACTTACACTGATGATGTCGATGAAGGTTCTCAGTCATCCAGGTGGAATTGTCTGTAGCTTGAATCATGTCAACTGGATTTCTATTTTCTCAGTGGAAACGTTTTGCTCCTTATCCAAGAAGCTTCTTCAGTCTGCTTCTTGCACTGATGATGTTACCTAGTTGGGTAATGAAATGTCTGCAAGCAAACAACCAAGCTCAGAGAGCACCAAGAACTCCACAGCTTTCTAATGTCAGCTTCATAATTAATTGTAAAGGAGATATGACAAAGAATCTAATGGGTGCTAAGGCTAGGCCTAGTATATCTAGGCTGCACAACCACTAGTTGGCAGCAAAGAGATATAGAAAATGCCCATTCTTTGCTACCAGCTAGTGGTGATATGAATTTTTGCAGCTCTACCTGGCTGTAAAATGTAAGCTGATGAGAAACAGAATGTTAGGAAATTCAGCAGTGTCCTCTCCTATTATGTGATAGTCACAGCTCAAGGTCAGTGGTGCTTGTTCCCTCCCTGTTGGAAGGTAAACAATATGATGCAAAAACTGCATTTAACCCCCACCAAAATATTGCTTCTAATTGTGATTTCTAACAAACCAGAAAGAAGAAGTTAAGTATATATGGAATCATCATGTTAACTGTGTTTAATTACTGTAATTTAAGTTTAATTAATTTATATTCAATTAAATGAAACATTTTTTATCCTGATCTACAATAGCCCAATTATTGGAATAAAACTCTCCAAAAAAGTAGCAATAGTTCAACTGTATTTGCACATTCTTCCTCTATGCCACTTTATCTGCTTGGAAATGAATCATACCCTCAATTATCACTTACAATATAATCAGGCCTTTAAAAAGGAGGTGTAGGCATCACTGGGATGCATAGTTAACATGATTTTGTTTCTCTGGTATTACTCAAATTAATGAACACATCAATACAATCCATTAAATCATTTTTGAATCTGTAAATGAAAGCAAACCAACCAACCAACAAAAACTACTTCACAATTTTATTTTACACCTTCCATTTTTATTTGACAATCATTCTCCAAATTTTAAGGTGCAGCCAAGTTTTTCTGATAGTTTCCCTTGAATGTCATTTCTCTTTCAGAAATAAATTTATTTTCTGGGAAATATGACCTTCAACCATGAGACTCAGCCAAGCAGTGTAATGGTTTGTTTTTGTACATTCCATTTGTTCAATAGTTTTAGCTTATTGTCTTTATTTAGCACTTTAAATCACAAGAAATTTACATGCTATGCTTGAAGCATTTCCTTTCCTCAACCATTTCCATTAAATAAATTTGATAGATAACCTGTTTGATGGATCAAAGTTATTTGTTTTATTTGATTTTTCTCCCCCACTGAATTCTTATTTCTGACTCAAGAAAACAACAACAAAAATCTTGTTATATTACCAGAAATAATGCAAATATATGAGATTATACTTACTGTGTCAATGAGCTCCATAATTAACCATAACCCAGAGCTTCTGCACTGAAAGGGAAGAGTAGATCTACTCTTATATCCCATATGAGCTTTGGTTACATTTGTTAATGAATTAGGCATTATTTTTTTTTCATATTCCTGAATTACTGGAATACAAGAGATCTGGAGTGGAAGCCTTTGATGGACTATTTGCAAAAAGCAGAAGGAGTAAAGCTTGCATGGGGTTTTGATGATTAGATTATATATAAATAGTATATATTAGACAAGAAATGTATATGAATGTTATATGAAAAGCCAGCACGTAAGAATGAACTATCTTTTTTATTCTTATGACCATAGACAGATCGGAAGTTATCTAATTTCTATGTTTATTTCTTTTTCTTTCTTTTACTTTACTACACTTTTCTTTTCTTTTCTTTTTGATTTGTATTTCTATTTCTATTTCTGTTTCATTTTCAACTTTTAACTTTGTATATTTGAAAATCTTAATAAAATTTATATATATATATAAAAAGGAATACAAGAGATCTGAATATACCAATCGAAGAGAATATTTGTAGCTCAGGGTTGAACTGGGGAGTCCATGGTGCTCTCTGAGCCTTGTTGTTTCCTTGCAGACGTTTCATTGCCAGGCTAGGCAACATCTTCTGTGCGAAAAGGGAGTGGAACTTGCTCTCTGTTTATATACCCTGGTGTTGGTGGGGGTGTTGTACTCTCCTTGGTAGTACCTTGATTGGGTTGTTGTTTGCTGCTTGGTTGATTGACTGAGTTAATAGTTCCTTGATTAGGATCTATTGTGTTGTTTGATTGCAACTCTGCTGCTAATCTTGCTGTTAATCTTTGCATATCTGGGTGTTGATTGCTGGCAAGGAGGTGTTCTGGTCTTCTGGCTTTTCTATTGTCTCTTATGAATGGTATGTAAATGTTGTTTACCTCTATGTGTCTGTTGATGGCTGCTTTGTCTGAGTGCCAAGCTTCCAGGAATTCTCTAGCATTTTTGGATTTGGCTTGGTTTAAGATGCTCACAGTTTCCCAGTTGAAAGTATGGTTAAGTCTGTCCATGTGTTGTGAGATTAAAGAGTTTTCATCATGTCTTCTGACTGCTAGTTGGTGTTTGTGGATGCGTTCTGCTAGTCTTCTGCCAGTCTGTCCTACATAGTGGCTGTTACAGTCCTTACACTGTAGGTTGTAGATAACTCCTGTCTTTTCTTCTTGGGCTACTGGGTTTTTTGGTTTACTTAGGATGTTCTGAAGGGTTTTGGTTGGTTTGTGTGCTACAGTGATGCCGTGTGGTTGTAACAGTCTATTAGTACTTTCTGAGATATTTCTGATGTATAGCAGTGTAATCCTTGTCATAGCTTCAGTTGGTTTTGCTGTAGTGGGTTGAGTGGTCAGGCACTTTTTGATAAAGTTGCATGGATATCCATTTTGCTGCAAGATGCTATATGAGTGGTCTGTTTCCTTTTTCTGGTGTTCTGGGTTGCTGCAGTGCGTTTGTGCTCATCTGAATAGTGTTCTTACAGAGCTCCTCTTGTGAGAGGTAGGGTTATTGCTTTGGTAGTGGTGCACTTGGTTAGTGTGGGTAGATTTTCGGTAGACTTGTGTTTCTAGAATGCCATCATTTCCTCTACTGATGAGGATGTCCAAGAAGGGCACTGTGTTGTTGTTTTCTTCTTCCCTTGTGAATTTTATTTCTTTGAAGATGTTGTTGATGGCTTCGTGTGTTTCCTCCAGTTGATCCTTTTTTATTATGACGAAGGTGTCATCTACATACCGGATCCATACTTTGGGTTGTATGTGTGGGAGTTCTATCCTTTCTAGACGTTGCATTACTATCTCTGCTATGAGTCCTGAGAGTGGTGATCCCATAGGTGTTCCTTTGATTTGTTGGTATATTTGTCCATCAAACTGAAAGTAGGTGGTGAGGCAGAGGTTGATGAGGTCCATGATTCTGGGTATTTTGATCTTTGTGTATCTAGTTAGGTCAGGTGTGTTATGTAGAACTGCTGCCATGGATTCAATCGCTAGTGCTTGGTCTATGGATGTAAAGAGTGCAGTGACATCAAATGACACCATAATTTCATCTTCATCTATTTTTAGGTCTTTGATTTTCTGGAGGCACTGTAGTGGGGAGTTGATAGAGTATTCACTCTCCTCTGTGAGATGCCCAAGTTTTCTTATAAGTTCTTTAGCTATGTTGTATGTGGGGGTCCCTGGTAATGATACAATTGGATGGAGTGGTATGTCGGGCTTGTGTATTTTGGGGCATCCGTAGAAGCGTGGGATGATGGGTCCACTGCTTTTCATCCGCCTCTGTTCTTCTTTAGTGATTTGACCTTTCTTGGATTCTTGAGGATTCTTTTGACCTGGTTGTCCAGTTTCTGTATCGGATTGGTGTTTCCTGGGGTGTAGGTTTCTTTGTCCTCAAGTAAATCTTTGGCTTTTTGTATATATTGTGATCTGTCCATAATGACGGTGGTGCGGCCTTTGTCTGCTGGGAGGATGATGATATTTTGGTTCATCTTTAGGTTTTTGAGGGCGGCTCTGTCTTCTGCTTTCAGTTGGTTCTGTTTCCATGTCCTTCTGGTTTGTGGTATGATTATCTGTCTTACATTCTATTGTGTTTCTGTAGTAAGTCCTGTATTTTTCAATGCTGCTTCTAAAGCTGCAAAGAATTCCAATTTATTTCCATCCCCTGTGTTATAATGCAAGATACTGTGTTCTGTAGTGGATAATGGGCGGCTGGACATGTTGACCACCCATTCCTGTTCCTGTACTTCTTTGTTTCTGGGGTTTAATTTAAGTAGTTTAGTTTGAAGTTTAGCTTTCCTTTTTTCTGCTTGTCTCAGTGATGTGGTCTTGATTGTAGTAGTCAGCATGTTGATATGTTCAGGAGTCATAGTCTGTTCTAGTTGATCTTTGAGGCTGTCTATTGTGTGTTGATATTTGTTTAATCTGAGCTGGGCATCCATGATCATTAGTCGTATCATTTTTTGCCTACTTTGTTGCGCAAGCTTCCATCCAGCTGTGCAGTTGATTGGAGGTTTGTATCTGACACTGGCAGGCAGGGTATGCTGTCGTAGGCATTCATGCAGAAAAAACAGCTGTTCTTTGGTGGAAGTTTGCCTACCAGAAAATTTCTCCCATTTGCGTGCTATCTGGAGCGTTTGACGCCCATATGTGGTACCAATCGAAGATAATATTTGTAGCTCAGGGTTGAACTGTGGAGTCCATGGTGCTCTCTGAGCCTTGTTGTTTTCTTGCAGATGTTTCTTTGCCAGGCTAGGCAACATCTTCAGTCTTTTCAAGAGGAAGGAAGGAAGGAAGGAAGGAAGGAAGGAAGGAAGGAAGGAAGGAAGGAAGGAAGGAAGGAAGGAAGGGGATTATTAGAAAAAATCATAATCACTTTCTATATAAACTGAAAACAATAATCCAAAACCCAACATACTTGTGGGACAACAAGCAGAGAGGCAATATATGTGTGTAGGGGAAAGGGATTTTCCAGGGAACCAAGTTGGAATCTGGGAAGCACAGTCCTGAAGCTAGCAAGCTTTGTGCAGGTCTGCCCCAGTTCATTTAAAAGGAAATACCACTTTCATACAGCCCAGGACTTCCCCATGCATAGATTCTTACTGAAATTTATCTTGAGCATATATTCATCATCATCATCGTCATCATCATCGTCATCATCATCATCACAGGATAACAGAATGGCCAAGAAATCATCAAATAAAATTTAAAATGGCATTACAAGAAACAGACATGTTGCAACAAAGCCAAATCTAATCTCAGAAAGTAGATGCATGTGGGGAACAAACAGATTCAGGGACTCCATAGTTCTATAGTTCCTCTAAAGTTAATCAGTTCAGTGTGAAAGCTGGCTGAAAGCCCATGTTATTATGGAATTTAGTGGTGGTGCATGTTAGCAAATTTAACACTGGGGGAAGCTCTTTGTGGATGGCATTCCATCCTTCAGATACTGCAAATGAAAACTGTTCATTGTCTATTGTGGTATAAAGAGCTACCTTTTTACTCAATTTGTCTGTTATGCTTCATGGACTCAGATTATTAAGAAGTAAGGAAGAATACGCAATTATTAAGGCATTCAGGCTCAGTGGGTGATTTACCCAATACACTTTGGAGGAATCCATTTAAAATGTTGAAATAATATCTGAAATAGCAATAAAAGCTTTGATGCATGCCATTGAACAGTCTGATCCTGTACAAAACTAGGAGTACATAATTTTATGTTACGTGTATCTAATTCAGTATAAGCTCAAAGGGCAAATAATATATTCAATGGAAACTATTTTAAGATAAGCATTAGAGAGAGAAAATATTCAAAAATTGCATAAATACACCTAGCATGTTATGCCTATAGGGAAATTTCAAGGGTAACCTTGATTGGAATCTTGTAGTTTGTTCATTGGTTTCAATTTTAGCAGAACATACCTGTTAAACCCATTAAGATTATCTAGACACAGATGTTAAAGTCCAAAGGAGAAGTAAAATGTATTAAGGAAGTTATGATAAAGAAGAAGAAAAAAACTTATTTTTTTAAAAATAATGTACTAATCATCCTCATGGTGAGAGAAAGAAGTAAAGCTCTGTTCTTGCTGTAAGAAGCAGTCTGACAGTGAATGCTAAGTATATTGAGCTATTTACCCACTAATGACTTATAGAGTCTTCTAGTACCAACCAGTCATTGTTGAGATCATATTGAAATCTGTTGTGATTACTGTGTTATTTCAGAACAAGGTTAAATGACTCTAGAATATACTATAAGTCATTGGTGTGGAAATAGTGTAACTCTTCCAATCAAGGGAAAGTAAAACAGAGACAAAGAGATCCTTTTCCTCCTTCTCTATTTCTAATGTTCCTAGTGGCCAATAAAATAAAAGGTACTGTTTTGGAGCTCCATAAGGATAGTCAACCCATAGTCTCTTGGACTACATGTGGCTCCATAGCACTTCAAGATCACTACTAAATTTGGCAGCAAAATGGCCATTTCCATTTCCAAAGCTGAATAGCCAAAACTCAGCCATTTGCTGCTGAATTTTGGGGGCAGAACCTTCAGCCATTCGGTGGAGATATGGAGAAGTTTCTTTTTTGGGTTGGGGTGGGGGTGGGGAATGGAAGTATTTTGCCTCCCAGAGATTTCTTGCTACTATTCCACTTACTGTATAATCCTCCCCCAAGGACTAAAAAATAGGCCAAATACCATTATCCTCCGGTATCATCCCCAACTCTCTTTAGCTGGTCAAAGGAAGAAGCTACATCCCCTGACCCTGGAAAATCCCACTCTGGACCTACTGTGTATATTTGAATACTTTTTTTCTATAGTTGACAAATTGTGTTTGTATTCTCTGTGTGTGCTTTCACCGGACTTTCCAATTACAAAGAAGATATAACTACCTGTTTTTGAAATATTTATATGCATTAAATTACATTTTTAATATGGCTAAAAAACAAAAACAAAAAAAGTCCAGGGATTGTTTGTTTAAATGCCTCTGTGTGTGTGCATGCCCATGTATAAAAACAATACTCAATGGATTGTGTTGTGTTTATTTAAATTATATAGCTATTTCAAAGCCAATTCTCCCTCTTTATCAGCAAATAGGGAGAGCCAGTTTGGTCTAGTGGTTAAGGCACCAGGCTAGAAACCAGGAGACTGAGAGTTCTAGTCCCGCCTTAGGCAAGAAAGCCGGCTGGGTGACCTTGGGCCAGTCACTCTCTCTCAGCCCTAGGAAGGAGCTAATGGCAAACCAGGAGACTGTGAGTTCTACTCCCGCCTTAGGCATGAAAGCCGGCTGGGTGACCTTGGGCCAGTCACTCTCTCTCAGCCCAACTCACCTCACAGGGTTGTTGTTGTGGGGAAAAGAGGAGGAGGAAGGTGTATTAGCTATGTTGGCCGCCTTGAGTTATTTATAAAAATAATAAAGGCAGGATAGAAAATAAATAAATAAAATAAATAAATAAATATTAATATTTTTGCATTTAATTCAGTATTTATAATCCAGACATAATATGCATATAAATAGTTAATAGCTGAAGTTTGTTTCCAGGAGAATTTGTAGGATAATACTGATCCAACTACATGCTGGGTAATGTAAGGAATATCAATCATTTTTTAAAAAAATAACTTACAGTAGATAAAGGTACTGATTTAAGAAGGCTTGTGATACAAGTAAAGCTTTCATTAGAGGCTATTTTATACAATATAATATTGAACTCAAAAAGAAGAGTCAAGAGAAAATGTAAGCTATTTTTGATGAGATAAAAAGAAGATGAATTAAAGAAATTTCCAGAGAAGATAAATATTTCTCAACAAATTAAGCTTTTACAATGACAGTTATCTATGTTAACAGTAAAAGAAATGGAAATAAAAATGAACTATGTAAAGAAAAAAAAAATATGAGTTTGCAAACAAACCAGGGAAGTCATTGGCATATAAATTACAAAAGGAAAAGAAAATGATATTAAAATTACAAGAGGGAGATACTTTATTAATGGATAATGCGGCCATACAGAAAGCATTTCATCAATATTATTCCAACTTGTATAAAGGAAGTAACATCTCTTTAGAGAAAATAGATGAATATCTAAACAAACAAAATTTACCGAGGATTACAGAGGAACAAAGACAGATTATGAGTGGACTTATAACAATAAGGGAAGTTTCTGAAGCTATAAAAAATATTAAACCAGGAAAGGTGCCTGGACTAGATGGATTATCAGGTTCTTATTATAAATGTTTTGAGAATGAACTTTTACAGCCTTTACAAAACATGATAAACTCTATTTTACAGGGAGGAAAGATGCCAGAGAGTTGGAAAGAGGCCAATATAGCAGAGGGACAAGATTTGACTTTAACAAGAAAATGTAGGCCAATATCATTATTGAATAATGATTACATGTTTTTCACAGCGATTCTAGCTGATAGACTGAAAATAATTTTGCAAGAATGTATTAGGGATATAGCACAAGATGAGAAGATAGTGGGAGTAAAGATTTTAAAAGAAACATAAGTTAAGGGCTTTTGCAGATGATTTGGTGTTGGTTTTGGAAGATCCTTTAAAGGGAATTGAAGCATTAATGGGCAAATTAAAATAATTTTATTTATTTATTAAACAGATTTATAAGGCTGCCCAACTCACACATGGTGACTCTGGGCAGCTTACAGAATTAAAAACCATAAAAATACAACAGACACCCCCCGGCAGCAGCAGACACATTCATACCAGCCACTTGATTGGCTCTGAAGCAGCTTGGGGTCCCCAGGCCCGTTGACAGAACCACGTCTTCAGGGCCTTCCAAAACAGGAGCAAGGAGGGAGCCAGTCTTCTATCTGGGGGAATTATGTTCCAAAGGGGAATTATGTTCCAAAGAGAGGAAGCCACTATGGAGAAGGCCCTTTTCCTTGGTCCCACTAGATGTACCTCCCTAACTGAAGGGACCCACAACATGCCCTGTCTCCCCGCTCTGGTGGGCCGGGTGGATATGACTGGGGAAAGGCGGTCCTGCAAATAATCTGACCCCAAGCCATGTAGGGCTTTAAAGGTGATAACCAGCACCTTGAATTGGACCCGGAAGCAAACTGGCAACCAAGGCAGCTCCCGCAAAAGAGGTGACACATGGGCAAGTCTAGGCTTGCACAAAACTATGCGGGCTGCTGCATTTTGAACCAATTGAAGCTTCCAGATACTTTTCAAGGGCATAATAATAATAAATAAAAAATAATTTGGTGCATTACATTTAATTAATAAACAGAAGATGAAGATGTTAACAAAAAGAATGAAAATAGAAGATCAAACAGAACTGATGAATAAAATGGGTTTTAAGATTGAGAAGAAGGTAAAATTGTTGATTATTGTATGCATATTGTATGCCCATAGTCACTTCCCATGAGATGGGCAGATATATAAATCTGACAAATAAATAAAAAATAAAATAAAATAATAAAATAAATAATAAAATAAAATAAAATAAAATAAAATAAAATAAAATAAAATAAAATAAAATAATAAAATAAAATAAAATAAAATAAAATAATAAAATAAAATAAAATAAAATAAAATAAAATAAAATAAAATAAAATAATAAAATAAAATAAAATAAAATAAAATAAAATAAAATAAAATAATAAAATAAAATAAAATAAAATAAAATAATTAAATTAAATTAAATTAAATTAAATAATAAAACTAAAATAAATAAAATAAAATAAAATAAAATAAAATAAAATAAAATAAAATAAAATAAAATAAAATAAATAATAAAATAAAATAAAATAAAATAAAATAAAATAAAATAATAAAATAATAAAATAATAAAATAATAAAATAAAATAAAATAAAATAAAATAAAATAAAATAAAATAAAATAAAATAAAATAAAATAAAATAAAATATCTGGGTATCATGCATAATCATCATTGGCGATCACTCGTAGCTGAGTAAGATTGTCTTCCAAAGGTAAAATTTTAACAGTGGATCTCTAAGTGGCTATAAAGGCCAATTCTGGATCCGCACAACCTCCCACAGTGAGGGCATAGGTTTCCGGGTGGGAGACTGTCACGATGAGGGTTTGCCTGATGTGCCTTCCTTTTAGCTCTTTTCTCCCTTTCACCCTTTACTCGTGCTTCTTCAAAGTCCATAGCGCCATTAATAAAGGCTGACCACCAATTGAAACGCTCATGAGTTAGGGCTTCCCAGTTCTCAATGCTGATATTACATTTTTTTAAATTAGCTTTGAGAATGTCTTTGAATCTCTTTTGCTGTCCACCAATATTCTGTTTTCCATTCTTAAGTTGGGAGTAAAGTAGCTGCTTTGGAAGACAATGGTCAGGCATTTGAACAACATGGCCAGTCCAGCGAAGTTGATGTTGGATGATCATTGTTTCAATGCTGGTGGTTTTAGCTTCTTCTAATACGCTAACATTAGTCCGCCTATCTTCCCAAGTAATTTGCAGAATTTTTCGGAGGCAGCGTTGATGGAATCTTTCAAGAAGTTGGAGGTGGCGTTTGTAGAGGGTCCATGTTTCACAGGTGTACAGAAGGGTTGGTAGTACAATGGCTTTGTAAACAAGCATTTTGGTCTCCCTGCGAATGTCCCGATCCTCAAACACTCTACGCTTCATTTGGGAGAAAGCTACACTCGCAGAGCTCAGGCGATGCTGAATTTCAGCGTCGATGTCGGCTTTTGTAGATAGATGGCTGCCAAGATAAGAAAAGTGGTCGACGTTTCCTAGTGACACACCTTTAAGCTGGATTGATGGTGCTGCGGAGGGATTGGTTTGAACTTGCTAGTAAAGCACTTTGGTTTTTTTAATGTTAATCGAGAGGCCGAGCTTTTCATATGCTTCTGCAAAGATGTTTAGGATAGTTTGAAGATCTTCCTCGGAGTGTGCACAGACTACGTTATCATCAGCATATTGAAGTTCTATAACAGAAGTTGTAATTACCTTATTTTTTGCTTTCAGCCTACTAAGATTAAAAAGCTTTCGATCTGTTCGATATATAATTTCTACACCAGTAGGAAGTTTCTCTTCAACAAGGTGTATAATCATAGCGATGAAGATAGCAAATAAGGTTGGAGCAATAACACATCCCTGTTTAACGCCGCATTCCACTTTAAATGGATCGCTTTGAGAGCCATTGTTATTCAGGATTGTTGCCATCATGTCATCATGGAGTAGCCGCAAGATGTTCACAAATTTATCAGGGCATCCGATTTTCAGAAGGATGGTCCAGAGAGCAGTACGATTTACAGTATCAAAAGCTTTAGTCAGATGTATAAACGCCATGTACAGAGGGCGGTTTTGCTCCTTGCATTTTTCTTGAAGCTGTCATGCAGTGAAGATCATATCCACTGTTCCCCTGGAAGGGCGGAAGCCATTTTGCGTTTCAGGGAGGATGTCTCCTGATACAGATAGGAGACGGTTTGCAATGATCTTTGCCAGGATTTTGCCTGCTGTGGCTAGAAGGGAGATGCCTCGATAGTTTCCACAGTCTGTTCTATCACCCTTTTTAAAGAGAGTGATAATTATGGCATCCCTAAAGTCTGCTGGAATCTCCTCCCTCATCCAGATTTTTTCAATGAGCTTATGAAGTTGTTGTGTAAGTTCAGGCCCACCTTCTTTAAAGACTTCAGCAGGAATCCCATCAGGTCCACTAGCTTTGTTATTTTTCATTTGTTTAGTGGCTTTACTGACTTCCTCCAAACTAGGGGGTACTGCAAGCTCATCTCTTATTTGTTTTTGCGGGATTTGCAAGAAGACTTCATCAGCCACAGTAGAGTGATGATTAAGGAGATTGTAGTAATGCTCTTTCCAGCGCAGTGCAATAGACTCTTTGTCCTTTAGAAGTTTAGCACCATCTACTGAGCGTAAAGGATTTGTACCATGGTTTGTTGGTCCATAGATGGCCTTTATGGCATTAAAAAAGCCCCGTGCATCATGAGCATCTGCAAAATGTTGGGTTTCTTGGGCTTTTTTTATCCACCATATGTTCTTAAGTTCTCTAGTTCTTCCTTGGACTTCTGCCTTTGCACTGGCGTAGATTTTTTTCTTAAGGGCACAGTTAATATATTTTTGCCATATCCAGAAGGCTTTCCTTTTCTTGTCAATAATATGATCCATCTCACTATCGTTCTCATCAAATCAGTCCTGATGTCTCTTAGTTTGGTATCCGATAGTTTGTTCACAGGCTGAAATAATAGAAGTCTTCAATTTAACCCAGTGTTCCTCAACATTTTCAGGAAGTTCCATAGGCAGATGTTCCTTGAGAGTTGATTGAAAGCAAGCTCGTTTAATAGAATCTTGAAGGGCCAGTGTATTCATTTTACGCCTTGGTTTTCTTCCTTGGAGCCTACGATGAGGGACAATCTTTATGGCCATCGTGGATCGAATTAATCGATGGTCTGTCCAGCAGTCATCGGCGCTCGTCATGGATCTGGTGAGAAGTACATCACGGCGATCTCTAGCACGGACAATTACATAATCTAAAAGATGCCAGTGCTTCGACCGTGGGTCCTTCCATGATGTTTTAAATTTATTTTTCTGGCAAAAGAGTGTGTTAGTAATGACAAGGTTATGCTCTGCACATTTAGTCAGAAGTAAGATTCCATTCGTGTTGCTGTTGTCAACTCCTTCTTTCCCAATGATCCCTGGCCACAAATCAAACTCACGCCCAACTCTTGCATTGAAATCGCCCAGGAGGATAATTTTATCCTCCTTTGGTATCTCTGATATGATGGTGTCCAGCTGGGTATAAAATTTTTCCTTGATATCCTCATCTGCATCTAGTGTTGGTGCGTAAGCACTTAGGATAGTTGCCTGTTGGTTTTTGGCAAGTTTTATTCGGAGAGTTGAGAGTCGTTCGTTAATCCCAGTGGGAACTTCTGACAAGAGCTTCACAAGGTCGTTTTTGATAGCAAAGCCTACTCCATGTATTCGTCGTTCTTGTTCAGGCAGTCCTTTCCAAAAGAAGGTATAACCTCCTTTTTCTTCCTTCAACTGTCCTCCTGCTCTTCGAGTTTCTTGGAGTGCTGCTATATCAATATTAAAATGTCTCAGCTCCCTTGCAATAATGGCAGTCCTACGTTCAGGTCGTTCACTATCCATATTGTCTTGCAGTGTCCGTATATTCCGTGTTCCAAAATTCATGTGTTTTTTACGACCGCTGGATGGTGACCCCACTGGTCGCGGTAATCCAGTCAGGGAGAAAATGAGGCAGACTATGTTTAGGGCAACTTTTCTAGCCCCCTCCCCATATGGGGTGAGCAGAGTGGATCCTAAATAGGGCTGCTCAGTCGTGGATACAGCTGCCGAACTACTCAACTGCCTTGATCCTTGAGTTAGGGCGACTGAATCCGTATCCACCATCCATGTGCTGGTCCATGACTAGGAGCTTCCGGATTTCACAGTCCTGCCCCCGTTGCCATTCGTCAATCGCCATGGGACTTTTGGTTGTTTTGGGTTTGGTGTGGTTGGAAGACTCCTGTGCGTGAATTTGTTTTATGTGTGGAGATCGGTGCACAACGATCAGCACACAACCTTCACAGAAAAATGCTCTAATCCAATGGCATGGATACCATGACGATTGGTGACCTTTTGTCTGCTGCAGCCTTCATCCGCCTTCATAGACGTTGTAACAATACACCTTGTTATCTTCTGCCTGTTCTGCCATTGAGGACTTTCTTGGATCATTCTTTGTCTGGTTCCTCCCCCTGGACCTTACCGCCGTGGGTGACCCTACCAGGAGTACATGACTCCCGACAGCTTCGCTCACAGGGTTCATTGGGAACACACAAGCCCACTCACCACAGCAAGGTGACGATCCAGCGAGTGAGGGGTATCACTATGACAAATATGAATTGTATATTATTTCAAAATAACTATATTAAGACATGGAATGAAGTTAAAAAAGACATGTTAAGATGGGAGAAACTACAAGTGCCATTCCTGGGGGGAATTTCTGTGATAAAAATTAATGTGTTACCTAGAATGATGTTTTTGTTTCAGACAATACCTGTTTTGACAACTGATGCACCATTTAAACAGTGGCAGAAGGATATATCTAAATTTGTGTGGTAGGGGGGAAAAAACACCATGAGTTAAATATAAGGTGTTACAAGATGCAAAAGAAAGAGGAGGATTGGGTCTACCTGATTTGAAATTGTATTTTGCAGCTTGCTGTTTGGTTTGGATGAAAAAGTGGGTGCTGCTGAGAAATAGAAAGTTCTTGGAGTTAGGACATGACCTGAGAGTTGGGTGGCATGGATATTTGTGGTATGACAAAATTAAGGATAATTGTTGTTTATTCGTTCAGTCGCTTCCGACTCTTCGTGACTTCATGGACCAGCCCACGCCAGAGCTTCCTGTCAGCCATCACCATCCCCAGCTCCCCCATGGTTGAGTCTGTCACCTCCAGAATATCATCCATCCATCTTGCCCTTGGTCGGCCCCTCTTCCTTTTGCCTTCCACTTTCCCTAGCATCAGCTTCTTCTCCAGGGTATCCTGTCTTCTCATTATGTGGCCAAAGTAATTCAGTTTTGCCTTTAATATCATTCCCTCAAGTGAGCAGTCTGGCTTTATTTCCTGGAGCATGGACTTGTTTGATCTTCTTGCAGTCCAAGGCACTCTCAGAATTTTCTTCCAACACCACAGTTCAAAAGCATCTATCTTCCTTCACTCAGCCTTCCTTATGGTCCAGCTCTCACAGCCATAGGTTACTACAGGGAATACCATTGCTTTAACTATGCGGACCTTTGTTGTCAGTGTGATGTCTCTGCTCTTAACTATTTTATCAAGATTTGCCATTGCTCTCCTCCCAAGAAGTAGACGTCTTCTGATTTCCTGGCTGCAGTCAGCATCTGCAGTAATCTGTGCCTAGAAATACAAAGTCTGTTACTGCCTCCACTTTTTCTCCCTCTATTTGCCAGTTATCAATCAAGCTGGTTGCCATAATCTTGGTTTTTTTGAGGTTTAACTGCAACCCAGCTTTTGCACTTTCTTCTTTCACCTTCATCATAAGGCTCCTCAACTCCTCCTCACTTTCAGCCATCAAAGTGGTATCATCTGCATATCTGAGATTGTTAATGTTTCTTCCAGCGATTTTAACTCCAGCCTTGGATTCCTCAAGCCCAGCATGTCGCATGATGTGTTCTGCGTACAGGTTGAATAGGTAGGGTGAGAGTATACAGCCCTGCAGTACTCCTTTCCCAATCTTAAACCAGTCCGTTGTTCCGTGCTCTGTTCTTACTGTTGCTACTTGGTCGTTAGATTCCTCAGGAGGCAGACAAGATGACTTGGTATCCCCATACCACCAAGAACTTGCCACAATTTGTTATGATCTACACAGTCAAAGGCTTTAGAATATTCAATAAAACAAAAATAGATGTTTTTCTGAAAGGATAATTAGGATTTTAAAAATCATTATGTTAGATGTGCCATATTGAGAATATGGAATAGATACAAATCCAGGTTGTGTCCAAAAACAACTTTGTGGCTCTCAGTACAAGAAGCATTTTATAGATGGGAAATAATTGGTAAACAGACATGGCTAACTTATTGTGAGATACTAGAATCTTGTCAAGGGGAATGTAAAATAAAATCAAGAGAAGAACTGGTGGCAGAGGGATATAGTTGTCAATGGTTCTCTTATTTACAATTATTAGAAAGATTTAAAGTAGACAAAAGAATTTATGGTTTTAAACATTGAAAGACTGAGTTTAAAATAGAATTGTGTACAAATGATGACCACGTAATTGCTAAAATGTATAAACTTTTATAGAAATTTGAAACAGAAGAACAAGTGAAAGAATGTATGATAAAGTGGGCTAAATTTTTTTGGTTATAATATACAGATGGAACAATGGGAAAAGGGTTGAAATCTATACTATGTTATAATCTTAAAGACAATTTTTATAAAATGATGTACCATTGTATATGTCACCAGAGAAATTGTCTAGAATGTATAAAGGCACTTCAAATGTATGTTGGAAATGTGACCAACAAGAAGGGACATTTGGTGAACAAGTGTAAATAAGCTAGAACAGGGGTCCCCAACCTGTGGGCCGCAGCCTGTTAGGAAGTGGGCCGCGGGGCTCCCATCTGAAAACCCTGCCCCCCAGTGTGTGCAATTGGCTTCCACCTGCAAACCCCGCCCACCCCGGTGAGTGGAAAAATTTTCTTTCAAGACCGGTCCCTGGTGCAAAAAAGGTTGGGTACCCCTGAGCTAGAAAATATGGTTTAAAAATATGGTTTGCGTGAAACAGAAGAAAATGAACTTATGATTTATGGTTTTGATGATTAGACAGGATAGACTATAGAAAAAGAGAGTTATGATATAACCATAGAGAAAGAGGTAAATTTATACTTGTACTTAAAACTGGTGTAAAGAAGATTGGAAGCCATTTCTTTGTATCTTTTTTCTTCCTTTTCTATTTTTTCTTTTACTTTTTTTCAATTTCTTGCACTGTTAGATTTCTCTTTGATTTATTTCTTTTTCTTTTCTTTTTCTTACTTTATATTAGTTTGTATTAGTTTTTATCTTTATTTAGATTTTTTTTATCCCGCCTTTATTATTTTTTATAGATAACTCAAGGCGGCTAACATACCTAATACTCCTTCCTCCTCCTATTTTCCCCACAACAACAACCCTGTAAGGTGAGTTGGGTTGAGAGAAAGTGACTGGTCCAAAGTCACCCAGCTGGCTTTGTTGCCTAAGGCAGGACTAGAAATAATTGTCTCCTATTTCTAGCCTGGTGCCTTAACCACTAGACCAGGGGTCGGCAACCTTTTTGGCACCAGGGACCACTTCCGTGGGAAAAAATTTTCCAAGGACCGGGGGATGGGGTTTGCAGGCGGCAGCCAATCGCATGGGCTGGGGGGGGGGGTTTGCAGGTGGGAGCATTACATTTATTGTACACTTTATTTCTAGGGGTCCCCGTTCCCCGGCCCACGTGAATGGCTCCCACCTGCAAATCCCGCCCCCCGGCAGGTGCTGCAGGTGTGGTTTTTTGCCTCCCTGCCGCTTGGTGGAGCATTTTTTCACGGAACCAAGGGCATTTTCAGGGTCCCTGGAGCCTGCCCTTTCGAAGGTGCACCCCGGCACGGCACAGGGCAAACTAACCCCCACTTTTGCTACCTGCAGTTTTTTTGGCCCCTACCGGGATAACTCGGGTGTGCCTCTGCCTTCCCATCGCACAGCTGATCGTCACGGAGATTTTCCACCCTGGGGCGCCCCCGTCACTTTTTGCGGTGATCTGAGGCTTTTTCGCCTTGCGACCGCAGCTTTTCTTGTTTTTTTCCAATCTTTGAACATTTTTAAATATTTGGTTGTGATACAGTACCTGGATATGCTCACAAGTAAATGATACAAAGCCCAAAGTCTCTCTGATTCAAGATGAATCCTGTTGCAGTTTGGTAGTTCTCAGTCATTATTTTGGCATATTTCTTGGTTTGGACTTATGAGAAGGCTGTTCCTACAGTTCAAATACTATTTCAGCTGCTTTTATTAATGTTCTGTTTAGATCTATTTGTGTAGGGCCTGAGAAACAGAATAGCATGAGAGAGGGGAAAAATAATATATTTTCATAAAATGTGATATTCCACATTATGTGCAGCTCATTGAACAAACCATGTCCTAATTTCTGATCCTGACATCTTGGTAAGCATGTATATTTCTGTGCCTGGTAGATAATAGTCATCTGGAAAATATAGGATGGGGAAAATGTGACAGACAAACTATGGCAAGGCTTAACCTGGAGATTACAAGATTGTAACACCTAGTGGTGTGTCTTTCATGTGATCTGTTGTCAGTTCACATTATTTTTCTTGGCAGCTGCAGTTATATAGAATTAATTTGGTCAGCTTCAAAAATAAATAAACTGGTGCAAAAACATCTCAATGAATTTACTGTTTGAACGATAGGAAGATTCTTTTGAAGTTTAGCACTTAAGAATAATTTCATCGCAGCAGGAGGTGACTAGAGTTACAGCCAAACTACTCTATTGATGCATCTTAATAAACCTACATAAAGAGGGAATAGTTTATTTTAATTACTGGATAAAAATCAATAGATTTATAGCTTGAGCTCTGTCAACAGACTTATTAATGTTAGCAGCTGTAGGTTTCTGCATACTATTTTTACTTCTTCCTTTTTTAAAAGGAAAATTCCAATTAATTAAGAATTGGAATTATGAGTTCATCCTCAAATTAATTTTTAGACTCTTCCATCCTAAAAGTAAATAAATTCAGTCTGAAGAAAACAATTAAAACAACATGTCTTAAAAGGTTACAGGCTCTTCACAGTGTCTTTGAATACCTGTAATTAACTTGCAAAGTTTGTGATTACTTAGGAATCTTTCTGTAATTTTCCTTCCTTCCTTCCTTCCTTCCTTCCTTCCTTCCTTCCTTCCTTCCTTCCTTCCTTCCTTCCTTCCTTGTTTTAGACTAATTGGTTCTCTGGTTAATACTTTGGAATTTTAAAAAATGTTGAAAAGTGAATATAATATTACCAATAAAAAACAACAGAAAAGGGGTGAAAACAATTCAATACATAAAACTAGTGATTTTTCAGGGAGAGGGTCACCCCCTCTTGACTTTTTCAAGCCCCCCTACATAAAACCAAAGTAAAAAGAGCAACAAAATAAAAGAGTGTGAAGATCTAAAAGCCTTAGAACAAATCACAAATAAAACAAGAAAAAACAAGCTAGGTAGGTGCTAGTTGAATTTCTTTTCAGAACAGTATTGCACAGGAGAAGGCATCAACATTAAAAGATCCTCTTTCACTTATAACCAACTATGTGTCATCCTTGGTTACAGACACAATAGTGGAGGAGACACTTCTTCAGGTAATTTTGCCCCAAATTTTGTAGGGATTTTAAGGATAAGGACAACACTTCAAACAGATTCCAGAAGTGGTTCAGCAATCCTTGCAGATGATAAATAACTCAGATAATAGGATCATCATAATTCCATTTCAATTAATAGTCTAGCTGCCTTATTTTGGACTCAAAGTAAAAGCTTATTTATTTATTTAATTTATTTAATTTTTATCCCGCCTTTATTATTTTTATAAATAACTCAAGGCGGCGAACATACCTAATACTTCTTAAATACTGAATATGGCTTTGCTCATACCATCATAAATTGGTTTCCATTTGGGCCAATTGCCTATGACAAGAGTGAGGTAGTTGTGCAATAATGCAATAGTTTATTTATTTAGTTATAATAGGTCTATATTAGGCAATAGGTGAGTTTTAATTTTGGGTCTTCTTGCTCCAGGCTCCTGGAAATTCAATGCATATAATAAACTATAATGTGAAGGCAATGTGTTATCTGTAGGCACAGTGTGCTCTAAAATACCACCTTTGGTTCCAGAAGAATCCTTCTCTGTTCCAAATGACTTTAAAAAAAAAAAACTTCTAAATAAAAATAAATAGGAAATGGCATGCTGGAAAGCAAAGCACCAGTCTCTGATGTATTTATTTTCAAACCGCCTTTGTGATCCACAAATGTTTCACTAGTATGGTAGAATGCATCCTGCAGAGTCCGTTCAACTTTAGGTAAAAGGGTGTTTTGTACCTCTCTATATCTGCCATGGCAGTCATTTTGTGAATAGGCGACTCTCTCAAGTAAGCCATTTCAGAATATGCCTATCACATACTCTAAAAACTCCAAATACATTCACAGCCTCAAAAGAATGCATGCTTCTAAAGTATAAGAAATAAATGTAACTTTAACCCAAAATGTAGTTGCACTTAAATCCTATTTAATTCACTGAGTCATAACTAATTTATAGCTAAACATAGATAGAATAGATAATTTAGTTAGGAACACAGGGCAGGTTGGTGCTGAATTTCATTCTATCCCCAGTGAAGGGCAGGGCAATTCCCAGGAAGGGTGGCTCAGATGCCATGTTTTATTCCCCTATAACCATTACAGAAGGAATTTACAGCAGTCAACATTTCCATCTCTTCCATGGGAACAATCAATCTACAGTAAGTTTGTGTGTTTGCAAGTCTAAGGAAAGTTTTACTACATTTGTCATATGGAAACCATTTTGTTACCCAATGTGCTATATAAATTTAACTTACGTTCCATTGCTGGAACGTAAGGCTTGTTAATTTATGCTATCTATCATTCTGATCACAAAATGCATATTACTAGACTTGAAGTATTCATAATTAATCAGAACCAGTACTGTGCAAACTATAGTGTTTAACCTTTTAATATAATAAATGTTTTCCTAGCTAATATTAATTTAACAGGGAGATTGTAGGTGCTGTTGAGTATACACCAGAGTCACCAAAATCACAAAGGGATAAATCTTAAGTTAATTTCATTATGGTGGTCAGTAGACCGTTATCTTGACAGAAAAAAAAAAACCTCAATGTAATTCAGAAAATAATTGAAATAGCACCATGGAATGAATTAAAGGATTGTATCTGTTTAGTCATGTGTCATTCCATCTATGCAGAGTCTCAATATTTTAAGTTCTTTGCCACTCTTGAAATGCTAAGTAGGGTCAGACCTGGTTAAGACTTGGATGGGAGACTAGGACACATTAGGGCAGCTAGTCTGGAAATATTTTTTTTAAAATAAAAATCTTAGAAGGCAATCACACATCCTTCTATGTTGTTAAAAACCAATTTCATGTCGTCACAAAGAAAAATAATTTGAAAATAAATACTGCCTTATTCAAAGGAACTTTTACTTAAAAAACACTTTTAAGCATGTAAAAATGGTCTATCTTTGACACTGATTCTCTTCCCATCCCCACAGACATGGCTCAAAGGCTGAAATGTTTTAAGTTGGCTGTGATTACCATGATGCTCAGCAACAGAGTAATGTGCATATACATTTTCCTACATGAAACATTTATACATTGATTCTTATAATTTACGTATGAGAATTATACAGCTGAGCTAATTAGTACAATAAAATACAATATTTCATTGTATTTATGGCTCTTTTTTCTCCTTTTAAAAAGTTTGTTTTAACATACATTGTATTGTCACTGTTGTATTATTTTTATCCTTTCTTGTTAAGTTTCCCTAATCAGGAAATAAATTAATTACAGGCCTTTCTATAAAACTTTTTTTGACATGCATCAATGGGAATTCCAATGGTTGAAAAATATTAAATTTCTTTTTTTTTTTTTTATTAAATTTTATTAAGTTTTACAATACATAATAAAATTTAAAGTAGAAAAAGAAATAGTAACAGAAATACAAAATAAGAAAAAGATAAAGAAAAAGTGAAGTCAAGAAATAATAAGCAAAGAAAATATAGAAAATAGATGTCCTCCAATCTATCTTTGAACTTAAAGTACAACAATTGATTTTAAATGTTAGTACTTCATACAGTATACAGGAACTTTTCTTTGTCATATGCCTTTTGATTTCTTTAATCCAATCTTCTAACCTTCATCTTACTGTCTCCCAATAATCCATCTTTGGCTTCCACTCCTTGAAGTAGTAGTTAAATGTTGAATGTTCATTACTACATATTTATATCTTCAATAAAGACCAATTAGTATAACAAATAAAAGCCTTATTTACTTCTAATAAACTACAATATATTCTATTCATATTATGACTCATAACCTAACATGTTATGTAACTTAATACATAATTTAGCAATTCTTATAGTGTTCATACATATATATTTCTATAATTTAATTCTAATATATATATATATCTCCATAAAAAAGGAATTCTTGAATCTCAATTATCCATCTGTAATTTCCATTCCTTGTAGTAGTGTCCATTTAAACTAAATGCATAATCTATCATATCACTTAACCTAATAGCTAATATATCAATTCTTATAATATTCATACAATACATATTGATATATATCATCCTGTAGTAACCATCATTCTAATTCCATCATATCATTATCTTCTCATAAATATATCTCTAAGGAAAACAATATTCTATAATATCAACTTGTGTTTGTATTTAGCATCTTACATTTAGAATATCACTTTTTATATATCCATACAGTTTCTCATAACAATTCAAGTCCATATTTTTTCATTAACCTTTATATCCATACAGTTTCTCATATCTTCTGTTTAGGTTATGCCAAAATCACAATACACTGTGGGAGATTCGCAATATACAGCCTGCTCTTTTCTATATCTCATATAAAATATCAGAGCAACCTTCTCTCCCTTTCCACATATTTCACAACATCCATCCAACTGTGCACCCATATTTTCACTCTGTCTCCACTGCCACAACATATCTATACCAAGATTGTAGTGTAAAGCCTTCAGAATGTTCTTCTGAACTAATATACTCAAAATTTCCTCCTTCTGTTTCTCCTCCACTTGAAAAACACTTTTCCTTTCTGTCTCCGTTTCTGTTCTCTGTTCTTTCTCTCTGTTTTGCAGAGTTACGAACAGTAATTCCAACGACCTTTGAATATTTGAAAAAGCCTCAGTAATCTCTCTTCTGAGCTCCTCAGGTACAAGTTGGAAAGCCATCTTTCCTGTGTCCTTCAAATTAAAACAACAACCCTTCTAGTCAAAACAATAATCATGTAATCTGTCCATGGAATACTACCAGCAGAATCTATTAAGCAGAACGTCGTTGTTGTTGTTTTTTTTTTTAAAGTCAAAAGAAAAAAGAAAGTTCCAATAATCCAAAATACAGGAGAGAATAATATTTTAAACAGTTTATAGAAGGAGAAATAAAAAATATATTCCAAATGAAGCAAAATCCAACCAGGGAGGATGTAGAAAAAGACGACAAGGAAAAAAACACGTTACCCTGTGTTTTTATTCTTCAAACTGCGAGCTTTCGTTCTTCAAGCTGCAAGCTGCTTAATCCAAACAAAGAGTTTCTCAAAAAATGAATAGTCATTTAGTTTATCAAGCGAAGAATTACAAACAGAGTCTCTTAAATCCCTCTAATACAAAAGAGAAGTAAAAAAAAAAAATGCAGACGTTTCATTATGTTGCAAATATAGAGTCCATCAAACTTCCACCAGAATCAGTTATAGCAAAGAAAGCACAAAGTTAGCCAACATTTTCAACAAAGTCCAAAAGATAGATCTTAGATTTCAAAAATATTTTAATCTAAAAAAAACATTCCTAAAGTGATCTAAAAGCGGCTGGGCGCTCTTGTGTCTCTTCAAAGAGACTTGTTTCCCCTGCGAGAGCCTGATATATCTCGGCCATTGCCTTGCACTTACCCTGTTCCTTCCGCGGTGGAAAACTACAGAAAAAACAAGGGTAGGCAATCCCAATGGCCCCACGAGTAATCTTCTGGTCTCCCCTTCTCCAGGGGAAAAAAAACTTCAGTGGACCACAACTTCTGCAATCCACGCAAGCAAGGGAAATTCAGTCAGTTCTGAGAAATCTGACTGGTCGAGCTGGCAGCCAAGCCTGGAGTCGAAAAATATTAAATTTCATTGAAATGTTATACTTAGAAAAAACTGATATTTTGCCACTGATACATTGTTCTAGTACTAATTGCCAAAATGGACAGCAAAAATATTGATCCCTCCCCCCCCCCAATTGTTGGCAATGTTGTAAGTTTCAACAATTTGGGGAAATGATTTGTACCAGAGGTTGAATTTCCTCTCCAACCTGTTTTATTTTTTTAATTTCCCTTAAGGTATACTGAACTAGCATTATAAATCATAACTGCTGTAAGGATATTGTATACTCCCAACTGGAAAGTATATACAATCCCATCTGCATGTGAGGGAAAGAGGAGCATGGTTGAAAGTGTTCTCTGCACTTGGAAGAGACAATGCTAGAACTGTCTAATTAGCATGGCTGCTGCCAAGCAGAAACAGTACCTCCCTTCCCAAAACTGAGCGTAGCTTAATTGCCCCACAAAAAAGGGAGATATAAGAGTCATTATTGTTCTAACTCTGCCAAGAAACCCAACTGAGTGTTCAATCCCACCCCAGCCTGCTGAGAGAGGCAGACCCACCTCACAAGCATCCACACCAGTATCTGAGCCAGCTGGTTGGCTATACCCAGCTCTATGACAAGCATAACAACACTCATAGCTGGTTAATTTAGCCACACCATGGCCATTTCAAGGATGTGCTATTGTCCATAGCCAGCCAGGTTAGTTCACATTGCCCCACTCACAGCCTCAGCATTCAAAAGGGAAAACTAACCCATGGGGTTTATGAGTAAGCAGGAGAAGAAGGAAAGACCACTGTCAGATGAGTAAGTGGAAAGTGATGTATGTAGGCTGACCATATTTCCTTGAGACAAAAACGGGACATTGGGATGGCAAAAATGGGACGGGGTTAAACTGAGCCCTGTCTCTGGCACCTTATGCCGAGGTGCACACACACGCACACGCAGACCAGGAAGGGCCCCTCTGCACAGTTGTTTTCCGCCACCAAGCCCATCTCTTACATCTATCTACGGAACCTCTTTCTCCTCTCCAAGAAAATCCATAGGCGCTCCCTCCCTCCCCCTCCCTCCCTCCCTCCCCTCTTCCTCCTCCTCCTCCCCCTCCTCAGTATGAAATGGTGTTACTCACAAAAAGCAGCACAGTGGGAGGGGGGTGCAGCCCGGGGAGTTTCCGGCAGCACCAAATAAAGGCAAGTTCAACAGGAGAGAGCGAAGAGAAGGTGGCAGTGAGGGAGAAAAAAAGCACAAGGAGAAGCACAAGGGGAAGAAGTTTTCCAAGCTACCAATACCCTTCCTTCCAATCTCAACTTCTGCAGCAGTGTCCAATCACCAGTGACAGCTTCGTGGGAACGTTCAAATTTTTAAGTAACGGTTTTTTAAAAAACGGGACAAAATTGACATTTATATTAAAACGACGGGACGGTCGGAAAATGTGAAAAAACCGGTACTGTCCCATTTAAAACGGTACATATGGTCAGCCTAGATGTATAGGCAACTTCAGCAGTTACAGGAAATAATCAGGGCTGACATCCAGCAGGCAGGGATACAACCCAAGGTAAGCAGCCCGAACTCTGATCAACCTGCCCAGAGCTTGGCTTGGGAGCTCAGCTTGTTGTTCAGCTACTCGGCTTAGAGTTGGAGCTTGGCCTGAAGCTTGACCACAACTCTGCAGCTTGATTTTCATAAGGGGCAACCAAGCTAAGGCTCCACAAGATCCACAACATGGACAAGAAATTGCCTCTAGAACGAGGCAAGAACTGTATGCCACTTAACCTGTAAGAACTTAAAGAGAGAGAAAAGGGATGAGTAAGCCAAAGTCCTGATTATATGGCTAGGCCAGCTCATTAAGAACAAGGGCAAAATTCTGGTTTTTTAATTAATTAATTAATTAATTTAATTTTTATCCCGCCTTTATTATTTTTATCAATAACTCAGGCAGCGAACATACCTAATACTCCTTCCTCCTCCTATTTGCCCCACAACAACAACCCTGTGTTTTCCTTGTATTAGGGAAAGTGGGGATGAGTGCTGCATAGAGCATTCATCCAACATCCAGTGTGTTCTGTCATGGCCAAGAGAACCTCTCACAGTGTGAAAGAATGGCTAATTAACTGTAGCTTGAATCATGTCAACTGGATTTCTATTTTCTCAGTGGAAACGTTTCGCTCCTTATCCAAGGAGCTTCTTCAGTCTGAGCAAAGTTGGTAAGGGAATCCTAAATATGTTTCTAGGTAGCTGTGTGACCTTACACCTGGGGTCATGGTTATATTGAGATGTTATTTTAAGTCCTTTTATTATCTAAAGGAGGATCGTTAAGATCACCATGCTGCTGTTGAGCTTGTGAAATGGTCTTAATCTTCCTAGGCACAGAAGACAGAGAAAGATGGGGGAGAGGTTGTGCCTGAGGCCCCCACCTCTATTCAAGGAAGGATTTTCCAAGTTGGCATAAATGGATTCCTTGACCCCTCTCTCAAACCACCTATCTTCTCTGTCTAAAATGTGAACATTAATGTCCTCAAATGTGTGTCCTTTTTCCTTTAGATGAAGATAAACTGCTGACTCTGGTCCTGTGGTGTTACTTCTCCTGTGTTGGGCCATCCTCCTGTACAAAAGTTGTTTGGTTTCTCCAATGTAGAGTTCAGAGCACTCCTCACTGCACTGGATTGCATAAACTACATTGCTTTTCTTGTGTTTTGGAGTTTGATCTTTGGGGTGTACAAGCCTCTGTCTCAGTGTGTTGGTGGGTTTGAAATATACAGGTATGTGGTGTTTGCCAAATATCCGTTTTATCTTTTCAGACACACCAGCCATGTAGGGAATGACCAGGTTCTTTCGTTTACTCTGAGTTTCAGCCCTATCTGTCGCTGTTTTAGGTCTGGTAGATTTAGATTTGGTGAAGGCCCAATTTGGATATCCACAGGACTTTAGAGCTGTTCTCAGGTGCTGATTTTCATTCTTTTTGGAATCCATGGTGGTGGGGATGGTTTCTGCTCTGTGTGACAATGTCCTGATGACTCCTAGTTTGTGCTGCAGTGGATGGTGGGAGTCAAACATCAGATATTGATCTGTGTGTGTGTGGGTTTCCTGTAGATCCCTATTTCTAGCTTGCCACCGGTCCCAATGAGGACTTCACAGTCTAGGAATGCCAGTCTGTTGTCCTTGGTGTCTTCTCTGGTGAAGCTAATGTTGGCATCTATAGTGTTTATATGGTCCGTGAAGGCCTGTACTTCCTGGGTCTTGATTTTGACCCAGGTGTCATCCACATACCTAAACCAGTGGGTGGGAATAATAATAATAATAATAATAATAATAATAATAATAATAATTTATTATTAAAAATATTATTATTTATAAGGAGCGAAACGTTTCCACTGAGAAAATAGAAATCCAGTTGACATGATTCAAGCTACAGACAATTCCACCCGGATGACTGAGAACCTTCATAGACATAATGGCTAATTAAGTTGTTGGAGTATGTCTCAATGTTCAAAATAACTTTGTACCTCAAAAGTAAATCTGACATAGAATTTAAATAAAGTTGGAGACTATTTTTGGATCATAATTCTATACATGGGCTTGAATTACTGAATTTCTCTTAACATAAAGTCTTAATATTCTAACATCAAAGGAACTGTTCAAATACAGTAGATCTTCAGAAGCTTGGATAGATTTTATTGTAACTTTTAATTTTATTTTATGATTTATACTTCACTGACTACTGCTGTTGATATCTAAGTATTGCTTGGATTTTAATGACCAGTAGTTTTCAAAACAATATAATATATTCCATTTACTTAGGCTGACCATACGTACCATTTTAAACGGGACAGTACCGTTCTTTCACATTTCCCAACCGTCCCGTCATTTTAATATAAATGTCAATTTTGTCCCGTTTTAAAAAAAAAATTAGCAAAATGTCAGACATGGCAAGATTGATTCAGCCAAGATGCAATTATCATTTAAAAAGTGCTTGATTGAGGTGCCTGATGTTGGGTGAGACTAGAGAGGGGCAAGGAAGGCAGAAAGAGAGAGAGGGAGGGAGAGAGAGAGGGAGAGAGACAGGGAGAGAGATCTTTGCCACCGCCTCTGCTCTGCTCTTAGCTGGTCGCTCTCTGCTCTCTGTTTGTTTTACTAAAATGCGTTCAGGATATGATCCCGCCCCCTTTTTTCAAGAGTGAAACTGATTATTCCTCCAGCTCAGCAAGAGAGAGTCTTTCGTTTGGGATTGTGGGAGAGAAAGAAAGAGGGAGAAAAAAAAGCAGGAGGAGAAGGAGGGAAGGCAGAAGGAAGAGAAGCCTCACCGGGTGTGGAGTTTTTGAATCCTCCCTTCCCTGCCTCTCTTCTCTCCCCCCTCCCCTCCTTCCTGCGATCCATGATGTTACAAAGCCTGTGACCTGTGCTTTCCCCATTTGCCTCCTGTCAAATACAGTCCCCCTCTACGTCTACCTAAATTTTTGTATGAGTTCTGTCACTGAAGATTAATTGTTAGCTCAATACATTCATGTAATAAAACTTTTTCATTTTAATGAAAACAAAAATATTTTTATATATACAGTAATCTGTTTAAGGACCAGCAAATGGATCTTAAAAACTCTTTAAAACTTTTTTTATCGTCTTACTTTTTCATGAATACAGGATATTACATAAGTTTAACCTGATCCCATTTTTGCAATCCCAATGTCCCGTTTTTGTCTCAAGGAAATATGGTCAGCCTACATTTACTTGAAACCAGTTAATGAACTATTGAAAATTGTACCCTCATTCTATGATGCTTGTAAATTCTGTTTATCACACGGCCCTTTATTTTTTTGTTCTTCTCTTCTTTGGTTTTGTTTTGATTGTCTTTTTTCTGTTTTCAGAAATGCTTAATAAAAAATATAATACAAAGGGGAAAATACTGTATTTAGTTTGTATTAGTTAATTTTATGTTTACATATTTATTTATTTATTTAATTAATTCAATTTTGATGTGGCCCAACTCCAACCAGCTCTGTTGACTTCTTTCTGTTTAAGCAAAATTGTAATAGGCTGTAAATTTTGAGTGACAACTACTAGATAATGTCTATGCTAACTCATAGTTGAATGTCTTCTCATAAAGTTAATTATCTAAATAAATTAGGTGGTATAATTTCCATTATGTTATCAGTGTTTCAAATTTTATTGTGCCTCTGATGATTTCTTGCTGGTCAGTGATTATGGAGGAGTTTGACTTGATTTGACTTAGTTTATTGATACAAGTTCTTCAAATTGGTTTCCTTCATTTCAGTATTAAGAAGAGTCTCCTTTAAGCTGATCTATTCTTTAAATCCTCTGAGATAGCTGAATTCTTCAGAAGATACTAAAAGTAATGTATCATCTACAGTATAAGAACATACATTCTGAGGATGTCAGCCAAGATGTGCAATATAGAAGCACATAATCTGTAAAAGCTGGGAAGTATTTTCAAAAGTAATTCTGTTTTCAGTTTTAAATGATAGATTTAGAGCATGGGTGGAAGACTGAAACTAAAATCTGAATATTTACATAGAATGACTATGAGTAGAATAGAACTGACTCAGACAGAGTCTGTATTACAGACAGAATGACTACAGACAGAGGTAAATATCCTGAGCACAATTGTAACAGAAATGAAAACAAACTCCCAAAAACCTGTAATGGACTTTATTAAAAGAATATTAATTATTGCATTTACAAAATATGCAGAATAATTAAACAATTATACAAATGATAGTAGAAAATTACAATTCAGAAGTTAATACAATCTATCATCCAATAATTACGATTTCATTTCAGTTTCATATCAGTCTATGGTAGCAAAACTCTGCCAAAGGTCCTTAAATTCTGAATAAAGATATATAGATCAGCTTAACAGGTTTTTCTATATTATTCTGCTTCATTTTAAAATTTGTTTTGGATAGGGATTTTTAAAATTTTGTATCTGTAGTTATATGCAACTTTTACCGACAAGTTTTCCTAAAAACTGGGTTTTTTAAAAAAATCTGCTCTCATATATTAATTTTGTATATACTGTACAAATTTATGTTAATTTTGGAGTTAAGACTGACAGATGCTGTCTGAGTTTGTTCATTGCTGCCTGGGATGAGTCTGTTGTAGGAGATGCTGCCACTGAAAACTATTAGTCTATTTAATTTATCATCTCCCCTTCTATTGGGATAGGAAAAACAAAAACAAAACATTGGGGATATGGGATACTGTAATGGACAACAGCAGCTCACATGCTTTCAACACAACAGGAACAATCTCTTTGTGGGGAATATTTGGATTCTGCAGTTTTTAACAACTTTGCCAATTGCTGTTCTCTGGGAAAGGGGACAGATAACTGGAAGCTTGCTTTGATCACAGTGATAACTAATTTGCAGAGTTGCTTCTGAGAATATACTGTGTGTATCTGGGTGGTAAATTCCTAATTCTCCAAAAATTACAATATGTTATATTTTTATCAGATTTTGGACTGATTGATGGAGTGCAATGAGTGCTCATAATGCAAACTTTTTTTCCCCATATTTTTTATGTGATTTATAAACCCTTACTAAGATTTTCTCCTTTTATTTTGTTCATGCTTCCCATCTCCAGGGCAATGTGAGAAGGATATAGATATTAGCATGTGGAATCCATCAATCAACTATCCCAAACAATACAGTGACACAGATAAATGATTCAATGTTTTTCTGTGTTCATCTTCCGTGGGGAAATGAAGACTCTATTAAGCTATCTGGTCTGTAGGTTGTCTTATGTTCCCTGACTCAACTGTGATACTAGTCAGATTCATCCCATTTGTCGCCCAGTATAAATCTATTAAGATAGCAGTCATGTACAAATTTACTGGAAAGCAAATGTCACCAAATGCTATGGGGCTTCTAATAGTGATGCATAGGATTGTCCCATAAATGTAACCATAAGTTTGTATTAGGACACTACATTTTTATTTCATCAGTACCTTATAACACCTTATGTGACTTTAGCTGATAATACATCTATTAATGCAAGTGTCCTTAATTCACTTCTGACATTTTCTGTATGATTCCTTCCTGGTGACTCTTTGGCAGAATACTTCTGTGAAGATATTAATCTAATTTGTGCAACTTCGAGTTGTACGCCAGCTACGCCCTTTCCTGGATCGAGACGCCCTCCGTACAGTCACTCATGCCCTGGTCATCTCCCATATAGACTATTGTAATGCACTCTATATGGGGCTACCCTTGAAGAGTATCCAGAAGCTTCAACTGGTCCAGAATGCAGCTGCGCGCGCAGTTATGGGTGCCCCAAGATCAGCACATGTGACTTCTCTGCTGCGCGAGCTGCATTGGTTACCAGTTTGCTTCCGGATCCAATTCAAGGTGTTGGTTGTTACCTTTAAAGCCCTACATGGCATGGGTCCAGGTTACCTAAGGGACCGCCTCATCCCTAGAGCATCGACCCACCCCACCCGGTTATGCGGAGAGGGCATGCTACGGACCCCGTCTATAAGAGAATTCCATCTGACGGGATCCAGGAGGCGGGCCTTCTCCGCAGTGGCACCCGCCCTCTGGAATATTCTGCCCCTGGAGGTGAGGCAAGCCCCCAACATGATGACCTTCCGAAAACAACTGAAGACCTGGTTCTGCCACCTCGCTTGGGATGGGAGGAATAACAGCTCCTCTTGGGGATGGCTGGCTCCATAGAGTTCTTTTAAACTACACCAGAGCCTCTTGGGTTTTATACATTTTATTAATTTATTTATATTAAGTACTGTATTTTATATGTTTTTATATGTTTTATTGCTAACTTTATGTAAACCGCCCAGAGTCCCCTCTGCGGGGGGAGATGGGCGGTGATATAAGTTGAATGAATGAATGAATGAATGAATGAATGAATGAATGAATAAATAAATCTGGTCAGCAGCCAGTACACATCAGATTCAAATTAATACAATATTCCTATTTAAGAAAATAATAAATGCTAATAGATGAAATACAGTACATTCACTTTCCCTCCTTCCTCGAAATTTCAGCCTAATACTTTTACTTATGACTTGTCCACAGTGATAACTTCAAGATGGCAGGATTCTATGTTTGATTAAGAAGAACACAGAAGTCTAGTTTAATGATCTTCCAAATCTTCACAGATCTACTAAAAGAATATATTCTAAATTAACAAATAAGTTGCAAACAGTAATAATAATAAATATAGAAAAGCCTAAATTACTGAGCCATACAGCTTTCATAACCTTTCATAGCATTTTAAAAAGGGATGCATTATAGAACCACCAAACAGTGTATCCTCCATTTAAAAATACATAAATGTAGTGTAATCATATTGAGGCATGCAGCATAACTAGAGCTGCTAAAGTTGTATCATGCTAATGTATCTCAAAAATAATGAGACATTTATGGAAGTATAGAAACTACACACAAACACACACACATGCACACACTTCTGGATGACTGGCCTTGGGTATTGGCTTTAACCTATAGTTAAAGTACTAGTTACTAATACTAATAATGATACTACTAATACAGAAGCATGATGTCAAGGTTGTTAAAAAGATTCCCAGTTCTTACGCTCTAGAATAAATTCAATTTTATATATTTATTGCTGATTGTAGTTGCAATGTGTATGTGTATGTGTATGTGTATGTGTATGTGTATGTGTATGTGTATGTGTATGTGTATGTGTATGTGTATGGGTATGGGTATGGGTATGGGTATGGGTATGGGTATGGGTACATACACACAAACAGACACAAACTTATAGGTGCCATTCCATGTTGAACATAAAAAATACACATAGAATTGGATATTAAATGGCTGCAATCTATGTATATTTAGTTAGGAGTAATTGACACATAGTAGAACTTTTGTGCAAATATGCATAGGTAAAGGTTCCCCCCGCACATTTGTGCAGTCGTGTCCAACTCTAGGGGCCGGTGCTCATCTCCGTTTGTTAGCCCAAGAGCCAACGTTGTCCGAAGGCGTTTCCACGGTCATGTGGCCGCATGACGCATGCAGAACGCTGTTACCATCCCACCTAAGTGGTACCTATTCATCTACTTGCATTTGCATGCTTTCGAATTGCTAGGTTGGCAAGAGCTAGAGCTAGTGCGGGAGCTCACTCCGCACGCAGGGCTAGGGATTTGAACCTCCGAACTTGCGATCTTCCGATCGACAAGCCTGGCATCTTACCCGCTGAGCCACCACGCCCCTGCAAATATGCATACAGTTATACTATTTAACCTATATCAGGAAAATCTCTAAACTTAAAGAGAGCCAGTTTGGTGTAGCAGTTAAGGCACTGGGCTAGAAAGTGGGAGACCATGAGTTCTAGTCCTGCCTTAGGTACAAAGCCAGCTGGGTGTCCTTGGGACAGTCACTCTCTCTCAGCCCTGGGAATGAGGCAATGGCAAACCACTTCTGAAATCTTGCCAAGAAAACTGCAGGGACTTGTCCAGGCAGTTGCCAGGAGTCAACACTGACTTGAAGGTACCAACAATATAATGTATATTTGGGTTGTACAATATCAGGAAAAGCTCTGAACTTAAAAGCAAACTGGTTCATTTTTCTTTATTTAGAAATATAAGTGTCTATTTACATTTTAGGATTTGGTATCCACATTTGAATTAAAGTATGTGGTTCATCATAATTTCTTTGTAAAGAGCTGTCACTAAAATTTGCTGAAGTAAATTTAAGCATTTAATAGAAGAAATGGGGAAAAATCATTAGTCTGTTTCAAACCTAATGCTAAGTTTGTTATTCCTTATTTGGTTTTTGGCTTAGCATGAAGTGTGACATTAAAGATCTTTTAAAGAAGCCAAAGTGTCTTAGTGTGAAAACAAAGACACTTTGGCTTCTTTAAAAGATCTTTAAAAGATCATGGCTTAGTATAATGGTGAAGTCAGCTTGCCTGGTGACATATTTCAGATTCTCATTGGATATTGTATAAAGAAGAATTTAATCTTCCTCCCTCCCTCCCCCCCTCTCGAAATAAGTTTTAGTGAGTTTAGCAAAATATCTCAAGGGTTGTGCTAGCCAAGTTATATCTCTGTAGAAATAAATTATTAACAAAGGTTTGTAAACCACTAAATACGTCTCATGAACAAACCTTTCTATCAGTTACATTTTCTTGGACCTAACCATCGTTATTTACAACCATTTAAAATTTAGCAAACAAACAAACGTGTGTGTATGTATGTATGTATGTATGTGTGTAAGTATCTATGTATGTATATATGTGTATATATATATACATACATACACGCACATACATACATACACTTACACACACACGCACACATATATACGTTATATACGGTGATATAAGTTGGATAAATAAATATATACAGTATATATATATATATACAGTATATATATTGTATATATATATACATACATACACTATATATATATATACACACACACACATACACATATGCGCACAGTGTGTGTGTGTGTGTATATATATATATACAGTATATATATATATGAATAAGTCAGCATGTAGAAAACCATAGTTACTTAGAACCATTTAAATTTTAGTGAACACACACATGAAAACACACACATATGAATTATAATTAGAATATAGAAAATTGATATAAACATTTTTAGTCAGCTTGCATGATTTCTCAAGCTTAAATAATAGAAGAGGCTTTATTTATTCAAAGTGGTGATTGTTCTCAAATATATTAGTTGCTGCAGTCATGCCTTCAAGGTTCATTAAACACTATTAATCAAACATTTAAAATCAGGACTCTCCAATAAGCTGAAATAAGAGAAAGTGGCAATCAGTAATTAAAAGGAAAATGGAATGAAGTAAATTTCAAAAACCTGAGTAGCCATTTGATGGCACCAACCAGTCAAAATCTATATTTTAGTACAGAGCTTTCCAAACTGTCTGTCGGGACATGTTAGTGTGTCGGCTGCAGTGTCTGGGTGTGTCGCGGCTGCTGCTGCCTCTGAGCCCTGCCAGGATTCCACGCAGGTCCTAGTGCCTGCCTTGTGCCTGGCTGCCTCCAAACCTGCTGTGATTTTGCACAGGTCCTAGTGCCTGCCTTGTGCCCTGCTGTAAGAGTGTGTCACGAAATGATGCATGTCTAAAAGTGTGTCACCAACACGAAAAGTTTGGAAAGCTCTGCTTTAGTATAAAGATGGATATATGTTTCTTTTACCTGGCTTGTTTTATTCAAGTGAATAGTGCTCTGTTTAACTTTCATCTACAATTAAATTACCCACATTGCATTGGTCCCAGCCAATTTTCAATGTTACAAGTTCATTTCTAGTCAGAATGGCATGAGAAATTCTAAGAGTAGAGTGTGAATGGAGGAAATGTAGCCATTCTTCTTTGCTTGTGGAAGAAGAGAGAAAACAGAAGTGGAATGACTCTATTTAATACAGTGTGTGTGCACAGACTTAAGGAAAGTATTGAAGTTCCACTGCAAACAAAAACAGGGGAAAGGATGAAAAATCTGTGGTTGGACTCAGTTGTTGCTTAATTTAGGGGGAAAAACCCAACCTACTGACAAGAGCTAAGTATATCTAAAAAAATAATATTATATTCAATTATCTTGGTCTCTTTAGTCTTGAATTTCCAAAATTCCAAGTAGTGATGTTGTACAGGAAAAGAAAAAAAAGAAAAATGGAGCTTAAAACAGGACAATAGTTGTAAAAGCAAAAGAAAAACTGCCATAACCATAAAACTTAACACAAAATCATAGTGTGACTTGAAATGGTCACACTTCACTGAAGTCTGAAAAGGGCAAATTGATTTTTTGTGCCCCAAAGACATTTCTGAAGACTGCTATGACTGTAACTGTATATATTTCTCAACTGTTTCTTCTCATTGAGCTCAGTAAACCTAGATCATATAAACATGGTTCAGCTTGTTACAACTCATTCTATCAACTATCTGTGGCAAAACTATATTATTTTGAAGCTGGAAGATGTTAATGTTAGTGACTGAAACATTATTAAAGGCCGTACCTTTGGTAAAAACTCAACTGCTTATGTCCTCATAGTCCCTTCCAACAAACAAAGTCACCTCTACTACATTTTTTTGTGGAAATTTTTAATAAACAGTGGCAATGGAAAATATTTCTCAGTCTCTTTGCATGGCTTCAGCCACTTAATAGAGAGAAGAGAAGAAGCTAAATATCAGCAAAACAGATGGTGAGTAAGAAATTGAACATATTGGATTATTTGATGAAGTAGAAGACTCAGATATATTCCGAGAGTGAATGAAAAGAACATGATAGTTCTTCTTCCTTTTTAGATAATCCTCTGCTGTATTCATAGAAGAGGAAAACATTGATCACAAAGGTTTTTGTTGTTTGTTGTTTGTTTCCTTATTGGACTAGTTCACATCATATTAACAGGACAGGTTTATACAACTCAGAAGTCTGATTGGATTCAGTTGGACTTCCATACATAGGATTTTAGCATGAAAATATAATTATATTATTTAAAACATTATATAGGTTAGATAATCCAGATTTATTTCAGTTCTGAATTATATTTGTCAAATGCAAAGAACACACAACTGATATAATTTTCTTCCAGGCTCACAGACCTAATTCCTGATTTTATGTATAATACCTGCCTTTAACAGAAGTTTATACTGTTGTACAATAATTTGAATTTTCTTTGCTCCATAAAGGGCAAAACAACCATCACAGCAGGAAAGATAATAACAGGTTCTTTCTTGTAGTGATAACAGCAGAAAATCTGCTTATGTTCGTTGAGTGGAAATAATATGTATCTGTGATTTCGGGCAGGGGGGTGGGGTTCATTTTGCCAAATCTTTCTTGCAATTATAAAAATGGTCTGCCTTTCCCCCTTATTCAATTTATGGAAATATATTTTCCATAAATAGATTTTCTTAGGAACCATTCTGGAGTAATTTAATAGGATATGCAATTGTCTCTCAAGAATCACAGATTATAGCCAGGATTAGTGAAATACCTTTTATGTTTTTCATTTAAGTATGTAAGTAATTGTTTGTTTGTTTGTTTTAATTTTAATTTTAATTTTAATTTCTGGTGCTTAGAGAGATCATGCATCCTTGGACTCCCATCCTATGACAACATGAAAATAGTTTGTCTGAAACTAAGGGGAAACGGAGTGCCTGATTAGATGGAGATTCAGATATACAGATATTGATTACTTGGTTGATTATGTGCATCATGTTGGGGTCAACTCCTAGTGACCACATAAACAGGTCTTCTCTAGGATGACCCAACCTGGCCCTTCAGGTCTTCTATTGGTGCTCCCATTGCCCCTGTAAATGGGTCCACCCAAGTCTTTGAAATATGATAATTTGAACATGATCACATGTTGTCTGCCCATTACACTTGTGCCTTGAGTGAGAACTCTAGATTGATTTGTTCTGTGACTCATTTGTTTGTTTTACTTGGCTATCCATTATACTTTCAAGAATCTTCTCCCACACCATACAATACAGAGCAGATAAATAACCTGAGAATATGAGCATAGAAAGTGGATCATGATGCAGTATAATTATAGACATAAGGGGTATGAGAGGTAGGCAGGGAGAGACACCATTTTTGAGCAGAAAAAAATAGTTGAGTTAAAACATTTCTCATTTCATAAGCTGCTGAAATGAAAGGGCAATAGCTATCAGCAGGCAGCTGACTATTTTCCTTCTTCTTCCCAGGGCTGAGTGAATAACTGGCTCAATGTGAATCAAAAATTTTATTATTATTGTGCTCCTTGATTTTCATTACTAAAGCTTGGAGACCATTTGCATTTTCAGCTATCAGAAAAGGGTCATGAACATAGTACAGGTTATTGATGTTTCTTCTTCCAATTTTAAAACCACACTTTCTATGGTGTTGTATATTGACCGATCTCTTCCAATCTGTAATCCACTCAGATATTTAATAATGCTGTTTTGAAATTTTTTTTGCAAAATAAAACACCTGCATATCAGAACTGTCTACAGGGATAAGCTGGAGGAAGCAATCAATTATCAGAAGCCATTGAAAGTCAAAACAAATGGCGCATTCATACACATTTCTATGTATGTATGTATCTATGTACATTTATTTATTCACCTCTTTGAATGGAAGGCTTATACGTAGTAGTGTGGCTAACTAATTTTAGAATCTGGGCTAAGTGATGTTATGAGTTGGTTCCCTTTGTATTACTTGGGTATAAAGCACTATTCTATTGAAGAAAGTACAGGTAGTCCTTCTTCAGTGACCACTTGTTCAGCGACCATTTGAAGATATGACAGCATTGAATGAGGAGACTTAGGACAATCCCCGTGATCGCGTGATCATGATTCAGGTGCTTGGCAACTGGCTCATGGTTACAACATCACAGCATCCCGTGATCATCCTTTGTGACCTTCACTGCTGGCTTCTGACAAGCAAAGTCAATGGGGAAGCCAGCAGGAGGTCACAAATGGCAATCACATGACATTGTGCCTAACAACCATGCTGGATTTGCCTAACAACAGCAAGTGGAACTTCCGGAACTGCCATTGTAAGTCGGTGTAGTCACATGATGTTGCACTTTATGACTGTGTCACTTAGTGACAGAGTTCCTGGTCCCAAATACCATTGTTAACCAAGGACTACCTGTATTAATATTCCTTTAAAGTTAAAAAAAATGAAGAAGGAGGAGAAGGAACACATATTGACACAAGGATACTGAGTTCAGTCAAGCAGTAGATGCTAAGCCTCTTTCCCATTTACACTACCTTGGTGGTCATTTTGGCATCCCAAACAGTCCTGTGGGCAGGAATGTACTGTACAGAGTAAGGAAGATAACTTTAATGAAGATGTACAGAAACTGTTACCTAGACAAAAGGGGCTGAGGTATTTTTTAAAGTCCAGAACCACAATATGACATTCGGAATTGGCTCAGGCAGACACCTCCTTAATTCACCAAACTATAAGAAGGAGGTGGAGGTGTAGCACAATCAGACATTCAAGATTGTGTTATTATAACCAATAACAATAAAGAAAGTCTTAGCCTTCCTGTGGAGTTGATTTCCTGGTCTGGTTTATCTAGTGGGGTTCACAGGGACAGAGGGCTGAATGGTTAGCTTTCATCCAGCTTAATGCATCAGATTCTCTTTGAACTCAGCATTCAGGAAGAACACCAGATAGAATGATAAAGAGAATTTTGGAATCTACACACCATTGTGACTTTTGTCCCCAGTTTTTGTCCTAAAATCACAGTGTCCTTCAAATATCTTGGGAGCAGGAAGTATTTCAAGATCCATGCCCCTGAACTATATGACATGTTATTTATGAGCACAGTGGAGAAAAGTCAGGTACTGGCTCATGGACTTTATTTATTTTATTTTATTTATTTGTCATATTTATACCCCGCCCATCTCCCCCGCAAGGAGGGACCCTGGGCGGTTCACAACAAAAGTTTAAACTCAGTAAAAAAAACATAAATACCACTAAAAGTCAATAAAAATATCTAATACAATTTGTTCCAAGCAATGGTAGATCTTACTATCCCATAGGTTGGAGAGGCTGGTCAAGGTAGATCTAAGAGACCAGCCAACTCCAAGACTGGCTGTTCCCCTCCCCAAGCATGGTGGCAAAACCAGGTCTTTAGGTTTTTTCTAAAGTCCAGGAGAGAGGGGGCCGATCTTATTTCAGGGGAAAGGATATTCCAGAGGGCAGGGGCTACTGCAGAGAAGGCACGCCTCCTGGACCCCGTCAGATGGAACTCTCTTACAGACTGGGCTCGTAGCATGCCCTCTCTGCAGGATCTCCTACTTTGGGAGCAGAATGTTCAGTTTATATCTCAGTTATGTCTTAGCCATTCATAGCTTTGAATATACAGATGTCTACCCCACCCCAGGCACAACCATCATAGTTCCAATCTATAAAACAGGACAAAAGAAAAATCCAGCCAACTCTCATCCAATCAGTCTTTTGAATATAATCAGCAAAATTTATGCTAACCATCTATTTGAGAAGTTCTATGATTAGATTGAAGATAACAATATCCTAGCTGAAGTATAGGCAGGAGGATTTAGATCTACTATAGACCAAGTGGTGATATTGCAACACCTAGTAGAAAAATACACCTATAGATCCAAAGGCTCTCTTTATGCAGCTTTAGTAGATCACAAATCTGCATTTGATTCCATATCAAACTGTGGAAGAAGCTGCTGTCTACCAATAGAGATAAAAGATTACTTTTATCGATATACTGTATAAACTCTATAGTAATACCAACCTGGGGTTTAGATGTGGTCCCCAACGGCAGTTAACAATCTCAATCATAGTAGCACAAGGTGTAAAGCAAAGATGTATCCTTGTTCCATTGCTTTTTAACTTTTACATAAACTCAGATACAGAATATCTCAACAAAGAGAACTTTCATCCTCCAAAACTAGCTGATAGACACCTTTCAGTTTTCCTGTATGTCACTGACATGATTATTCCATCATTGTCTGTGGTAGGGATGGAAACAGCCCTTAGATTCTTTGCTCAACACTGTGAAAAAGAAAAAAAAAAGTCAATAAATTACCAAAATCCCAAAATGCTGATCTTTAGCAAAAGATTTTAAATTCAAAATTGGTACATGAATGGCATTATCACAGAGCAAATACAATGCTTTAACTACTGTAGTTGTTATGGCACAACTACTACTGTATGTGGGATTCAATTGGGGCCTTACATTAACTTAACTGCAGCAGACAGAGAATGGTCCAGGTTTATTAAGATCAGTCATGCAAGAAGTATGTCAAATGCATCCTAAGATTAGAAATAGGAAATAAGAAAATAAGGGCCAGGATCTGGGTTGTTATCATTAACTACTGGCTAAAACTACTGTTTAATCCAACAGGCCTGATATTTCTAGCTAACAGGGATAACTTCTAATCTACCTGCAACGTATCCATCAGAGGAAAACTAGCTTATAGCTT